>CM059425.1:78426457-78783957 GCA_030390025.1 Squalus acanthias | reverse complement strand
CTAACACCAGCTATCTTATGTATTAAAAATATATTTTCTTAAATCACTGATTTCCAGGTAATATATTTCAAACAATACTAGATGACAAGCAGAGAAATAAGCCACGAATCCAACCTTGGGGTTTAAATAATAAACACAAACCACTTCACCGTCAAGCTTGCAGTTTTAGACATCATCTGAACTCCTGACAGATTTCCAGTGCCTTATAAAATGTAGGTTTTTTGCGTACATGGAGGACAAGGCCCACAGTTTGGACACCAACAAGATTTTAAAAAAAATAGAATCATAGAAAGTTACAGCACGGAAGGAGGCCATTTCGGCCCATCATGTCCGCGCCGGCCAACAAAGAGCTATCCAGCCTAATCCCACTTCCCAGCTCTTGGTCCATAGCCCTGCAGGTTACAGCATCCCAAGTGCACATCCAAGTACTTTTTAAATGTGGTTAGGGTTCCTGCCTCTACCACCCTTTCAGGCAGTGAGTTCCAGACCCCCACAACCCTCTGGGTGAAGAAATTTCCCCTCAAATCCCCTCTAAACCTTCCCCCAATTACTTTAAATCTGTGCCCCCTGGTTTTTGAACCCTCTGCTAAGGGAAATAGGTCCTTTCTATCCACTTTTTTTATGCCCCTCATAATTTTATACACCTCAATAAGGTCTCCCCTCAGCCTCCTCTGTTCCAAGGAAAACAGACCCAGCCTATCCAGTCTTTCCTCATAGCTAAGATTCTCTATTCCCGGCAACATCCTTGTAAATCTCCTCTGTACCCTCTCTACAGGAAAGATGTGATTGCACTAATGTGACCAGAACTGCACGCAGTACTCTAGCTGAGGCCTAACTAGCGTTTTATACAGTTGAAGCATAACCCTCCTGCTCTTGTATTCTATGCCACGGCTAATAAAGGCAAGCATTCCGTATGTCTTCTTAACCACCTTATCTACCTGGCCTGCTACCTTCAGGGATCTGTGGGCATGCACTCCAAGGTCCCTTTGTTCCTCTACACTACTCAGTGTCCTACCATTTAATGTGTATTCCCTTTCCTTGTTAGCCCTCCCCAAATGCATTACCTCACACTTCTCCGGATTGAATTCCATTTGCCACTGTTCTGCCCACCTGACCAATTTATTGATATCTTCCTGCAGTCTACAGCTTCCTTCTTCAGTATCAACCACAGAGCCGATTTTAGTATCATCTGCAAACTTCTTAATCATACCCCCTATATTCAAGTCTAGATCATTGATATATACCACAAAAAGCAAGGGACCTAGTACTGAGCCCTGCGGAACCCCACTGGAAACAGCCTTCCAGTCACAAAAACACCCATCAACTGTTACCCTCTGCTTCCTGTCTCTGAGCCAGTTTTGAATTCAACTTGACACTTTGCCCTGGATCCCATGGGCTTTTAACTTCATGACCAGTCTGCCATGTGGAACCTTATCAAAAGCCTTGCGAAAGTACATATAAACTAGATCAAACGCACTACCCTCATCTACCCTCCTTGTTACCTCCTCAAAAAATTCAATCAAGTTTGTCAGACACGACCTTCTCTTAACAAATCCGTGCTGACTATCCTTGATTAATCCGTGTCTTTCTAAATGAAGATTTATCCTGTCCTTCAGAATTCTTTCCAATAATTTTCCCACCACCGAGGTTAGGCTGACTGGCCTGTAATTACTTGGTCTATTCTTTTCCCTCTTTTTAAACAAGGGTACCACATTAGCAGTCCTCCGGCACCACACCTGAAGCCAGAGAGGATTGAAAAATGATGGTCAGTGCCTCTGCTATTTCCTCTTTTGCTTCGCTTAACAGCCTGGGATACATCTCATCCGGGCCTGGGGATTTATCCATTTTTAAAGCTGCTAAACCCCTTAATACTTCCTCTCTCACTATGTTTATTTCATCTCATATTTCACACTCCTCCCCCGATAGCAATGTCTGCTTCGCCTCTCCTTTGTGAAAACAGACGCAAAGTATTCATTAAGAACCCTACCGACGACTCCTGCCTCCACACACAGATTACTCTCATGATCTCCAATAGGCCCTACCCTTTCTTTAGTTATCCTCTTACTCTTAATATATTTATAAAACATTTTTGGGTTTTCCTTGATTTTACCTGCCAAGAATTTTTCATGCTCTCTCTTTGCTTTCCTAATATCCTTTTTAATTGTACCCCTGCACTTTCTGTACTCCTCTAAAGATTCTTAAGTATTTAGCCCTCGGTATCTGTCAAACGCCTCCCTTTTTTTCTTTATCCTACCCTGTATGTCCCTAGACATCCAGGGGCTCTAGATTTGTTAGTCCCACCTTTTTTCTTTAAGGGCACATATTTGGTCTGAACCCTCCGGATCTCCTCCTTGAATGCCTCCCACTGCTCTGACACTGATTTACCTTCAAGTAGCTGTTTCCAGTCCACTATGGCTAAATCCCCTCTGAGCTTCGCAAAATTTGCTTTTCCCCAATTTAGAATTTTTATTCCTGGTCTATCCTTGTCCTTTTCCATAACTACCGTAAATCTAACAGAATTATGGTCACTAGCACCAAAATGCTCCCCCACTGATACGCCTTCTACCTGCCCAGCTTCATTCCTGAAAACTAAGTCCAAAACCGCCCCCTCCCTTGTTGGGCTTGCTACATACTGGCTAAAAAAGTTCTCCTGGATGCATTTTAGGAATTCTGCACCCTCTATACCCTTCACACTAATTTTATCCCAGTTAATATTGGAGTAGTTGAAATCCCCTACTATTACTGCCCTATAGTTTTTGCACTTCTCAGAAATTTGTTTACATATTTGTTCTTCTATCTCCCTCTCACTGTTTTGGGGGTCTGTAGTACACTCCCAGCAGTGTGATCGCCCCTTTTTTGTTTTTCAATTCGACCCATATGGCCTATGAGGTTGATGCCAACTGGGGTTTTAAAAGTTTGGGTCTTGGGTTTTATGAACAAATGTAATCTGTAAAAAAAAACGCAAAGTTGTGTTGCTGCATTATAATCCCAATAACGGATCACACTGCTTTCAAAGTCTTGTGTCCACTGGAAGATGCCACTTTCAAAATGAGCTGCTAATGGACTGTCTATCTTAATATTAACGAACCTTCAGCCTGTCCAAGATAGAGGTGTGTTTTTTGGTGAAGTTGGATGCTTCGCTTTGCTTTTACTTACAGTGGTCAGTCTCTCCAGCGCAGCAAACCTCTCGTCCCAAGTGGCTGTTGATTTTTCAAATGCCTCATGTCTCTTGATCAGTTTTTCAACCTCGTCCACACTGCTGCCCAGATCACGGCTGTTAAGGTAGGACTCCTGAGTAATCAGCCATGCTTCAGCAACTGAAGCATCCCTTGCAAACTGACACACTTCTAGTACTAGAAAAAACAGAAAAACACAATAATGCAAAGTTTTAATCAGTTAATATGGCAGATTCAAAGGTGAATTTATCATGTCTATCATCACATCATTTGCTGCCTTGGAAATGGGAAAAGGTTAGGGCTGACCTTAGGCCTATGCTGTCTATGCTGTCAAATAGGGCCCTATGTTTCAGATGGCACGGTCCCTAATTTTATAATCCATTTGTTTTCCCTCCATCATCCACTTTAACATGAGGTTTTCCTCCTGCCTCTTTGGCACCATATCACACGTGGTGACATGCGTTACTATTTCCATAGCACCATGTAAGTGTGCACAGTTTCCCCAGCAACATATCACATAGAACATAGCTCCTCCAATGGGAAGCTTCCAAATTCACCCAGACTGTAGATATGTCCAACTCCCATGGGTTTTTGACCAGATGAGAATGCTTTTGCCTGCAACATCTGGGAACTGATAAAATACTCATGATCTACATATTACAGTATGAGCCTTCACTGAGGCTGAAGACAGTGGAACCTGTACAATTATGAAGTTCAATTAACAATGCTTTATCAGCTTCCTTCAGTACAAAGATAATGGGAGGAATTTGTAACCCCCAAAAATGGGCGGTATGGGGTCGGGTGCGATGTCAAAATGTTAAAAATCTGAATCCCGAACCCAAACCACCTCCAACCCGCCCACTTCTGGTTTTAATGGAGGTGGGATGGGGGACAGGTGACAAGCAACCAACCCGCTCACAGAAGGCGGGTTGGTAATTTAAATATTATAACGAGGCTCACATTTAACCACCATATTAACATCGGGGGACATCAGGAAACCCGGCAGCTAAAGGGAGGCGAGGACTGCTGGATCCAAGAGGTAAGTGCCTTTCCACTTACCTGCTGGATCCAGCTTACCGGCTTCACCCACCCCCCGTGATCGGACACCCACCCGACCCTTCCGATCTCCCCCCTGCTCTGGCCTCCGATCTTCCCGATGTCCCCTGCCTCAGGACTCCCAATCTTCCTTCCCTCGCTCCGGCCTCCATGGTCTCCCCCGGTTCATGACTCCCGATCTTCCTTCCACCCCCACACCACCACCGCCCCCTCCAGCTACCAGCCTCCCCATTGTTGCCCGGCTCATGACTCACGATCTTCCTCCCCCTCTCTCACCCCTGGCCACCCCGATCCCTCCCTTCCTCCTCTCTGCTCCCGAAGGCCTACCCACCCGGCTGGCTGCAGCTGGGAAACGGTGACAAAAAATGTTCTTACGGGTCTCCCGAGCTCAATGCAGCACCCATCCCCCCCACCCTTCCCCACCCCCCGCTCCCTCCCTGCCTCAGAGTTGATATCCAGCCCAATGAAGTACTTTTGAAGTGTAGTCACTGTTGTAGCATAGGGAAATACCGCAGCTTATTTGCACACAGCAAGGTTCCACAAACAACAATGATTTAATGACCAGGTAATGTTTTAGTGATGCTAGTTGAGGGATAAATATTAGCCAGGACACCAGGGAGAACTCCCCTGCTCTTCAAAATTGTGGGATCTTTTACATCCAACTGAGCAGGCAGACAAGGCCTCAGTTTAACGCCTCATTCGAAAGACAGCCCCTCCGACAGTGCAGCACTCACTCGGTACTGCACTGAAGTGTCAAGGAAAGACAAATGCGTGGACAGTGCTTCACTTACAAAGGCGTAACCAGTCCCAGCGGTCTTCCCATTTATCCATCATCGATTTTCTCTTCTCTGTGAGTTGCACCAGCTTTTCTTTAATCTAAAAAGGTGAGGATTTGTCAACATCAGTGGCACGTTCTGGCATTTTCAATTTTACAGAGCGATTTCTGAAGGTAATATCATGGGATTTATACTAGATATAGGATGATATGTATGCTGGAGTGTATTACAAGACAGTGATACATCAAAGGCTGGATTTTGATACTGGGGCGGGTTGGGGTCGTGTCATCCGCATTTCGTGTTATCCACCCGCCTGCAATTGGATGTGGGAGATTGATGCAATTTTCACTTAATTGGGCAATTGAGTTCCAGCATGTGGGAACCCATGAACCAATTAGTGGTTTCAGTCTGAAAGTCGCCTCTGATGATGTCATCATTGCAGGTCAGAGACTGGCTGGTCTCAGAGATTGCCTGGCCTTTGCTGTGAGCAGCATCTCAGAGAGAGAGAGATGAATTTTTTTTGCAACCAAGTCCTCCCAGGCAGTCTCTGAAGACATTCAATGCAGCAGCATCAGAGGCGACTTTCACACCTAATACTACTACTACCTTCATCACAATACTACTACTACCTTCATCACATCTCCGTTGTAATAGTGGACCTGCAGCTGATAGTCAGCTATCCACTTGTGCTCCTGCCAGGTTTCACTGGCGTGTTTCACATCAGGCGTACTTCACTTCGGAAAAGGGTTAAACTAGCTAAAATGTTTCAAAATGGCATTACAGAGCCAATTTAGGGCTTGTTAAGGGCTTTAATGGCCTCTCCCGCCTCTTGGAGGCGGGACGGAGTCGGGAACCCCGCGACCGATTTTGTCAAAATTGCGTGGAGGCGGAATGGAGTCGGGACCCCCGAATCTGCAACTTTAACCCCCCACACGCCTCCAAACCCGACTCCACGGGTCATTGAAAATCCAGCCCCAAGTGTCTCTCACTAATGCCATTATGAATTGTGTTAATGAAGTTTGAACAGTTCAGTGCATATTATAGTTGAAAAGCACATGACCACCTGTTTCAGTTTATATAATAAACACAGAAAAATAATGTCAGTGTTTCTTTTAAACAAACCAGATGTGAAAGAAGCTGCTGAACCTCACCAGAGGCATACTCCACATATGAATTTTGGCTTTGGTGGGGGTTGGGTGGCAGGGGTGGGGTGGGGGGGGGGCGGCGGGGGAGGGAGGTGAAAGCGGCAGTAAATCATCTACAAGTGAAATACTTTGGCTGGTAGCCCTCGCCCATCCCAGTGGTTATATAAACATACTTTAGTTTCAGATGTATTGCATCCATTTCCTGCCATTGTATCACATGATTTGAATATGACACATTCTACAATAAATGACATAGTAGGTTACAGAAAAATACCCTTTAGATATTATATCAGCATTGTAGCAACTGAGATAGTTACTTACTAGTTTCAATATTAGATACATGTTTTGTTTCTATAAATTCACATTGTTTCTTTTTGGCTTAATTCATAATGAAAAATATTTATTCATAAGTAGTCAGAATAATCTGGTAGGCAAGGTATTAGAAACAAAACATTAGGGGCATTCACAATGCAATTGGATCCTAGTTTGAGAGAGTTAGGGCACTCAATAGGTGAGCTTCGATGGCAATTCCTCATTCTTGGCTGTTTTTATGTGTTAACCTACAACCGCAACAACAACTTGTATTTTTATAGCGCCTTTTACATAGTAAAACGTCCCAAGGCGCTTCACAGGAGCGTAATCAAACAAAATTTGACACGAACCACAAAGAGATATTAGGACAGGTGACCAACCTATGTAGCATGCCATGACCTGTGTGTTATCCTAAATATAGCACACTACAGGCCATGTGCTGGCCTATGTATAGAACACTATAGTCTACATGTTAACCTGTATATGATACTGCAGACTACTTGTCAACCTACATATAGCACAAGCCAGTCCGTGTGTTATATATATGGCATACTGTAGCCTACATGATCACCGTATATTATGTAGCAGACTACAGCCTAAGTTTTCTGAGTGTGCACCAGGAACAAGATACCGTGCCAACCACCGGAAAATCACAGGCATTTTGGGTGCTTTGCTCCTTGATTTTCTGATACACACTGAAGGCAGATGAGGTACTTACCGCAGGTGCAGACGAGGAAAATTTACCACTAACTTACATATAACACATTTCAGGCTGTGTTATCCTACATGCAACATATTTTTCAATTCAGCCATAAACAAAGATCTTCTATTATTATTGGGTATAAATCCTTCACAGGACAATTTAAATAAATAATAATGAGTTGAAAATTCCCACTGAGTTATACAATGTGAACAGCTGTACCAGAACCATTTCATTCAGCTTCAAAAAGGTCAATGCTGGAAGTCGAACCACAGTACACCAAAACAAGAAAAGTACGTTTATAAACCATGGCAACATCCTGGCCATCCTCACCTCCTCAGAAGCATGATGCTTGCGGGTTAACATTGTCTTGCCCAGGTCAATACAGGAAGTGAATTTCCTGTTCCTGGCATCAATCTCTGCTCTGATTCCCTGGTGGTACTTCATCAGTAGCTCCACAGAAGAGACATCCCTGTCATTAAACATAACAATTGAACATAATGTTTAATTTAACAAGAAAGGAAGTGTTGTCAAAGCATATCATTGACTTGATTGTATGAATCATTGGTTTCACTGTACATCAGACATGGGAAAATTAAGTTTAAAAAAATATGAAATGGTATGTTTATATATTGACTATTATTTGCCATGAATTGGCTCAAAAAACTTGAAGTGAATCTCAATTGTGAATCCATTAGCACATGTCCTCAGCTGTCATTGAGTGAGGAGGCCACTGGAATGCTACCATGATACTTTAAAAAGTGACCTCAAAAAATTAGCAGTATATATCATGTGAAGTAATAGTCACAGGGGAAATCATTTCAAGGCTGGAGTCTCATCTTAAGGATCAGATGAGTTTTGCCCAAGTAGTTTATGCCTGGTGATCCCTTCCAGGCATGTTACATTCTCTATGAAATAATTAAAGTGGTTACTCCATTATTAGTAAGAACATGTTACTTTTACTGGTGTGCTGGGTAACACATTCATGTGACTTGGAAAATCTCACTGTATAGCAGTTGTCAGGAAATGCAGAGTATTCGAGCAATCTATCTATATAATCCATCCTTAATTGCACCTATCATCTTTAACAACTTATAGAGCAAGAGCTTTATAAATTAATAAGCAAAAAGCTTGAAAGATTTTATTACTGTGTGTTCAGTTATAACTACTTTTGTTTACAGCTTTGCCACTGCCTACCTGATCTCCTCCAACCATATGCCCCAGCATACACCCTCCACTCTTCTGACTCTGGTCTACCGTTGAAAGGATTCGGCAGCAAGAAAGCTTCATGCTCTGGCAACATTCATTTGTACAGGAGGAGCCGTACATAAGCCAGATGTTGGCGGCAGGTCACTGTGCGGCAGATGATACAACACTGTTACAGCCTATCTTTAAAAGTGGAGGCGGTGAAGACAAGTCTCTTCTGACATGACCAGGTATGTGTAGAGGGGTCTACTAATGCAAGTTATGGGGTAGTGATGCATGTGGTCAAAATGCTTCACCTGCATAGCAACTGTATTTGTTGGCTGTTGCATCTCTTCTTCATCATCTCAATCTTGTAATGCATTTTGAAATGATAATGGAATACTCATCTTCTGCTCCTTATATGGTACAATTTAAATACCAGCAGCAACAAAGAATAATGAAGAGAAATACTGGCAGGAACCGACACAAAATTATTCTCCCCTAAATCGTCTGTTGCAAACCTGGGTGCCCTGTACAAGGTTATGTACCCAATTTTCTGACCTGCACCCATTGTCCACGAGACCCTGCAAAATTGGGGCTATTGACAACAGACTTCATCTGTTGGAAATTATATTATTTATTCCTAATAACTACTTTCATCAACTCAGATTCGATTTTTGTCATCAAGTGCTGTAAAATATTTCAAAGATCATATCTGACATTAGTAGATGATATTGCCAGTGTCAAGGATGTAGGCTCACAACTGTTGTTCCCCAGTGAGTTCCCAATCTCCATGCTACTGAGAGAGCCTAGAAGGAAGCCAAGTCCTTTTACACAGGAGAATGAAGGATATCAGAGGGAGAATCACCCATGAACCACTCTTGAGCACCTTGCTATGGACAACTATTGAGTCATGAGAGTAAATTGTTCACCTGTTCTTTCAGGTCGGATAAACATAACATGGGAGGACTCAAAAGAGGCCAAAGGAAGAAACAGGGAAAAACAGAAAAAATCAAATCAAATCTGACGTGATGTATAACAGTAAGAGTTGTCATGCAACTCCTCAGGGTTAGTATTTATCTAATTAAAGAAAGGTTTTCAGAATTAACAGAGCAAGACTAATCAGACAAATCAATTGCCATCTCTTAAAAAACAGCCTACAAATATTGCAGGGCTATGGGGAATGGACATGAGAGTGAGACTAATTAGATAGCTCTTTCTAAGAGCCGGCGCAGGAACCATCTCCAGATCAAGAGCAAATGAGCTGAACCAGATAAACTATAATTTTCCAGTGATTTAATGTCATGTCACTTTCTGAAAACTGGCTACTAAGAACAGCAGTCAAATGTTTTCCAGATGAGCAGAAGGTGTTTGGTGATTGAGGTGATTTGACACTTCAAGTGAGTTTGGTTATTCTGCATAAGCTTATCCTATGGAGACTGCAATATGATTCCTGCAGAGCATTGCTGATTATGTCAGTCTAATCTATGAAGGTCATGAAGTCCAACTGGAATGCCCTTGTGCAGAGTTGGCCAGAGACAAATGTGGCACTGTAAGGCATCCCTCCGCACCAGATGACTTTGAGGCCACAGATGCAATGTGCAAATGAAGATGGCATTTGTGGAGGAAGTGTGGGGATAATCAGAGCAAAGTAGGTCAATATATTCCAGTTTTGTTAATATTTGTTTTGAAAGGATTTGGAGTTACATTCATACATTTTATTCCAAAATTATCAATGATTAAGATGCAGAGGCTAGGAACAGAGGGTTACTGGTAAGCATTTATAAAACCAGGCATCATGGAGGCTGTGGATGCACCTCCATCTTTCCCCTCCCCTAATGTCCATTTTTTGCTTTCCAGGAGATTCACACCCTCATCTCAGGGTGGGTTTCAACAGAACTTATTATCTTGCAAACAGAGTTCTGAGATAGTTTGAATTAGGACCCAGAGTTCAGATCAATTCGATACAGCAAAGGCTATGTGCCCCGACAACATCCCGGCTATCGTGCTGAAGACTTGTGCTCCAGAACTAGCCACGCCTCTAGCCAAGCTGTTCCAGTACAGCTACAACACTGGCATCTACCAGACAATGTGAAAACTGCCCAGGTTTGTCCTGTCCACAAAAAGCAGACAAATCCAATCCGGCCAATTACCGCCCCATCCGTCTACTCTCAATCATCAGCAAAGTGATGGAAGGCGTCATCGACAGTGCTATCAAGCGGCACTTACTCACCAATAACCTGCTCACCGATGCTCAGTTTGGGTTCCGCCAGACCACTCGGCTCCAGACCTCAATACAGCCTTGGTCCAAACATAGGCAAAAGAGTTGAATTCCAGAGTTGAGGTAAGAGTGACTGCCCTTGACATCAAGGCAGCATTTGACTGAGTGTGGCATCAAGGAGCCCTAGTAAAACTGAAGTCAATGGGAATCAGGGGGAAAACTCTCCACTGGCTGGAGTCATTCCTAGCACAAAGGAAGATGGTTGTGGTTGTTGGAGGTCAATCATCTTAGCTCCAGAACATCGCTGCAGGAGTTCATCAGGGGAGTGTCCTAGGCCCAACCATCTTCAGCTGCTTCATCAATGACCTTCCCTCCATCATAAGGTCAGAAATGGGGATGTTTGCTGATGATTGCTCAGTGTTCAGTTCCATCCCCAGATAATGAAGCAGTCCATGCCCGCATGCAACAAGACCTGGACAACATTCAGGCTTGGGCTGATAAGTGGTAAGTAACTTTCACGCCACAGAAGTGCCAGGCAATGGCTATCTCCAACAAGAGAGAGTCTACCCACCGCCCCTTGACATTCAATGACATTATCATTGCTGAATCCCCCACCATCAACATCCTGGGATGTCACCATTGACCAAAACTTAACTGGACCAGCCACAAAAATACTGTGGCCACAAGAGCAGGCCAGAGACTGGGTATTCTGCAGTGAGTGTCGCACCTCCTGACTCTCCAAAGCCTTTCCACCATCTACAAGGCACAAGTAAGGAGTGTGATGGAATACTCTCGCTTGCCTGGAAGAGTGCAGCTCCAACAACACTCAAGAAACTCGACACCATCCAGGACAAAGCAGCCCGCTTGACTGGCACCCCATCCACCACCTTAAACATTCACTCCCTTCACACCGTGGCTTAATCTACAAGATGCACAGCAGCAACTCGCCAAGGCTTCTTCGACAGCACCTCCCAAACCCGCGACCTCTACCACTTAGAGGGACAAGGGCAGCAAGCGCATGGGAACACCATCACCTGCAAGTTCCCCTCCAAGTCACACACCATCCTGACTTGGAAATATATCGCCGTTCCTTCATCGTCGCTGTGTCAAAATCCTGGAACCACCTCCCTAACAGCACTGTGGGAGTACCTTCACCACACAGACTGCAGCGGTTCAAGAAGGCAGTTCACCACCACCTTCTCAAGGGCAATTAGGGATGGGCAATAAATGCTGACCTTGCCAGCGATGTCCACATCCCAGGAACGAATAAAAAAATTTTTTTAGTGTGCTGGGGCCAAGAGAACCGAGAAGTTTGGCAAACAATTGTTTAAATTTACTTCCCAATCATGAAAATTTATCACAATTGAGCATTGAGTAAATATGAAAAATAGTTCTTCCTCATGAAAGTGTTGCAAACTAATAAATTAACAATTAATTTGCACTAAAATTAATAACGTAAGTTTAAATGGACATACCAGAGCACAAGCTGCAGCCTGTACAAGAGTCAGTGTTGCAGTTAATGTTAGTGGCTGTATGTTCTGCAGTTATATTTCTTTCCCGAAGTACAAACAACATTGCTTTAAACTTTAAACCAGCAAGGCTTCTTCGACTTCAGCTCCCAAACCTGCGACCTCTACGACCTAGAAATACAAGGGCAGCAGGCGCATGGGAACACCATCACCTTCAGGTTCCCCTCCAAGTCACACACCAGCCTGACTTGGACATATACTGCCATTCCTTCATGGTCGACAGGTCAAAATCCTGGAACTCCCGACCTAACAACACTGTGAGAGTACCTTCAACACGTGGACTGCTGCAGTTCAAGAAGGCGGCTCACCACCAGTTTCTCAAGTGGAACTAGGGATGGCCAATAAATGTTGGCCTTGCCAGCGACGCCCATATCCCCAGAATGAATGAAAAAGTAATTCTAAATTACCGTGGCTTCTCTTCTGTTTCAATCTGTCTAATAATGCTCTCCATCCAGGACATCAAATCTCTGACCATACTGAAGAAGCGGAATTTCTCAGCAGTATCAATTAACTGGGTACGCCGGCCATCACAAGCATCCAGAAGTGCCTTCCAGGCCTCAACCACCTCCTGCTCTTGCTTCTGGATGGCTGCAGCTTTATCCCCTGCATATGCTGTCTGCAAACGACCTGCATCCTCCTGGAACTGCTGAACCTGTTAACGAGAAGATCCATTTCCTTATCCGTGCAGGACAAACAAGGAGAGTCACTAATACTTTACATGTTGTTTCCCCTGCATATTCTATCTGTAATTAAATGTCCAATTGTAATTGCCTAAATTCTGGCCAGATGCTGTGTAAGATCGCTCCACTCACTTTAAAATGTACACTATAGCCTCAATTAAATGAGAACAATACTAATGACAATTATATGTCATTGAAATGACATTGAATGTAGACTTTGAAATGTTAGTGAGGTGCTACATGATTTGCAGGAGGGTACAATAAAAGCTTATTTTTCAGATCTACAACCAGTTTATAAATTACAAATTAACAGAACTTAGCAATGAATCAAAACAAGAACTAAAACTTTTGGAAGTTATCTTTTAAAGAAAACAATTCTGCCAGATTTTAAATGAACACAAATGAGTCATCACAACATAACACATAAAATTACCCTAGGGGAAAAAAAAATTAGCGTATCAGTTGCATTTTATGAATCGAGGGGCACAACTATGCACCAGTATGTGGAATTTTTCGCCACCTGGTGTACAAGGCTTTAATATGATGTCACAATACATAGGAACATAGAAATTGCTAAATGAAAAAAGACCAAGTTCTATCTAGTTTGTCTTTTACCATCCTGGGTGTTGCATGATTAAACAATAATGGAGTTGTTGACTAATCACAGTAATCAATCACGGTCAATTAGTCTACAACAGACCCAGACATGAGGTGAGCAAACCCCCCAAATGGTAGAAAGCTTTGGGAACCACAGGTCCAAAGTCACTTGTTCCTCCCAAGCATGTTACACTTACCGTATGTCATGTCTCAAATTACTCGTATACTGTGTCCCAAAATATTACTGTCTGAGAGAAATTGATATAATTTGCATTTGTATATTGTAGTTTTGTTACTATTTGCCTGTGCTAAGGTTTCCATTTCCACCATACGTTAGTGACATTGTACGGTACCTGTATTCCAAGGGAATGAATGTCGCGTTCAAACGTGTTATGCATTCTGTGGAAAGACTCTGCTGTGTTTGCATCACGGCCCAGCTCCTCTGGCAACTCCTTGTGCTTTTCCTGGATCAGGCTCAGGAGCTCTTTGCCATCATAGAAGTATTTGTGGAGTTCGTAGGAGGCAGTCAGCAGCTGTGTGCGAGTATCTATTAGTTCTAACAGGTCAGCCCAGGCCTCGTTCAAGCTGTCCTTCCATTCTGCAATGTCAGCTGCTTCTGAATGGCCTGAGTCAATGAGGTCATCTATCAGCACATTCACACTGTCCATTCTTTCCTGACCAATTGTCCCTGTCTCCCGGGCAAACTCACGGAATTTTTCTCTCAGCAACTGCAAGTGGAAAGCAAAACATAGTGAACTGTTGTTAGTTGTTCTGTTACTGCTTATTAAATAAAACATAATACTCTTTAACATATCTGATCTGAAAGATTATATTCTGTACAAATTGTGAAAATACAGCTAAGATTTTGTAATTAGAATCTTCTGGTAACCACAAAGGTTGCTCACTTAATTAGAGTTTTTTTTTCCAATTGAGGTTTATGCACAGATTCGTCAAGCTCATTTTTCAAGTTTAGTTTCGTATAACTGTGTTGTAAGTGGTGGCTGCACTATTTCTGCACAAACTTTTTTTTCTTTCACCTCCCCACCCCACTTCTCCGCCCTCTATTTTTATTCTTGTTCTCTGTAGTGATGTCCTGATCTCAACAATGACCCAACTTGTGCACCCACAAACCAAAATTTGGAAAATAAACTCAAATCTAATCAAACACATCTTAAAAACTGCACCAGAAAGAGACACAAAAAAGCAAACTGTTTGAAAAGCAAGTTATCGTCTAAAAGATTTTATTATAATTGTACTTTTAAATGCTGCCAATGCATTATTAAACAGTTAAATACTCACTGTAACTTGGTCATAGTCTTGTCCTAGTTCCTGTGAAGATGCTGCAAAGTCCCTTTCTGCAATCCACTGCTCCAGATCCGTTACCTCACGGTTCAACTGGAAGAGATGGTACATATCCTCCAATTTTTTCTTACGCTCATTTGTTAGATCTTTGAGTCCTGCGAACAGCTTATCCACCTGCCCCTGACGCCTAATGATCTGCTCACTGTAAACCAATCAGACTATCAGTTATCAGTTGATTGCAACAATATTTTATGACTTACATCCTAAATGGTGGAGCAACACATTGGTATATAAGCACGCTGCATCACAGACTGGAAGATGCAAAGAAAGAAAGCTTTCTGAGTGTGGAGCAACAGAATGCAGTTGAGTTAAAGAGGAAGTTTAGTCTTGACGAAGAGTTAGGTGAGGAGTGAGAATTGGAGTGGATGCAACAGACTAGATTACATAAGAGTTAATGGTTAACCCCTGAGTAAAAGTATGGCGGGGTAGACAAGATCTGCAGCGTGTGGACCTCGCATGATATGGGCGTTCATTGAAATTTAGAATATCCACAACAACCTCAAGGTGGAAGAAATGTCTCCAGATGAACTTGTTCAAAATGAATGGACATCGCCAACAGCTGGAGACAATCAGTAAATTACACAAGGAGGAAGGGTTGAGTTACGGTTCCATAAGAAGATAGGAGATTGCTAGTTAAAACTGAAGTGCATGTAACTGGAGGTAGCTTTGTGACATGGATAGGTAGAAGACAGAAAGTGAGATCAAATATCATGCTTAGATTGGTGAACAGTGACAAATGGTGTTCCCTAGGATTGGTGTTAGAGCCCCAGCTTTTCATTAGAGAGATAAATGAGACCTCACTTTGAGAATGGGGAAGTACATCCACATTTTCAGATGATACCTAAACTAGAAGGTTTGAGGAACTGTGAAAATAAAACAGATAATTGCAAAAAGACATAGATAGATTAAGAAAATGGGCACAATGATGGCAAATGTAGTCTACTATAACCAAGTGTTAGATAGTACACTTTGGACATCAGAAAGGCAAATGCCAATATAATTTAAAGGAGGAACCGCTGGGTGGAGTGGGGGGTAAATGAATAAAGGCTTTAGCGGTCCCAATACATGTCATTAAAAGCTAGCTCACAAAGGGTACAAAGGGTGACCAAAAAAGCTAATACGATACTGACCTTATATCACAAGAGTCTTATAATATGAAGGAAAGTAAGTATAAATGCAATTTTTAAGAGCCTTTGGAATATTATTTCCCGTTTTGGCACCTTATCTTAAGAAGGTTATATTAACCTTGGAGAAAGTCCAGTAACAGTTCATCAGGATGACACTTGGAATAAGGGGACATTTGATAAGATTGGGTTATATTTCCTAGAGATGAGGAGGTTAAGGGGTGATTGACAGAGGAATTAGCAAGATAGATAAGGAACAACGCGTCCCTCTAGTAGGGAATTCCTGATCGAGGGGACGTATTCTTAAAAGTCTAGCTAAACCAGTTAAAAATAAATCTAGGAAAGGCTGAACAGGCGGGGGGCTCTTTTTTCTAGAAAAGAAAAGGCTGAGAGTTGGCCTGAAAGAGGTCTTTAAAATGATGAAGGGGTTCGATAGGGTAGACATAGAGAAGATGATTCCACTTGTCGGGGTTTCAAAAACTAGGACCATAAATATAAGATAAGCACTAATAAATCCAATAGGGAATTCAGGAAAAACTTCTTTACCCAAAGAGCGGTAAGAATGTAGAACGCGCTACCACAAGGAGCATTTGAGGTAAATAGCATACATGAGGGAAAAAAAGAATAGGATATGCTGATAGGGTTAGCTGAAGAGGGGTGGGAGGAGGCTCGTATGGAGCATAAACGCCAGCATAGATCAGTGGGGCCGAATGGCTTGTTGCTGTGCCGTAGACTCAATGTAACTCGATGATATCTTCACACATGGGTTGTGAGATTGTGGAACATACTGGCCTGTAGGGTCATAGATGCAAAGTGAATTGAGGCGATTAAAAGGGGGATAGATACTTACTTGGGAAGTATTAAGGTATGGGAGAAAAGGCAGGCAAATGGGATTAAAAAGAATAGAGCTTTCACGGCTCCTAAAAATAGTGGGCCTGGCTCGACATGCGAAATGGGCTACTCCTGTTCCTATGATTATACTTTTGTCACTAATTCTCTATGTGATGAATTCAGGTATCTTATGTATGCCGTCAAAGGCAGGCATAGCAATTCCATGGAGGGACGGGTGGAAAAACAAACAGGATTGGTCAACCATGCCTTTCAACTTCACTGTAGTTCCCAGCTCAAGGGCAAGGGCATCATTGCCCATCTGTTTGACCAGAACATAATTGCAGAACCCTGCAGCACACTAAAGAGGAGGACATAAAGTAAGTAGGGTTAATTGTGTGCATTTTGCTGAAATTAGTACACTGGAACCTCAGGTTTCAGAGGATACCAGAGTTCTGTTCATCAAGTTAAGCATATTCTCACCAATGAATGTCAGATGGTGTTATTTCATATGCCTCACTAGTGCCATCTATACTGTTACTGAAAAGGCTCATTACAGATATTAAAAGAGTCTTATTGTAAATCTATATATCAATTCAAATATTGCATCCAACATATATCTGCCACATCCCAAGTGTCACACTTTGCTAGATCCAAAATATCAAAACAGAAAGAAAGACAGTCACTAACTTGGAGCCTGAAATGTACATATTTTATTAGTTCATGGGATCTGGGCGTCGCTGGCAAGGCCAGCATTTATTACCCATCCCTAATTGCCCTTGAGAAGGTGGTGGTGAGCTGCCTTCTTGAACCGCTGCAGTACTCCCACAGTGCTGTTAGGGGGGGAGTTCCAGGATTTTGACCCAGCGACGATGAAGGAACAGCGATATACTTCCAAGTCAGGATGGTGTGTGACTTGGAGGGGAACCACTGCCCTCTGATTGACTATGACTGTTTATAGGTAGCTACAGTTACCTGGATTTTCCTATTTAGAACAGTGACCTTACAGGAATTGGCCAGGTTAGCAGCTAAAGACCACCATATGCTCCAGACCCCAGACAATGCCACGGGAGATCTGCTAGTGTCAAATAATTAACTGGGAATATGCAAAACTGACTTTCTTTTAAAAATAAATTCTGATCACCATTCCTCAGAGTTAGTCTTTTCCATTAACTCAAGTATTTATTTTTCATTTCTACCAAATTTTGGAGAACACTGCCTGTGATGGTGAGTTGCTGCATCCCCCAAAAGCTTAGGTCCACCAAAGAGTGCATCAACACGTGGGTTTTTATTGATTTTTGTTCCTTTTAATAACAACAAATTCAAACTCCTTTAACCCATGTACTTTAACATTAATAAAAGAAAATCTAACTTCTTATTAGTGCTGTTTTGACATAAAACTTCCTCTAATTAGCATCATTAATTAATTGTTTTTGGTAGTTTCTGAAGGTCCAAAACTACCACAGTATTACTACTCACCCCTCAGGGTGCTCTTTAGCAAGATGTTTCTGGGCCCTGTCTGCGAGCTCTTGGATAGTCTTCCCATAATCTAATACAGCCTGCTGCAGGGTCAGGTGTTTCTTCAACATCGAAGTTGCACCAGCTTCATCCTAGAGAACCCGGAACAAAGTTGGTAAGTACACATACCTTGGAGATCGCTATTTGGACAAGTACATTCAAAATGCTACACATCAGTCAAAGCCCCTTCAAGCTCTTCTGACTTAATAGTTACTACAAGCCACTCTGCCCTAAAGACGATTTATAGCTGAGCCAAATAAAGCACAAATAATGAGCGTATCATACAGAAACAGCTCAGGCATGTAACCTGATATTATGGCATCATGTGGATTTAAAACAGACACACATACATGGTTCCTGGCTGGCCTATTGGATAGAGCGCCTCATGAAAATGCAGCACTCCATCACAGGGCCAGCTTCTTCCAATTAGATTCATCTCTCATTCCAAGGACAATATTCATGGAGGAATCTGTGAGCAAGAACTTCCTACTTCCTGACTGGAAGAGGATGTAGACATTCAAGTAAACTGCCAGGGAATAAAACAGGTTTTTTATTTCTCTCTTTAAATCTTATACTTTATTAACTAAAACTACCCTGCAGATTACAACGAAACCAAAGTTCTGTAAGCAAGTGTATTGTATTCTGGTTATAGTTTTACACTCTGTATTGCGCGATGTGCATTGTTGCATTTTTGTAATGTGTTACCACCTGTCGATGCTGTACTGTGTGATGTGCGCGGTGACTTTTTGGTAACGTCCTGTGGAACTTATTAATGTTCTGTATTTTGACTTGAAGGGAATTGGAACCCAGCTGTTTGAATGTGTTAAGAAGCCGTTTCGCTGACGTTTTGACTTGGTAGAAGGGAACTATGACACGCAGTAGGGGGTACAGTTCTGGGGTTTAAAACGTAAAATCAGGGAAACAGCTTCACTTGTGGGAGACTTTGGCTTTGCTCTCTCGTCGAGTGATGCTTTGTGGAAAGAAAAGCATCAAACGGGGGACTGAAGAGATCGCAAAGTCTCTGTTTGAAGAATGGACTCAGTCGAGAATATTTTGTGGACTTTATGGGATTTTTCTGAGGGTATTTTCCCTGTGATGGGATCGCCCTGTGCAGATGTGTGAAAAACTGGTTTGTTAAAACTCCAGAGAACGCATGGCAGTTGGCTGTGACAAAAGAACTGTCAGTCATCCAGAATGTATGGGTTTGCCCGACAGTCCTGGAAAAAGGAAAGGCGGGGGGTGGGGGGGGGCATTGACGAAGAGGCTGAGGACCCTGAGGCACCCGTTAACTTGAACCTATTAGAAAGCCACTCTAATATGCAAAAGCACTTCTCACCTCCATCTCAGAAGAGAAGCAGAACAATGAACCCACTAGCCTAGCCAGCCAAAGAGGAGCCAGTTTTTCCCAACACAAAGACCGAGATATGTCCCAGACATTAGTCCAATCACGGAATACACATAGGTCCGATGATGGCCCATCACTGACTTTAAAGATTGGTGGGAAAGATAGGGGTAGCAAGACTCCTATAAAGATAAAGAACTACACACCAGGTACATGGTACATACTCATGTGACTCGGCCAACGTTGTCTACCTCATACGTTGCAGGAAAGAATGCACCGCGGCATGGTACATCGGCGAGACCATGCAGACACTGAGACAACGTATGAATGGACACCGCGCAACAATCGCCAGGCAGGATTGTTACCTCCCGGTCGGGGAACACTTCAGCAGTCAAGGACATTCAGCCTCGGATCTGCGGGTAAGCGTTCTCCAAGGCGGCCTTAGAGACACACGACAATGCAAAATCATCGAGCAGAAACTGATAGCCAAGTTCCGCACTCATGAGGACGGCCTCAACCGGGATCTTGGGTTTATGTCACGATACATGACGTAGAGTCATCCAGACTCGAGTCGTCGTTGGCTTGTTCACAGATGTGATTCCCAGTAAAAAAGTAAAAATTTTAAAGTTTATCGTTTTCCATACCGACTGCAGCTTTTGACACATTAGACCCCCTGTAACCCCACCTCATTGTCTCAGTTGTATCTTGCTATGTCTTTGATGTGGTGCCTTCCTGGCTGACCTGATTGCCTTTTGTCACACCTCGGCAGATAAACAGTCAGGAGGATTAAATGTAGTCGTCTGCCATTGTAAGGTACACATGCATTGTTCTCTATCTATATATGCTTTGTTGATTTTGTATTTCTTCACTTCACCTGACGAAGGAGCTCCGAAAGCTTGTGATTTCAAATAAAACTGTTGGACTATAACCTGGTGTTGTGCGACTTCTCATTCCTATAAAGATAGATCCTTTTCCACCATTCTCTCTCTCTCTTGCTCTCGCTCCACCAAGATCGACCTAACAAGAAGTAGTACCAGAGGAAGAAGCCGCTGAGACTGAGAACCGCATACGCCTCACAGGGAACGGCCTCCAGGCAGTGACTTCCTACAGTTGAGCGGAGCGATCGAGACCGACTGTGTGTGGTGGTAAGCATGGTCTCGAGTGTCCCAAGCCGGTAACCAGATATCCCAGGCGAGCTGGGTGAGGCTGTAAGGGCTCAGGGTTTTTCTCAGAAGTGAAGTTTTTTTTGGGCTATTCCGGGGTGGAAGCTTCGTTTGGTTCAGCCAGGCGAAGGGGCTTATGCGACTGGGTAATTCGTTGGTAGGGGTGGAGTTAGAGTCCACCATAGCAACAAGGGAATTACTGCATGTTACAGTCCCCAGTTGTGTACTGTATGTATGTTGTTTGTAACCTGGATTTTTATTCTCCACAGAGACAGTGATTTTGTTTAGTAGTGCATGTTTTAGCCAGTGTATGTTAGACCAAATAAATATAAGTTTGATTTTTCACCGAAGCATTCCTGTCCGTGACTTATTCCATTTACACTCTGAATAATAATTCCCGGGTATAGAACTTTCGTAAGGCGGGGGCGATTCGAACCGTCCGTCTAGCAATTGGGCTCGGATCAAAAACCGCTTACATGGGAGTTGGGGAATCTGATGTGCATTTAATGGGGAAGGAGATAATGGGGCAAGTAAGGAAGGTCACCCAATACTGAATTACTATTTCCAATAAAGGCTATTAAATCTTTTTACAACTTTCTCAGTAACTTGGTACTGAGATGTTCACAAGTGCTTTATTGGTTTGTGACTGTCCATCAGTTACTCACCGAGATCTTTGGATGACTTAATGAAAAAGCACTGTCTAGCGAATCATATGCCCACTCTCATCAGTAAGACAGAATCACCCACTACTGGGAACACTGAATGTGTGTCCAAAACCTGCTTTTCTGCTACACCACAGCTGCAGACACAGTGTTAAGCTGAATCTATCCTGAGGTACTGGGGCAGAATCTCCCCATGGTGAGTTGCACCACCTTTATGGCAATGGAAAAATAGTTGCACCTGCTGATGGTATAGAGAGGTAGTTACACAAGGACAATTCAGTATGAAACTAAGAGAACTATAGTGGCACAATAGCAAAATACTGCGGATGCTGAAAATATGAAATAAAAACAGAAAATGCTGGAAATACTCAGCAGGTCAGGGAGCATCTGTGGAGAGAGAAACAGAGTTAATGTTTCAGGTCGCTGTCCTTTCATCAGAATGAAAGGTCATCAACCTGCTACGTTAACTTTGTTTCTCTCTCCACAGATGCTGCCTGACCAGAGACCTATAGTGGTCTTGTACAAGACATTAGTTAGGCCTTATTTGAAATACTGTGCAGAGTTTTGGTCCCCTCACGTGGTCGGCGATATAGAGGATTTGGAAAAGGTTCAAAGGAAGGTGACTAGAATGATCCCTGGTTAAAAAGCCCTGAGTTATTACAACAGACTTTGTCTTTTTGCCTCGATTACATGACCACATGTGGGAGGGAACACTGGGAAATTAGGATGCTTAGTTGCATCCTGACTATTTGAGATAGGTTTGATGGACCAGCCGGTCTTTTCCTATCCATCTTTTTGTATGTTCCAATGAGAGTTACTTGGATCAGCTCACTTGCATATATATTTGGTTCGCGACTACATAGGATTACATAGGATATACAGCACAGAAACAGGCCATTCGCCCCAACCAGTCCATGCCGGCGTTTGGGCTCCACTCGAGCATCCTCCCGTCTTTCCTCATCTAATTCTATCAGCATAACCCTTTATTCCCTTTTCCCGCATATGCTTTAGTCTCCCCTTAAATGTATCTATACTGTTCCACATTCTCACCACTCTCTGTGTAAAGAAGTTTCTTTTTTATTATTCGTTCATGGGATCTGGGCGTCACTGGCAAGGCCAGCATTTATTGCCCATCCCTAATTGCCCTTGAGAAGGTGGTGGTGAGCCGCCTTCCTAAACCGCTGCAGTCCGTGTGGTGAATGTACTCCCACAGTGCTGTTAGGGAGGGAGTTCCAGGATTTTGACCCAGCGACGATGAAGGATCGGCGATATACTTCCAAGTCAGGATGGTGTGCGACTTGGAGGGGAACTTGGAGGTGGTGGTGTTCCCATGCGCCTACTGCCCTTGTCCTTCTAGGTGGTAGAGGTCACGGGTTTGGGAGGTGCTGCCGAAGGAGTCTTGGCGAATTGCTGCAGTGCATCTTGTAGATGGTACACACTGTAGCCACGGTTCGCCGGTGGTGGAGGGAGTGAATGTTTAAGGTGGTGGATGGGGGGCCAATCAAGCGGGCTGCTTTGTCCTGGATAGTGTCAAGCTTCTTGAGTGTTGTTGGAGTTGCGCTCATCCAAGCAAGTGGAGAGTATTCCATCACACTCCTTACTTGTGCCTTGTAGATGGTGGAAAGGCTTTGGGGAGTCAGGAGGTGAGACACTCACTACAGAAACCCTGCCTCTGACCTGCTCTTGCTGCCACAGCATTTATGTGGCTAGTCCAGTTAAGTTTCTGATCAATGGTGACCCCCCAGGATATTGATGGTGGGGGATTCGGCTACGGTAATGCTGTTGAATGTCAAGGGGCGGTGGTTAGACTCTCGCTTGTTGGAGATAGTAATTGCCTGGCACTTCTGTGGCGCAAATGTTACCTGCCACTTATCAGCCCAAGCCTGAATGTCGTCCAGGTCTTGCTGCATGCGGGCATGGACTGCTTCATTATCTGAGGAGTTGTGAATGGCGCTGAATACTGTGCAGTCATCAGCGAACATCCCCATTTCTGACCTTATGTTGGAGGGGAGGTCATTGATGAAGCAGCTGAAGATGGTTGGGCCTACGACACTGCCCTGAGGAACTCCTGCAGCGATGTCCTGGGGCTGTGATGATTGACCACCAACCACCACAACCATCTTCCTTTTTGCTAGGTGTGACTCCAGCCAGTGGAGAGTTTTCCCCGATTCCCATTGACTTCAGTTTTACTCGGGCTCCTTGATGCCGCACTCGGTCAAATGCTGCCTTGATGTCAAAGGCAGTCACTCTCACCTCACCTCTGGAATTCAGCTCCTTTGTCCATGTTTGGACCAAGGCTGTAATGAGGTCTGGAGCCGAGTGTTCTTTGTCCAGAGAAGTGACTAGTGTAAAATCCTTTTAAAATGTGAGTAATGTGCTGGGTTACATGGAAATTAGAGAGAAGTCTTTACAGAGACAGTTATGGCTGAACATTGCAGCAGTAGCCTGAAGGATCAGCAGGTAAGTAAGGAACAGTGCTTGGCTCAAGTCAGGTCTCGCGACTGTTTTGTGCCACTTTTCAAGAATGTCTGTGTACTCATTGCAGACTGGGGATTGAGCCTGAGACATTATTAGCCACCAGGGAAGTGAAAACACCCACCCAAAAAATATACTAACCCAAATTTTTAGACCATTTTGTTAACATTCAGCTGTCAGTCAACCTCCTTCCTTCTCTGGTTCACAACGACACGTTTCAAGTAAGCACAAGACACTTGATGGTGGAGTATATGAAACAGACTTTATTGATATCTAGTATAGGTAATCGACCCAACTAGACAGAGTGCTGGATTTTCCGCCCAGAGGCGGGATGGTGGCAGGTTCGCTCTTGCTCCCAGTTGCAGCTGCCCTCCATTAAGGATTTTCCCTAGATTGGCCTCATTAAGGCCGACGTGCACGCTAGCCGGCCCAATCCGTGGGTGCGGGTCAGCTGCTCGCACTTGATGACGCGCTGGGAGCCTGGATATTTAAGGGGGCCATGTCCCCTTTGATTTTCACTTGCTTTCATCTGCTTCCGAATGCTGGTTGCTGCAGGCATGGCAGCTCAACGGTCCAAGGCTGCTCCCCCTTTTGATGATGACTCCCTCCATGCTCTTGTGGAGGGAGTAAGAGGACGAAATCAGCACACAAAGGCAGCCTGGCTGCAAATTACTGAGGAGGTCAGTGCTCACGCACATGGGTGCAGTGTAGAAAAAGGTTCAATGATCTGCTACGCTCAGCAAAAGTGAGTATAACATCACACTTACCACCTTCAATCTGCTCCCCATCTCTTCTCATCCCCATCACTCTGCATTGGCAACCTACTCCTGCACATCCCAACTGACCCTACCATCCCTTGCACCCTCACCTGTCCCTCTCTCTCTATGTACAGAATCACTTCACCATCCTACTATGCACCCCTCACACTCGATCTCACTGTTATGCAATGACAACAACTAACAACGCACAGGGAGGGACCTTGGTATTGGCACCTCACTCCATCTTTGTCTTCCTCTAAAACATCTATGATATCCATTCTTTCCACTGACTCCATCAATCTTGCTGAAACTCCACTTGTGTCCCTCATTGCAGGAAAAGAGAGCCCACAATAAGAGGGAGAGAGGGAGGACAGGAGGAGGCCCACCATCCCTGGTGCATCTAACGAACGCTGAGGAGGCAGCTCTGGAGATCATCGGAGGTGCAGAGGAGCTGGAAGTGGGGGACGGAGAGACGGTCACAGTACAGCAAGCTGGTGACAGAACTTATTTGCAACCCTATCATTTTGCTTTCATGAGTGACTGATATGGCATCTGATGCTCATAGAAATTGAGTTCTGATCATCTGCACAATGGGATGTGTCTGCTACCTAAATATCACATGTCTAACTCATGCCTTTACTCCCCCACAGGACCATCGAGAGCCCCCCTCCCCACTGTCTATGAGGAAGAGCCGGACGACTCCTCAAAGGAACCTGCAGCCTCTGAGGGAGCAGCTTCAGCAGAAATGAGCGCACCCAGCACCAGCGCAGAGACGCACACCTCGGTGGGAAGTTTGCGAGATAGAGTAGTTCTGTCACCTGGTGTATCACAGCTCACAAGTGATCATGAGCAGATGGTGGCGGCAGTGACAGCAGTGGAGAGTCCTCGTCGGAGGCCGCAGGGCGCTCCTAGCTCTGCTCAGCTGCATGTAGAAACTGTGCCTCTGGGGCCATCCAGAAAGGGAGTGGTGCTGGAGCTTCAGGAACAAATGCAGGAGGCTCTGACTGGGTTTGCAACCACGGTAACTGTAAGTGTGCAGAGAATGGTGAAATCCACGTCAAACATGAGCAATGCCGTGGTGCACGCATTGGCGAATTTAGGTGCCGCAATGGAAAGGATGGCAACCTCCATGGAGGACATAAATTGCCAGACACAGCAGAACATGGTAACAGTTCTAAATAGATGGTCATCTATGGAGGATAGATGGGCACCTATTGAGGAGAGAAACCAGAGGTTCATGGACATCCTTGTTATGAGGAATGTCAGCACAGAAAGGATAAGGGGTAAGCCATTTAGGACTGAGATGACGAGGAATTTCTTCACCCAGAGAGTGGTGAACCTGTGTAATTCTCTACCACAGAAGGCAGTTGAGGCCAATTCATTAAATATATTCAAGAAGGAGGTGGATATATTTCTTAAGGCTAAAGGGACTAAGGGATATGGGGAGAAAGCAGGGACAGGGTACTGAATTTGGATGATCAGCCATGATCGCATTGAATGGCGGAGCAGGCTCGAGGGGCCGAATGGCCTACTCCTGCTCCTATCTTCCATGTTTCTATGTAAATGGGTCCTCATGGCCCCACTGATGTGCAGCAAGGTGCTCTCCAGCTACTTGCTAGCAATGAAGTGCGGGTGACCCATGAGAGGGATGGTGATGGTCGACAACAAGGAAGTGGGGGCTCCTCTCCAAGCGCTCACACTCCCATGCCACTGCGGAGCCCTCGGTCAGAGCACCAGATGCCTCACCCAACTGAGATGGCCGTCTCTGCCCCTGCACAGCCACAGGAGGAGCAGACTGTTGCAGAGCCCTCCAAGGCTTCCAAACCCAGAGGAGGACCGCCAAAGGCGTCTAATCAGGTGCAGCAGGGAAGTGAGCATGCTGCCTCTACATCTGCTGAAGCCACAGGGGAAGCACCACGTAGAAGCATGTGTAAGAGAAAGCTAAAACACAGTCACAAGGGTAGTCACTTGGGTGATTTCATAGTATACCAATTTACGTTTGTGATCTTTATTTCTAGTGTATTAAAGTAAAACATAGAAACATAGAAACATAGAATCTAGGAGCAGGAGTAGGCCATTCGGCCCGTCGAGCCTGCTCCACCATTCAATACGATCATGGCTGATCATCCAAATCCAGTACCCTGTCCCTGCTTTAATCCCCACAGTACACATATCACACCCTACCCACGTAACCCCACGTATTTAATTCCCCTAACATATCCCATCCTATCCCCATAACCCCACATATTTAATCCCCCCCTAACACTAAGGGTCAATTTATCATAGCCAAATCAACCTAACCCGCACATTTTTGGACTGTGGGAGGAAACCGGAGCACCCGGAGGAAACCCACGCAGACACGGGGAGAATGTGCAAACTCCACACAGACAGTCACCCGAGGTCAGATTCGAACTCGGGTCCCTGGCGCTGTGAGGCACCAGTGCTAACCACTATGCCATGTCAATGATTCAATGCGTTGCCCTATGTGTGCTCAGAATTGGAAGTGGCACAGTGAGGGGTGAGGGCACCTTTCATCTGCAGTGATGGTGGGGGGAGTGATAGGAATGTACAGTTCATTGTTCAGATGCTGTATTGTGTGGAATGGAGGTCCTGCCAACCCTCATGTGCATGTACTAGCCATATGTATGTACAGTGTAAAGTTACCCGAATCTGGCATGGATTAGTCCATCCCTTGTCTGACCGTCAGCAATGTGCTCGCATGCTGGTATCACTGGGACAGCCGCCTCCGCCAGGTGTTCCTCATCTGCAGCCTCATTCGGCTCTTCCTCCTCTGAGGAGGAGGAGGCTGTGCGCTGAGCCACTTGTTCCTCAGGCAGCGGTAAGCCACGCTACAGTGCGATGTTGCGCAGGGCACAACAGACCACGATGATTCTGGACACCCTGGCTGGTGCGTGCTGTAGGGCTCCACCAGATCTGTCCAGGCATCTGAAGTGCATTTTGAGCAAGCCTTTGGTTTGCTCTATGATGCTTCTGGTGGAAATGTGGCTCTCATTGTAACGCTCCTCAGCTTTGTTTGATGGCCTCCTCATTGGTGTCATTAGTCATGTCTTCAGGGGATAGCCCTTGTCTCCAAGTAGCCATCCGGAAAGTTGGGTTGGTGGATTGAAGAGCTGAGGCACAGTGGACTGCCGCAGGATGTACGAGTCATGGCAGCTGCCAGGGAACTTTGCGCACACATGCATAATGTTCTTCCTGTGGTTACACAACAGCTGCACGTTAAGGGAGTGGAAGCCCTTGCAGTTCACAAATACAGCTGGGTTGTGATGGGGTGCCCCGATGGCCACATGTGTGCAGTCGATGATGCCCTGCACCCTTGGGAAGCCTGCCATATTGGCAAACCCAACCGCCTGCGCGGTAACACTTGCTTCATCCATTGAGAAGTGGATGTAATTGCCCGACTTGGCAAACAGGGCATTGGTAACCTGTATTATGTATCTGTGTGTGGCCGACTGGGAGATGCCGCTGATGTCTGCAGATGATCCCTGGAAGGACCCTGACACATAGAAGTTGAGGGCAGTGGTGACTTTGACAGCCACTGGTAAGGAGTGTCCCCCCCGCTCCTCTGGGCTGCAGGTCTTGGTGCAGCATGGTGCAGATGTCAGCGACTACCTCTCGCGAAATGCTCAGCCTCCTTTGGCACTGCTGCTCAGTCATGTTGAGGAAGCTCATCCTCTGCCTGTAAACCCTGTGTTGGGGGTGTCTCCTGCGGCGTGGTGCAGCCCTGCGCTGACAGCCTCTGCCCTGTGCGGCATCAGGTGGCTCAGGAGAAGATTGGCGCTCTTGTTGTCGGTGCTGCTGGTGTGCCTGGTTCTGCTGCTGCCGCGGCTGCTCATCCTCCGAATCTGAGGACCATGATGAGAGAGTATCAATGGTTCCCATTCTGCTGGTGAAAATGTCACTTGAGGATGAAATGTTATAAGCGCTCAGTCAAAGTGGAGAGAGGTTATTCCAAGGAGGTCACAGTGTATATAGATCTCACAACACACACTTACAACCTCAATACACCTGAAAAATGTCTTCCAAATCTTGCAATCAGAAAGTATTGGCTTTTGAAATTGAACTGATGTGGCAGGTTAGCTTTAATGCTGCAGTTGCAGCTGTGAACTATTCAGCTTGTTGGAACACCCGACACAATCAGCTGGCATGAAACACCGTGGAACACGCTGAAAATGTTGCAAAATTGAAAAGCCCTCTCAAAATAGCATTAAACAGGTAGTTAACATTAACTACCTTAACTGCCTCTCCCGCCGCTTTGTGTCGGGTCTGATCAGGAGTCGCAGACCTGACACTTTGGAAAGTCGCGTGGAGGCGGGTTTGCGGTGGGTTCACAACCCGCCATCAATCATCTTGGATTTAACTCCTGACCCGCCTCCAAACCCGCCCTCTGAGCGCCAGCAAAATCACGGCCAGAGAGTGGCTTTTGGTTTCTAGTTCTATCTTTCGAGCCCTCTGAAGAACTGTTGAAAACCATGTTCCTTTATACACCATATTTCTCCTACATCAAAGGTACATGTCACAGATAATACCTCATGATGTATCTATTCCTGAATCCCTTGAAAACAGTCTAATCATCGAAACAGTTGTACTTCTTTACTCCAAAGCTACTTTCCCCAAACAAGACTTCCTGACTTAACTGTTCCTGAATCCTTTGAAGAGTAGGCTTTATTAACCGTTATCTTTCTATACTATAGTTAATGGATCCCTCTACCTATGTTTATTACACTAGTCATCAAAGTTATACTTTAATCACCCATGGTTGACATCATTGCTGTCACTTAATTCCTTGCACAAGCATTCCTCATATGTAACATTCAGACACTTAAAAGCAGAAGACAAGCTATGTTTTCTTCTCATGACACTTCAATGCCATCCTGTTTATATTGGAATGTGTGTTGTTCCAAGATACAAGGAAGTTTGATTATTAACCCATTACCTTCCCAACATACAACTCTCCAGGATGTCCAACACCTAACAGTAAAAGTAAATGCCTAAAATTAAGTAGGTACCTTGGCTTTCTCATCAGCGATCATGTACAGCTCCTGCTCACTCATCCAAACTTCGGCTTCTGCAGCATCCAGATAATATTGTTGGGCTTCATTTGCACCTTCCAGACGCTTATGCCTTTTCTCTGTTTCTTCCTGCAGTTTGTCCCACAATCCCTTTAACTCTTTCAATTGCTCCTCGACTGCACCCGAGTCAGGCCTTGGTTCCACAATCATCTTTTCTCCTCTTTCCAACACATCATCAATACGTGGCTGATGCCCTTGGATCTCCTTCTGAAGAGTCTGTGGAAACAGAAGAAAGGCTTATAGCAGTAACAATAGGGGGTTATCACATGGACCTCTTGAATTTTGTTTGTATCAGGTAACCATGAATTTGCAACTGTGCATTACTATTATTCTTCCAGCAGTGAGAAAGCCAAATAATCCACAAACATCAAGTTATGGAGTATTTTGTTGAAGTGAAAGAATAATGTTAATCTTTCACCAGCGATAAGCGTTACAAATATTGATTGTTATTTTGTCAGCTACAAAAACAAATTTGTCTGAAATCTTCAGGAATGAGAGATATGGTATTCTGGTACAGGAAACTCTTTATTAACCGGCACCGACGGGACCGGCGTGGTGCCGGTTAATCAAAAAGTCCGGATAATGGAGAGTTATATCTCCCAACGTACGAGAGCCCCATACACATTGACATGCGCCTGCATTCGGAGCTCCGTCTCCCCGGGGACCGCCAGCTGACCATCTGTCGTGTCCGCTGCCTACCCGGGCTGCACATTCCCCTCCCAATCTACACGCTCTGATACAAGGCAAACGCCTCGGGGTTTTTTTTAAAGTTAATTTTAAACGAGAGATGAAGGAAAACCCCGGTTACCTACTCAAGAATTTTACCGGTTAAGAGAGATTTCCGGATATTTGGGTGCCGGTTAATAAAGAGTTTCCTGTATAAGACAAAGGTTGTGTGCTTTACTACACCCTTATGGTCAATTCTATTTGCAGAGGGCAAAATGGCCAAAAAACAGTCAACATTCATTTTACTTGGACTTAGAGGCTAAATGGATAAGGATAGAAACTGGATAGATTAAAGGTCCGCCGCGTGCTGATTCCACAGCAGTAGTTGGGCATCAGACATCTATTCTAAGGTAGAGTAATGTGCGCAATGTAGAAGCTCACACTCAGTGATAAATTACATTGGGGTAAGCCTTAGGCTTGTCCAGTGCTTAATCTTCAGCAAAATAATCCTCTGTTAAGATATATATGAGTTAAAATAAATTTCAACAGTTCAAAAGCCAGTGACAGAAAAAGAAAATATTTTTGTGTTTAAAATTTCACAAGTACAGAATTGCACTGAAACACTCGATGCAAAGTTTCCACTAATACTACCTACCTTATTTTTCTTCATTAAGAGCTGTACTGTCTGGAGGTTGTGGCCATGGTCTGTGCATGTAGCTAAGGGCATTCGTTCCTGCACCCAAAGCTAAAAGAGAACATGAAAAAGTGTAAATTCTCACAAAACAACTCCATTGATAGCTCTGTACAATTTACTATTTTAAATAATCTGCTGTGAAAAATACAAGCATCACTTCTTACAATCTCATCTTCCAGATCACGGTAAAACTGGTAACCCATCTTTGATATGTGGAGATTTTGGCGCCGTTCCTGCAGAGGGCCCATCAGCTGTAAGAATCTACTCTCTATATCCTTTGGTTTCCCATCTGTCTCCATCTGACCCTCTTGGGAGGGAATTCTGGTCTGAGTTAGAAGCTCCTCCACCTCTTTCTGTCGCACCTCTACTTGGTTTTCTATCATCTGTCCACAACAAAAACAATTTGTTCAGGCATCTCCAGTTCTTCATTGCAACATTTTCCCTTTTGAACAAAAGAAAAGCAAGAATGCACAGCACCAGAACTACTGAGCAACAAATCAGTAGCATATCGAGCACAAAGTTGATCATCGGGTTGGTAACATGTCCCAGTACACTGGCAGTTTCATGTAAGGGTCTTTATCATTTTACAGGATATACTGAGTCCTGAAATGGTAAGATGTCAGCAAAACGAAGATGGCAGCAGAATACTTCTACTGGAGCCGAAGAACTTTCAGAGAAACAAACTTGAGTGTCATGAATTTACTTAGGAGGAAATTGTTTTTGACATTTTTAATTAAACTTGATAATAGACATCATGTAAAACTGTAGGATAGGAGTGGTTACTCACAGAACTCATCAAATATCCAACAAGGCCAGCTGGAGTTACATAGAAAATAGGAGCAGGAGTAGGCCATTCGGCCCTTCGAGCCTGCTCCGCCATTCAATATGATCATGGCTGATCCTCTATCTCAATACCATATTCCCCCTCTCTCCCCATATCCCTTGAAGCCTTTTGTGTCTAGAAATCTATCTATCTCCTTCTTAAATATATTCAGTGACTTGGCCTCCACAGCCTTCTGTGGTAGAGAATTCCACAGGTTCACCACCCTCTGAGTGAAGAAATTTCTCCTCATCTCAGTCCTAAATGTCCTACCCCGTATCCTGAGACTGTGACCCCTCGTTCTTGACCCCCCCGGCCAGAGGAAACATCCTCCCTGCATCCAGTCTGTCTAGCCCTATCAGAATTTTATACGTTTCAATGAGATCCCCTCTCATTCTTCTAAACTCCAGTGAATACAGGCCTAGTCGACCCAATCTCTCCTCATATGACAGTCCTGCCATCCCAGTTACCCAGCAGTTCACTACTATCAAATCCTCATCGTCGCTAAATTACAGGATTAGATCAGCTGGCACCAGTCAACTTTAACCAATCACTTAAAAAAGTTGTGTGCATCATTTGGCCATTAGTGGGTGCCGCTTAACAAACAATGTTCTCCAATGGGTTTTTAGCTGATCCCATTGCTGCTTTGTATTACTTTTCAGCACTTTTTTAAAAAAGGAAAGCCAGTAATATACCAGATCATTCTTCTATGCGTTGTGCACACGCATTGAACAAAATCTTAAAAAATCATCAAGCCTCACCTTGAGGATTCATTAACTTTAATGGACTTACAAGTAATGCTTTGTACAGCTTATCCAAGGCAACTTATAAAACTAGCCATCGTTACACCTTAATCAATTACAGATCCACAGGGGCATGTGAGCCTGCAAAGCACCCTCACTAGTCTCCACGCATCCTCACTATTTTATTTTCGAGTTATATTTAATTATAATAAGCCTTTTTCACTCTCCTCTATGGGGGTCTTGTTTGCTTTATTAGTATTAATTGTGATAGAGGACAAATGATGTGCATAATTAGAGTGTGGCCTTTATTGGGCTCATTATTTGCTATGGCGCCCATTGGAGTATAAAAGCAGGGAAGTCCTGCTATAACTGTACAGGGTATTGGTGAGACCACACCTTGAGTACTGCGTACAGTTTTGGTCTCCTTATTTAAGGAAGGATATACTTGCATTGGAGGCAGTTCAGAGACGATTCACTAGGTTAATTCCAGAGATGAGGGGTTTGACTTATGAGGAAAGGTTGAGCAGGCTGGGCCTATACTCATTGGAATTTAGAAGAATGAGAAGTGATCTTATCGAAACATAAGATACTGAGGGGGCTCGACAGGGTAGATGCAGAGAGGGTGTTTCCCCTCATGGGGAAATCTAGAACTCGGGGGCACAGTCTCAGAATAAAGGATCGCCCTTTTAGAACTGAGATGAGGAGGAACTTCTTCTCTCAGAGGGTTGTAAATTTGTGGAATTCTCTGCCCCAGAGAGCTGTGGAGGCTGGGTCATTAAATACATTTAAAGTGGAGATAGACAAATTTTTGCAAGATAAGGGAGTGAAGGGTTATGGGGAGCGGGCAGGGAAGTGGCTTTGAGCCCTAGATCAGCCATGATATTATTGAATGGTGGAGCAGGCTCGAGGGGCCAAGTGGCCTATTCCTGCTCCTATTTCTTATGTTCTTCTTCTGTTCTTGTGCATACTCCAGCTTCACTGATTTGCTGGTTCCACACTGATTGAATATTGAGCAATCATGTGTCCACTATCTACCGTGCTGTTCCACTACATTTGGATGTTAGGCTGCCTACCTATTCAAATAAGCACAACATGCCAAGTTATTTCTCTTGTAATACTCTACTCTGTTGATTTTGCTTACATAGATTTAGAAAAGTGATTAACTGGTTCAGGGAATAAAAATCAACAAAAGGGAAACAGAAATTAATTCTGACAATGCCGTTGAGGTAATAAAAAGCAGAGTACCTAACTGGCTATGTGTGAGAATTTATTATCTACACCACCAACTGTTTTAACTCCTTACAGATATTTAGTGCTTTAGCCATGGAAGGAACATAGGAACAGATCCTGGATCAGTAAAATGGTGACTCTGTTAGGCTCCCCTCCCAGGGTGGGGTATGAAATATGAGTGAGTGGGGACAGAGAGAGAGAGTATGAATGAATATTATTAGCCAGCTAGGCTGGCATTTTACTTTGGGCTGTATTCAGGATTCAGACTCTCAAGCCAGTTCTGTCATTCAATTAGATTATGGCTGATCTGCTCGACTCCATTTACCTGCCTTTGCTCCACATACGCTTATCCAACAAAAATCTATCAATCTCAGTCTTGACAATTTTAATTGACCCAGTATCCATAATTTTTGGGAGGAGCGAATTCCAGGTTTCCACTAACTTTTGTGTGAAAAACTGCTTCCTGATTTCACTCTTAAATGGCCTGGGTTTAATTTTAAGATTATGTTGTATTGTTCTTGTTTCCCCACCAGAGGAAATAGTGGCCCAAAAATTAGTATCAGTACGCGAGAGTACGCACTGTGTACTCTCGCGTATTCTGTCTCCAATTGCCGGTTTCCAGCATGCACTGCGCATGCACTGAAAACCGGCACTTGGTGATTTCAAAAGGGGGCGGTTCCTAGGTGAACCGCGTGCGCGCTACAGGCTGCGCGCACGCAGTGCACTTAGTGCTTTGAACGCGCAGGTAAGCATGGAAGATTTTGCACATAAAGAAAGGAGGCGTAAGACCCTCTTTTAACAAGGTAAGTAGTTAATTAAGTATTATTTTGAATTTTTTTCAACAGGTATATCTTTTTTAGAGACTTTAAAGAAAGGTAAGTTTATTTTTATAACTTTTAAAAAGATTTTAAATTTTTTCAAAAATTGAATTTTTTGTTTAAAGTGGTTAATTTATTTAACTATACTTATTTTATTAATGTGATGGTTTTAAAAAAAATTTTAATTGAGGTTTAGCTGTTCTTTTGGGGGGGTATAGATTCATAGCTTTGACAGCACTTGCTGTGAAAACTATGAATGAAAGATGGTGTGCTGCCATTGGCTCAAACTTAATCACGTGATCCCACAGCTCGCACGAATTAACTGCGTCTGTGGGATACGCACACACTGCACAGCTGCAGTCTTGAAACTAAAGTTCGTGCGAGCTCGGAAGGAAAAGGCAGGCGCGCAGTGTGATATCGCGGGGAAGCCTTACCCCCGCAGGAAGGCTCCGTCTTTAATTTCTGGGCCATTATTTCTGTATCTACACTATCAAATTTCTTTATCATTTTAAAGACATTGTTTTTTGTTATTCAAATTGAATAATCTGAGTCGCACAGATAAAAGAAGTAAGTGAAGGCAAACGTCTAGGTAATAGTGATCATAACATAATAAGGTTTAAAATAATGATTGAGAAAGACATAAGTAAAGCAAAGACCAAAGTAATAGATTGGAATAAAGCTAATTTTGAGGGGATGAGAAAGGAACGAGGTAAATTGGAAAAAAAAATGTTGACAAAGAGATAGAACCGCAGTGAGAAATATTTAAAAAGGTGATTAAGAAAGTTCTGGGAAAATATATTCCATTAAAAAGCAAGAACAACTATATAATAATGAAACACCATGGATTAATAAAGAAATAAGAGTAAAATTGAAACTAAAGAAAAAGGTATACACTAAGTACATAGGACAGAAGTCAAAAAAACAATTAGGAAAGCAAAGAGGGAGTACAAAATTAAATTATCAAAGAATATAAAAAGAAATAATAAAGTATTCTACAGAAACATAAATAAGAAAATAAAAATCAGGATAGGGACAGGGCCACTAAGGGATGCACAAGCTAATCTCACAGATAATGACAGAGAAATGGCAGAAATATTGAATAGTTACTTTGCCTCATTATTTACCAGCGGGACTAACAAGGTGGAAAAGACATTAGAGGAAAATCTCAAAAAAGATATAAAGACATTTAATATAGAAAGGGGGGGGGCAGATAATTGATAAATTAATCAAACTTAGAGAGGATAAAACCCTTGATCCAGATGAATTGCATCTGCACATATTAAAAGAAGTTAAGGAAGAGTTAGCAGAGGCACTATTATACATATATATAAAAAATCATTAGAAAAGGGAATAGTGTCAGAGGACTGGCAGAGAACTAATGTTATTCTGTATGAATAGAATTGAAAAGCAGAGAGGTTATGTTAAACTTGTATAGAACCTTGGTTAGACCACACTTGGAAAACTGTGCACAGTTCTGATCTCCATACTATTAAAAAGATACAGAGGCACTGGAGAAGGAGCAAAAAAGATTCACAATGATGGTACGAGAATTAGGAGGATACACTTATCAGGAAAGGTTGAACAGGCTGGTGCTCTTTAGAGAAGGTACACGCGGCTGCGCAGTAATCAGAAAGTTCAGCGCAGGTCGCTCACCGGCTTTTACATTATAAATACTGCGCATGCGCACAAATTTAAAGGGACCGTGCATTAAAAAAAACAGACAGCGCAGAACAAAGCGCAGCTTACAGGGGACATTGACACTGTGATTTAAAATGCTTATTTTATTGTGATAAACCCATTTTCAGCTGTATTAATCAAACTTTATAAAGTTACCAATCTTAAATATATCAAGGAATAGTTTTTAAAGCAAAATTCTTGGTAAAACGCTGCCAAATTGCGCTGGTTCATGGCAGATTTTGCGTTCGGCGATATGCAAATAAATTTGAGTGGCAACGCGGTGGGGGGGGGAACCCTTTTCAAAACAGGTGGAATTTTGGGCACAATCTGCGCTGCAAACTCTACCCCAATTATTTTATGGAGTCTTAAACTTTCCTGTGTTTTTCTAGATTCTGGAGAAAATTTACTTTGCATCCCCAGGATACCTGGAATATTAGGTTGGATGAACAACTGACCTTTACGTGGGTTTTCATGATTGGTACTCCTCGAAAGATGTAGTATGATGTAAGTAGCGGATTTGACATTAACGTCGTGCAGCAGTGTTACTTATTGGTCAGGGTAGCACGGCTCTTGCACAAACTAAACAACAAAACTGATTCTATTTCTGGCAAGAAATTTACATTTTTGCTAACTGTTGAAATATGCATGTTGGCAGCCAGCTCATGCATGTTTATAAGATATAAATCCACTGGCTTTTTTACTGAATGACTAAATATAACTCAATTATTCCTGCCTCTTGAAAGGTTCTTCTGCTTTTGCAAGTTATAGATTAATGTTTAGATTTGAAGAATGTTCCTAAACATTGGTCATTAAGTAAGTTAGGGAGAGACAATGTCAACTGTACACCTGGTCTGGAGAGAAAAATGTTCCATGGGTCAAATGCCTATACTTGTTCCAGCCTTTCATGTGTATTACATGGATAACATGCACTTGTCATCAATTTCATCTCCATTTACAAACCATCCAGTTGAGCCTACTCATTAACTTAAATACAAACAGGCAATGCTGGAAGCACTTAGCTGGTCAGGCAGCATCTGTGGAGAGAGAAACAGAGTTAACCTCATTACCTGTAGTTTTTTCAGCAGGATATTGACACTAGTCAGGTCCTTTCCAAAGTCTTCAGAATGTAGCTGTGACTCCACCTCATTCATCCACTTGTTTAAGTCAGCACAGCTCTGAGCAAACAGCTCTGACCGGTTTGCATGGAATAGGCGCTGTGCCTTGTCCTTGGTGGTCGAATCCAAAACTTCCCACAAACGATGCAGTTCTTCCAGTTTCTCTGAGACAGTTGGCTCAAACTCTGGCTTCTCGTCCATTAGCTGCTTCCCTTCCTGTCATCAGGGAAAGACCATCAGACAAAATGAACACCATCTCCAATAGCACGATGCCAGCAGCAACCACTTGTTGCTATATAATTGAAGTATGATTTTCAAGCTTCTGTTCAATTCCAAAAAACCAGAGGCAGTTCTCACCAAGGGGCAACAATACAATAGTAACTGCATGCTGGCGAACTTTGCGAGCTTTGGGATTATTCACATTAAGCTCCCTCACTTTTAGCATTAAAATGAGAAGTCGCACAACACCAGGTTATAGTCCAACAGTTTTATTTGAAATCACGAGCTTTCGGAGCGCTGCTCCTTCGTCAGGTACCTGACGAAGGAGCAGCGCTCCGAAAGCTCGTGATTTCAAATAAAACTGTTGGACTATAACCTGGTGTTGTGCGACTTCTCATTTTTGTCCACCCCAGTCCAACACCGGCATCTCCGCATCATGACTTTTAGCATTGACAAGTACTTGCAACGAATAATGGTACAGTACAAAACTTAAACACCTGATGAAAAATGTTAATGACATTGTGTTCATCAGCAGGAACACCAATGCTAAAGGCAACCCAGAGTCCCACAATACTGAATTAAAGAACCAGATTTAATTGGATGGAAGTCAGTAGGGCAAAATAAATATACTGAATTAATTTAAATCTAGGCACACTGGCACAGTCAAAACAATTCCAGAGTTTGGGGGAAGAATTCCCTCATGTGCCACACTAATTTTAAAGTTATTTAAATGTTATGCTATTGTAAGCAGATTTTTTTGTTTCCAATACAGCCAGACAGGTATTAAAGGCTATAACACAACTGCAGGGTTCAAAGAGATTACATCAACCATTTGCTCTTAAGTCTTCATATCATCTGTATCCCTCTATTGAAAATTTTAGATATTTTCCATAAAATAAGCAAAAAGAGGCAATTTCATTCAATTTAATTACCAAATGAGTGAGTAAAAATATAGAGGATATACAATTAGAAGAGGCAGGTTACCACTCATAATCACGAGTGGGCTAACTAATGAAAGTCAAAGTTGCAAGTGAGTTATGCTCAGTGTCACAAGTGGAAGATAAATTATATCATGTGGCCACTCAACATATTTTCTGTTCAAATCACACAAAGTAAGTTATTAAAAGCATGATGATACATGTTACATGTAAATTTCCATTTTAGATGTCAATGAAATTGATGTGCCGATTGAGGAGTGGTTCCTGTGATGCTTGATGGGAATTCATTTTAACTTTGATAATCAGGGAAGATTTTCTCTATGCATTATGTGTAATGAACTTGTGACAAATTCCAGGGTATTGCCACTGTATATAGGTAGACAGTCAAAAGAAAGACTTGCATTTATATAGCGCCTTTCACGACCACTGGATGTCCCAAAGCGCTTTACAGCCAATGATGTACTTTTTGAAATGTAGTCACTGTTGTAATGTAGGAAACACGGCAGCCAATTTGCGCACAGCAAGCTCCCACAAACAGCAATATGATAATGACCAGATAATCTGTTTTTAGATGTTGATTGAGGGATAAATATTGGCCAGGACAGTCAGAACTACTTTGGTGTGTAAATATACTTCAATACACTGTACTGTATAAATTTAAAGCTAAGCCTGTGAGCATTTAAGATGACTGTCTCACTCGGTCGATCTGATTTGCAGAGGTGGCTTTTTTCTTTGACTTACATACAGCAGTAATGTCTTCGTCAAGCCAGGAGACTTCGTTTGGGAGTTTTAAACAACCCCCACTGATGTATCATTCAGCCGAATTAATAAAACTGTGCCAGGTTACCATTCAAATATATCAAGGAATATTTTTTAATGAATTTAAAAAAAAATTATGTTCTAACATGCTGGCCGGTTGCACTGGTTCATGGAAGATTTTACGTTCGACGATATGCAAATGAGTTTGAGCAGAAACGTGAGCAAAAGATTCACTTCGCAAAACTAGCGCAATATTGAACGCAATTTGCGCCCGGATCACTGATTGCACCCGGATCACTGATTGCACCCAAAGCGGAAACTCTTGGCCATAATGTTGTACACAAGTTGTGTTTAAGAGACATGGCTTTAGGTGTTGTGTACATTGTCCCCCTGTCTAAATAGTGTTTTGTATCATGGAAAATGCATTTCCAAAAATCGTAACAAAAAACAATATTCAGACAGGATATTAAAAAAATCACACCTTATTATAGAATGGGTAACAACGGATGCAAAGTGTGAAATTGTAAGGAAGGGAGATTTCTTTGTTAGACAGCATTGTCAAAAGCCTTTAGGAATCATTCCCATTCCTAAACTTTGTTTCACCTTGTCAATTTTGTCCAGCCACTCCTTGTTTGATCCCAGCTCAGCCATAAATGCTTGATGTTTCTGCCATTTTGTGTGAAGGTTGCGAGCCTCATCGTAAGAGGTGTCCTGGGCTGTTAGCATCTTCTCATTGATCCAGAAAGTAAGCTGGAAGCAGAAACAGGTAGTGAACAATTTCCAGATGCAGTATTGGTCTGGAAGAATTTAGCACAATAGAAGACAGGATCCTGAACTCAATCTAACCACCAATGACAATTGCTGAAACATATTTTTTTCAGGAATATACTGTGGTTTGACTCATGCAAAGATGAACACACTGCCACAGGCATGTCAAACGGGCAGGCTATTTAACTTAAGCTGCGATCACAGGATTCAAGGCTAATACCGTCAAACCTCAGGCAAGACGAAGTACAAAGGGATATTTTTTCCCCCTCTCACACAGAGTTGTAGAACATTCACAGCATGAACTCTGAGCAAGAACATTTAATGGTATCTTGATCCACTCATGACGAAAGGAGCTGGATGAATACCTGCTAAATGACATGGCTGCATAAGGATAAGTAGTTATAGATGATTAAATAGTCTATGATAGTTCCAGTCCGGTTAGGATCTGGAGAATAGTGCGCAAACATGGTCAGAAGTAATGAATATTGTTGATTGATATCCTGTTCAGTTGGATTATATTTTGCGAAGGGGTCAGGGAGAAACTTCAGAGAGCTTTGAAAAAAGGTTCTAGTACTGACGAAAGGTCACCAACCTGAAATGTAACTCTATTTCTCTCTACACAGATGCTACCTGGCCTGCTGAGTATTTCCAGCATTTTCTGTTTATATTTCAGAGTGCTTTGTCTTGTTGAAAATTTAATCAATGCTTATTTACCTCCATCCATCCCTCCATGAAGTTGGGGTAGGCCCGGACGGTGCAAACGACACATGGTTTGCGGAAAGCAGTGGGAAAGCATCCTGACTGCCTGTTTAGCAGCACATTGAGAATCAGGAATTCATCATATATGAAATCATGGGTGCAAACCTGCAACCTCCCAATCCCGTAGCATGGCGTGTTTGCATTCCACATGCACTGTGTTACACTCAAATTCAAATATCTCTGGGTGCCAACCATTTTAAACAGATGATATAGAATTTAAAAATATGATTGCAGTTATTTATGAGAAGCAGCTTGAATTATTATCTGCATAAATCTTGAAAGAAAATTTACTGGATTAATCAGATATGGTCACAAACCTCTTGGCAATTCTGTAGGAAATGCTGAAGATCACGGTTGTCTTTTAGATGTGCTGCCACCTCTTTTGCCTGTTTCTTATTCTTTTCGTACCTGGAGCAGCAACAGAATCACTTTAGAACTGAAACATTAAAAGCCAGTAGCATCTTTTAACCACACATCCTGTGAGCTCTGTGCTCTAAATGTTGACTTTTTACCTTTCGTCGATAGATTTGATCTTGTCAAGCACCTTGTCTTTAAAAGTATTTCCATCATCGATGAGCTTTTCTCTTCCTTCGACTGTCCCAATGATTTTGCGTTCATTGGCATTCATGGTTGTCACAAAATCCTCGTGTTTCTTGATAGCACCTTCAGCTGCTTCCAGTGTATTTGGCATTTTAACGTGCACTAAACTGTATTCCTATAGGAAATGTCATAGTTTATCCAAAAACATTTTTGGTAACATTTATGAATATTTACCATTTGCATTTATAAATCATTTTAGACTTGAATGCTTAATTAAATTTGTCTTTCTCTTTTACTCAATTTAAATTTCCCTCTTTAGGTCATCTGCACCATGTACAATTATGAAGATGCTTAGTTACCAGCTCCCAGGTCTGCCATTGCCACTATATAACCACCTGATACAAGGCACACAAGAGCTGTGAGAGAACTGCCCAGTGAGTGACCTTTCCTCCCAGCCCAGACTATACACCTGGCCGTGTATTTTAATTCCCACACCCCACTGATTTTCTTTTAAAGCTTAAATGCATGCCATTCACAAATATGCTTACATTAATTGCTCAATCCTGCTGTGTCATATAACAGATTAGCATATTCCAAATTTAAAAAATAAATACCACAACTCTGTGACTTCTGAGGCATGTGGTTAAATCTATGACAATGAAGTCAAAAGAATTAGATTCTTAAAAAAATCCTTGTTCAAAGGGAATAATATGTAATAAAAGACAGTATCAGAAAATGCAATGATTAATTGCAATGGAATTATTTTCATCTTACTATCAGCCTTTTTGTAATTTATTCAGCAGTACCTATTTTTGACTATATGACTCCCTTTAGCCCTAAAGATGAGGCCAAACACTGCATTGCAGAACAGAAGAAAACCAACCTGGTTAATGTTTTTAAATATCTAAGATCATTTTTCTAAATTGTAATCATTGGGAAAAAAATTTCAGACATACACCCAAGTCAAGATCCCAGCAGATAAGACTGTACTGTGCAAAATACTCTTAATTAAATTCTCACTGGCCTACTTTATAAAATGCAATACATTGAAGGGTGATATTCTGCAATTAGAGGCATTCCCAAAATGCCAATAAATTTGCTCTGATGTCTACCATATTTCCACTGCCCAAATGAATAAAAGATCTCGAGCCTTAACCTTATTTTGAATGCCCAAAAAATAAACAGTATCCCATTTTGTCTTGTTAGTCAAAAAAAAACTAAGGGTGCATTTACACTAACAATTTAACATCAGACCTAAGTTTTCTAACTTTGCTTTGCTTCAGCGTCATTTTGGTCCTTAACATCCAATTTATACTACACAAGTTTAGCTTCACTGGGCAACTGATAGCACTTCACACTAACACTAAGCTTGTAGTGATATTGCATGCCATGATAATAATCAAGTACCTGATTGCGGAGAATGCGATCTGCTTGTTTGCTGTCCCGAAGGAACTGCTGATATTCAAGAGACTGAGAGAGAAGATCCTTTCTGTTTTCCCACATCTGATGAAGCTCATTCCAACCAGTGTCCAATCCTTTCAATCGCTGCTCTAATATTTGAAACTGTGGGTCTGTTTCTCCCTGTGTTATCATTTTTCCAGTGTCTCTGATCTTCTGGTAATCTTCCTCATAACGATTTACCTCATTTTTTATGGCATTGTGTTGCCCGAGGAGTGTTTCTGCTTCGGGCAAGGAGTTTGGCTCATCTTCAGAAGCAATAGCTTTTTGTGATTTGGATAGCCACAACTGAAAGTCATCTAAATCTTGCAGGAATTTCTGCAGTTTGCTGGCCTCACCAAGCGATTCCTCGCGACCTTGAAGAGTGTGTTTCAGTTCATCCCAGACATCATTGATTTCCTTAAGCCTATTCAAGATATCTGCAGCATGCTTAGGATGCTCATCTGCCAATGTATAGGCCTCCTTCTGCAACTCTGGAAGCCTTGATTCAATGGCAGCCAGATCTCTCTCTATACCGCATAGCTTTCTTTGAATGGCCATGACACCGACTAAGTCTTTTTCCAACTCCTGAGTTGACTCAATGAGTTTGGTTTTCTCACGGATCCAGACTTTGGTCTCATCACTCTCGAGATAATAATTCTGAAGACTTAATGCAGAGTCCACATTGTTCTTTTTCATCTCTACCAACTTCTGGAACATCAACCATCTGCAAATAGCACCAACATTATTATCATGCAGAAACATGCATCTCAAACAGAAAATAATCTATCCATCTTTAGGTAAATGTCACAAAAATTCAAAGGGGGAATTTCACAGTAAATAATCTTGCTTAAAACAATAAATCAAAATGATTTTCATAAACTTCTTTTGGTTTATGCTTTGATTTCTGTCTTTTTTAGGTTGGGGATTAGTCATTTATGGCAATTCAACATGGTAATTTTACATTGGCTCAAGCATTCCCCATGCCTATCTTTCACCAGGCAGTATCATGGTTCAGACCCTGCTAAGAAAGCCCTATTCAGCCTGCACCTCACAACCAACCTGATGACTCCCAGTGATTCAGAGACACAGAGTGTCCACAGCAATTGGTCTGCACTCAAGGCCTCCATAATCAGCAGCTGTGAAGAGACGCTCGGTCACTCTACCAGGAAACACCAAGACTGGTTCGATGAGAACGACCAGGAGATCCAGGAGCTAATAAGCTGCAAGCGCAAGGCATTCCTGATCTGGAAACAGCAACATAACTCGAGAGCAAGAAAGCAACTCTACAGATGCCTGAAGGCTGAGGTCCAACAAAACACTCGCGACCTAAAGAACAGATGGTGGGTGGAGAAAACGCAGGAGATCCAGCAGCTAGCCGACAACCACGACGTGCATGGATTCTTATGGGTAGAAAGAGGGATGAGGTCCTGCAACAAGAATTTAGGGAGCTAGGTAGCAGATTAAAAAGCAGGACCTCAAAGGTTGTAATCTCTGGCTTACTCCCGGTGCCACGTGCTAGTGAGTATAGGAATAGGAGGATAGAGCAGATGAATGCGTGGCTAAAGAGTTGGTGCAGGAGGGAGGGCTTTAGTTTCCTGGATCACTGGGTCTGCTTCTGGGGAAGGTGGGACCTGTACAAGTCGGAAGGGTTGCACCTGAACCGGAACGGGACCAACATCCTTGCAGAGAGATTTGCTAGTACTGTTGGGGGGGGTTTAAACTAACTTGGCAGGGGGATGGGATACGGAGTGGAGCTATAGTAGGGGGTGATGCACAGCCAAATATAAAGGAAAAAACAAGTCAGCCTGAAAGGCCAAGCAAATATGTAACAGCACAAGGGAGTATGGCAAGGCTGGATGGCATTTATTTTAATGCAAGGAGTCTTGCGAGTGAGGCAGATGAATTGAAGGTCTTGATGAACACATGTGAGTACGATATTGTTGCTATCACAGAGGAAGCCCTAGAGGAGTATAGAAAGTGCAGGGGGGTACTTAAAAAAGAAATTAGGAGAGCGAAGAGGGGGCATGAAAAAACACTGGCAGGCAAAATAAAGGAAAATCCCAAGGTGTTTTATAAGTATATTAAGGGCAAGAGGATAACCAGGGAAAAAGTAGGGCCCATTAAGGACCAAAGTGGCAATCTGTGTGCAGAGCCGGAAGATGTAGGTGAGGTTTTAAATGAATATTTTGCATCTGTGTTCACTATGGAGAAGGACGATGTAGGCATAGAAATCAGACAGGAGGATTGTGATATACTTGAACAAATTAGTATTGAGAGGGAGGAGGTACTAGCGGTTTTAGCGGGCTTAAAAGTGGATAAATCCCCAGGCCCAGACGAGATGTATCCCAGGCTGCTGTGTGAGGCAAGGGAGGAGATTGCAGGGGCTCTGTCACAAATTTTCAGAACCTCTCTGGCCACAGGGGAGGTGCCAGAGGACTGGAGAACAGCTAACGTAGTACCATTATTCAAGAAGGGTCGTAGGGATAAACCAGGGAATTACAGGCCAGTGAGTCGAACATCAGTGGTAGGGAAATTATTGGAAAAAATTCTGAGAGACAGAATTAGTCTCCACTTGGAGAGGCAAGGATTAATCAAGGATAGTCAGCATGGTTTTGTCAGGGGGAGATCATGTCTGACCAATTTGATTGAATTTTTCGAGGGGGTGACTAGGTGTGTGGATGAGGGTAGTGCAGTTGATGTGGTCTACATGGACTTCAGTAAGGCTTTTGACAAAGTCCCGCATGGGAGACTGGTCAAGAAGGTAAGAGCCCATGGGATCCAGGGCAACTTGGCACATTGGATCCAAAATTGGCTTAGTGGCAGGAGGCAGAGGGTGATGATCGAGGGTTGTTTTTGTGACTGGAAGCCTGTGTCCAGTGGTGTACCGCAGGGATCGGTGCTGGGTCCTTTGCTGTTTGTAGTTTACATTAATGATTTAGATATGAATGTAGGAGGTATGATCAGTAAGTTCGCAGATGACACGAAAATTGGTGGGGTGGTAAATAGCGAGGAGGGAAGCCTCAGGCTACAGGGCGATATAGACGGGTTGGTCAGATGGGCAGAACAGTGGCAAATGGAATTTAACCCTGAAAAGTGTGAGGTGATGCATTTTGGGAGGACTAACAAGGCAAGGGAATACACAATGAATGGTAGGATCCTAGGAAGGACAGAGGATCAGAGGGACCTTGGTGTGCATGTACATAGATCCCTGAAGGCAGCAGGACAGGTAGATAAGGTGGTTAAGAAGGCAAATGGGATACTTGCCTTCATTAGCCGAGGCATAGAATATAAGAGCAGGGAGGTTATGATGGAGCTGTACAAAACGCTAGTTAGGCCACAGCTGGAATACTGTGTGCAGTTCTGGTCGCCACACTATAGGAAGGATGTGATTGCATTGGAGAGGGTGCAGAGGAGATTCACCAGGATGTTACCTGGGTTGCAGCACTTCAGCTATGAAGAGAGACTGGACAGGCTGGGGTTGTTTTCCTTAGAGCAGAGAAGGCTGAGGGGGGATCTGATTGAGGTGTACAAAATTATGAGGGGCATAGATAGGGTAGATAGAAATAAACTTTTCCCCTTAGTAGAGGGGTCAATAACAAGGGGGTTTAGTTTCAAGGTAAGGGGCAGGAGATTTAGAGGGGATTTGAGGAAAAACTTTTTCACCCAGAGGGTGGTTGGAATCTGGAACTCATTGCCTGAAAGGGTGGTAGAGGCAGGAACCCTCACAACATTCAAGAAGCATTTAGATGAGCACTTGAAATGCCATAGCATACAAGGCTACGGACCAAGTGCTGGAAAATGGGATTAGAATAGACAGGGCTTGATGGCCGGCGCGGACACGATGGGCCGAAGGGCCTCTTTCTGTGCTGTATAACTCTATGACTCTATTTAGCGCAGTCAAGACCACCTACGGCCCAAGCACCCACGGTCCTACCCCACTGCGGGCCAAGAACGGAGAGGTACTCATCAAGGACAGAGAGGCAGTCAGTGCCTGCTGGAAGGAGCACTTCGAAGATCTCCTTAACCGAGACTCTGTCTTCGACGCGAGTGTCCTCAACTCCATCCCACAGCATGCTACCCGCCACCACCTCGGCACAACCCCAGCCCGGCATGAGGTTGAAAAGGCCATCCGACAACTGAAAAACAACAAGGCCTCAGGAGCCGAGGCATTAAAACATGGTGGAGAAGCACTACTTATTAACTTCCTAATCTTGATTGAGTTGTGGGAGGCAAGGGATTGGGGTAAAAATACATAGCAGAAAACTAAAACTAAATCTTTCTGGGGTGGAGTCAAATTTTTCAGAAGGTAAAAGTATTCTGCAATTCTTTTTTTTGTGTTCATCTGTGTTTCGTCCAGAACTTTCTCCTTCTTCACCACGCCTTCCAGCAAAACAAATGCTTGATACTCAAACAAGACTGATAATGTACAGAGCCTTGAGGTATGAAGTAAATGTGAGAGATAATACAAGCTAAACAGGTACGGCACAGAATGTTTAAAGAAATTTGATTTCTGGAATGAAATTGCATCCCAAGAAATAATGGGGGAAAAATTCAGTATCGCCCCGTTTGGGGCGCAATTATCGGCCGGGCGCAAAGATTAGCGCCTGGCGCTAATTATCGCCTCCGACTGCACACTTGACTTTTATTGCCCCTGGAGGTGATTGGAGCGCTAAATCAGGCGCTACACATCTGTCTTAAGGCGCAAAGGCCGAGGAGCGAGGCGCTAACTCAGAGCACTGGCGAAGCTCATATCACAGAATCACAGAATCCCCACAGTGCAGATAGAGGCCATTTCGGCCCATCGAGCCTGCACTGACACATATCCCACCCTATCCCCGTAACCCCATGTATTTAATCCCCCTAACACTAAGGGTCAATTTATCATAGCCAAATCAACCTAACCCGCACATCTTTGGACTGTGGGAGGAAACCGGAGCACCCGGAGGAAACCCACGCAGACACGGGGAGAATGTGCAAACTCCACACAGACAGTCACCCAACGCCGGATTCGAACCCGGGTCCCTGGCGCTGTGAGGCAACAGTGCTAACCACTATGCCACCGTGATGTCAGTCAGCAATGGAACACAGACACAATGGCCCCGGCCAATTCTTAAAGGGGAGGGTTGATCTTGCTTTCCATCCACATCCTGCTTATTGCAGCCTTGAATCTCGGAGAGACCTGTACATCAAATCTGCTGGAAAGAACAATGGAGAGGCCCAGGGAAAGAGCTCAGAGTGCAGCCCCCAGTCTCTTCTAAATTGATACAAGGAAGGGCAAATCGAAATGAACCTGCAAAGTGCTGCACATTACACAAAACTCCTTCACACAGCGTTGAATCTCTCCAGAAGTCTCTCTCTCTCTCTCTCTCAGAATATGTGGTTCAAAAATGTTGCCAACAAAAAAAGGCAGGAAGCGGTCGCCTTTAAATAGCGCTCCCCCAGTCCCTTCCTTACTGCAAAATGCTCCCCTTAACCTGTCATTGCTAGCGGCAGGCGGTAAGGCAGGGGGCGCCACTCAATATCCGCTCCGGGGCGTTGCGCACTCAACTGACGTCACGATCTGCCGGCGCAGGAGATCGTGGCGTTACTGTTTAGCGTCGCCGCAAATGTTTAGTTAATTTCGCGAGCGGTGCAAACATCGCCGCGCCCGGGCGCTAGTTGCTTTGCGCCCCATTAGCGCCCTCTTAAGGCGCTAACGGGAGGCGCAACAAACTGAATTTTTCCCCCAATATCTTTGCTTTATTGATACGGAATTTTATATTTTCCCTTTCTAGGTCATCTCATACTTCAGACCATAGGTTAGCAAAGATGATGAGCAAGCAGACCTCCGATAGTTCTCCCCTCCAACCATATTCACGGAGGCCTGCAAGAACAGTGTGGATGACTGTCTTAGCATCTATTTGGTGCTGAAATTAGAAACTCTCTGTGCAGGGAACTGAACCCCCAGTACTACATGGAACTTTACCAGCTCTTCAATACCACTGCTTTTCAAGGTGTTATGACATTAAATTTTCATTACTTACTTCACAATGCAAAAACACCTTAGGTCAGTCAAATCATTAACAGCTGATAAATAATAGTGTTTATACTACTTAAAGTGCTAGGGAGAAAAATTGACCCCGCGGCCGATTTTCCCAGGTAGCACCCCGAGATTCTGAAATGCTTTTTCTCTTTTTTTTCTCCTTTGTCTTCGCCAGCGATCGATCAGCCTGGCACTCTGCTGCAGTGCATCGGGCTGATCGGGCCGGATTGCGGTTGCCATCGGGGACCAGGGAAGTTTTCCTCTTGCAGAGCCTGCAGCGATGGCCCTTCCCTTTAAGGGAGTGAAGGAACCTTCCAACGCGGCAGTGCTGCACGGCCGAGTGTGCAGCGTTGCTCACCTACCGCCCCGCCTGCTGCGTACCAGGAAGGAAGTGGAGAGCTTGATTTAGTGCCCCACTTCCTTCCTGGAGCGCAAACTCCAAATTTTTTAAAAGTTGAAAAACATTAGCACCTGGCGCTAATTTTTTCAACTTTTAAAAGTTACCGCCCCAAACGGGACGATACCGAATTTCCCCCCCTAAATCTAGACAAGGGAAGCAGAGTCGATTAATTATTCATAGACTTGCTTATGAGATCAATTTTTGTGGCTCTTCAACTGCTTAACAGTGAAAGTTGTAACACAGCTGCTACAGGGCAATGCAGTGGTGCCTAACTCAACAATGTACCTTCAGCAAAATTAAAATAATCATTGTTTAAGATTTGTTAATGCACAGACAGTGCATCTAAGGGTACAGTAGCATAGTGGTTATGTTACTGGACAAGTAATCCAGAAGCCTGGACTAATAATCTGGAGACGTGAACTAACTGAATTCATTTGATTTCAGTTAATTAAATAAATCTGGAACAAAGCGCCAGTTTCAGTAATGGTGACCACGAAGCTAACGGATTGTCGGAAAACCCAACCGGTTCACCAACATCCTTTAGGGAAGGAAACCTGCCGTCCTTACCCAGTCTGGCTCCAGACCCACAGCAATGTGGTTGACTCTTAACTGCCCTCCGAAATGGCCTCGCAAGCCACTCAGTTGTATCAAACCACTACAAAAAAATACAAGAATAAAACCGGACATACCACTCGGCTTAAACCTAGGCAGTGGATTTGGACACGACAAAGGCACACCCAGCCCAGTCAATCCTGCAAAGTCCTCCTCACTAACATCTGGGGACTTGTGCCAAAATTGGGAGAGCTGTCCCACGGACTAGTCAAGCAACAGCCTGACATAATCACACTCACAGAACCACACCAATCTGTCAACATCCCAGACTCCTCCATCACCATCCCTTGATATGTCCTTTCCCAATGGCAGGACAGACCCACCAGAGGTGGCGGCACAGTGGTATACAGTCGGGAAGGAGTGGCCCTGGGAGTCCTCAACATTGACTCCAGACCCCATGAAGTCTCATGGCATCAAATCAAACGTGGGCAAGGGAACCTCCTGCTGATTACCACCTACCGCCCTCCCTCAGCTGATGAATCAGTATTCCTCCATGTTGAACACCACCTGGAAGAAGCACTGAGGGTAGCAAGGGCACAGAATGTACTCTGGGTGGGGGACTTCAATGTCCACCACCAAGAGTGGCTCAGTAGCACCACTACTGACCAAGCTGGCCAAGTCCTGAAAGACATAGCTGCCAGACTGGGCTTGCAGCAGGTGTTGAGAGAACCAACACAAGGGAAAAACCTACTTGACCTCACCAATTTACCTGTTGCAGATGCATCTGTCCATGAAAGTATTGATAGGAATGACCACCGCACAGTCCTTGTGGAGACGAAGTTCCGTCTTTGCACTGAGGACACACTCCATCGTGTTTTGTGGCACTACCACTGTGCTAAATGGGATACATTCAGAACAGATCTAGCAGCTCAAAACCGGACATCCATGAGACGCTGTGGGCCATCAGCAACAGCAGAATTGTATTCCACCACAATCATCGCCCAACATATTCCTCACTCTACCATTACCATCAAGCCAGGGGACCAACCCTGGTTTACTGAGGAGAGTAGAAGAGCAGGTATACCAAAAAATGAGGTGCCAACCTGGTGAAGCAAAACACAGGGCTACATGCATGCTAAACAGCGGAAGGAGCATGCTAAAGACAGAGGTAAGCGTTCCCACAACCAACGGATCAGATCAAAGCTCTGCAGTCCTGCCACATCCAGTCGTGAATAGTGGTGGGCAAATAACAACTAACAGGAGAGGGTGGCTCCATGAACAGCCCCATCCTCAATGATACTGTTGGAAGTGCCCCGCAAGTTCCGGGTTTCAGCTCGACAGATCATCTGCATGCGCAGGAAATGGACATTCGCTGGCGGAGAGCTGGGCTATTTGCCCAACTACTGCCCAGCGAATGCCCACGAAACACTTACGCCTGGTAAAAGCAGGTGTAGGGCCTTCTTTTACTAGCATAAGGGTTTAAATAAATATTTTAAATTTTTTTTTAATGATTTTAGCATTCTAAACCTTTAAAATTAGTTTAGGTTATTTTTGGCCCCTTTAAAAATGTTTAAATTTATTTTTCAAAAAATTAAATTTTTGTTTTAAATGTTTAAATAAATTGTATTTTAATTAATTTTAAACATGTGGGGGGAGAAATTCGGTATCGCCCCGTTTGGGGTGCAATTATCGGCCGGGCGCAAAGTTTAGCGCCTAGCACTAATTATCGCCTCCGACTGCAAACTTGGCTTCTATCGCCCCTGGAGGTGATTGGAGCACTAAATCAGGCGCTACACACCTCTCTTAAGGCGTTAACGCCGAGGAGCGAGGCGCTAACTCAGAGCGCTGGCGAAGCTCATGTGATGTCAGTCAACAATGGAACACAGACACATTGGCGCTGGCCAGTTCTTAAAGGGAAGGGTTGATCTTGCTCTCCATCCACATCCTGCTCATTGCAGCCTTGAATCTCGGCCTGGAGAGACCTGTACATCAAATCTGCTGAAAGAACAATGGAGAGGCCCAGGGAAAGAGCTCAGAGCGCAGTCCCCATAGTCTCTTCTAAATCGATGCCAGGAAGGTCAAATCAAAATGAACCTGCAAAGTGCAGCTCAGTACCCCAAACTCCTTCACACAGCGTTGAATCTCTCCAGAAGCGTCTCTCTCTCTCTCAGAATGCATGGTGCAAAAATGTCGCCGACAAAAAAAGTCAGGAAGGGTCTCCTTTAAATAGCGCTCCCCCAGTCCCTTCCTGACTGCAAAACATTCCCCTCAACCTGTCGTTGCTAGCAGCAGGCGGTAAGGCAGGGGGCACCACTCAATATCTGGTCTGGTATGCTACCGGGGATGCTCGACTGACGTCACGATCTGCGGGAGCAGGAGATCGTGGCGGTAGTGTTTAGTGCCGCCGCAAAATGTCTGGTCAATTTCGCGAGCGCCGCAAACATTGCCGCGCCCGGGTGCTAGTTGCTTTGCGCCCCATTAGCGCCCTCTTAGGGCGCGAACGGGAGGCGCAAAGCAACCGAATTTTTCCCCCGTGGCGATTTATTTTTATTTCGGTTGTGTGAAAGTGTGAGTTTTTTTTAGGTGAGTCCTATTATGCTTATGGGGAGTCCGTACGTAAATGGAATTCCATAAGCATAATGGGAATCCCCCTTTGTGATTGGTTGGGCCGGCCCACATGATACCAGGGACGCTTGCGAACCGCAAGAGTCCGAAGATACGGAGGCACCAGGTGGTTGTGTACTTTCCTTGCGGATCAGAGGCATTCACCCGTGTGAAGCCTCCGACCGCAATTTCAGGTCCAATTTTTTTTCAAAAGCGAATTGCATAAATACTTGAAGGGGAATAATTTTCAGGGCTATGAGGAAAGGGCAGGGGAGTCAGCACAGGCACGATGGGCTGAATGGCCTCCTTCTGTGCTGTATCATTCTATGATTTTATGATGGTCTGTTTCACATGTTGAACACTTTAGCCTACTGAGTCTTCAGAGGCATGTTACAAATGTCTCTGACAGTCTAGATATCCAACAGTCACCATGTTAATCTAATCCACCCACTCTGATACATCCTGAAAGAATTTCAATAAATTTGTTAGCCATAATTTGTTTTTCATAAACATGTGTTATGAATTGTAAGCTGTTTTATCCACAGTAGGTAAAACACAGAACAATGAGATTGATGAGAGTTGCTCGATTCAGCTTTTGTTCACATACTATTACAAAAATAAAGAAGACGAGAGCGCTGGCCCACTCCAGCGAGTCATCTAACTCAACTTATCAAAGCACAATCTCTCTGTGCCTTGCCCTAGTGCCCAGGAAAGCAGTTTGCTCCCTTTACAGCATTCCACGAGCTCTTCATGGTGTCTGTGTTCTGATTTTTAAAAGCCTCTCTCACAGCCCCCAGACAAGTCAAAAAAAGTTTCCAACTCGAAGATCCAAATTATTGCTCTGAATAACCAGACATGGATCATGATTATTTGGGTCTTCGAGAACTTTCCGTCTCACATTGTGATTATCATTTGTCTGCCTAGTGATCCGCAATGTTTGAGGCAAGCTTTTGCTAAAAAAAAACACATCTCAACATAGGTCATGTCCAAATCCTTTCTGTGAAAAAGTGAATCAATGAATCCCAAACTGTGACACCCCAACAGAGACTTAGTAGAACACCACTTACCACATCTTCCTGTACAAAATACTTGGGGGGAGAAATTCACTATCACCCCGTTTGGGGCGCTCATTTTTTAAAGTTTGAAAAGTTAGCGCCAGGCGCTAATGATTTCAAACTTTTGAAAAATTCTCCGTTTGCGCTCCAAGAAGGAATTGGAGCGCTAAATCAAACGCTCCACTTCCTTCTTGGAGCGCAATCGGCAGCAGGCGGGGCGGAGATTTCAGCAGCGCTGCACGGCCCAGTAAAGGGAAGGGCCATCGCTGCAGGCTCTGCAATTTAAAAAGTACCGACCTGGGCCACCAAGGCAGCGCGATTCCGCACGATCAGCCCGGCACTCAAGCAGAGTGCCGGGCTGATCGATCACGGGCAGGAACCCACGAAAAAAACTGGAACAAGAAAGGTAAGGTTTTTTTTTTTACTTACCTCGGCCACCTCGCCTTTAATCATCGCCCCTGAAGCGGCCAGCCGCCCGATGCACACCTCCTGCAGCTGTCGGTGTTTTCGACCGGCGCTGCTGCAGAGAGCGGAAGTCAACTTCGGGTCCGGGGCGCTACGCACAGCGATGATGTCATGATCTCCGGGCGAAGGAGTTCGGGGGCAACACCGTAGTGCCGCTGCAAAACTCCCACCGAATATGGCAGGAGTAGATGTTAGCGCCGTGCCCGGGGGTGCTAACGGGAGACGCAAAGGCACCCAATTCCGCCCCATTCTTACCAGATGGCATAGACAGGCACACTTTCTTTTTTCTAAACTACCAGCACTGGACAGTGATTGGTGTTACCTGATTGAGAAGGCAGGGGCATGCTAATGAATCATCTCAGCTAACTTGTCCCAGGTAGACCAGACAGTGACAGGCTAAGACTTCTGCAGGGCTAGTGCACTCTATACAATTAAACACATTTCATATTTTTTGATTTGCTGTGAAAATAGAAAAACTAAATTCTGCACTCGAAAATGAATAGTGTTTGTTTCATTGCCTCACTGATATCTTTTTTTTTTAAAGCCAAGAAAACAGCCATTAACAACGCGAGTATTGGCTGTAAACATTCTTTATTTTAATGGTGCTTCCTCTAAAGATGATTTCAGCACAAATTGAGGTAGCTGTCTTATGTGCAACAGAATTCAGCTGACAGCATAGCAACTCTGGGCTAATTTTCTTCAGATGTCTGTATTAGAAAGTAGCTGTGTGCATGAATATTGTAGAACAGGTGGTCAAAGAGCTGTCAAGTCCCAAGATGGAAGTCCTGCTTCATAATAAACCAGTCAAATGTATTACTGAAATGTTATCTGCATTAAGTTAATCATAAGCTTTCTGTAAATAAAGCAGACCGTTTCCATAGCATTGTCATTGTGATATTGAGAAGCTGTTTTAATTAGTCTTTTTTTTATTCATTCATAGGATGTGGGCGTTGTTGGCAAGGCCAACATTTATTGCCCATCCCTAATTGCCCTGGAGAAGGTGGTAGTGAGCCACCTTCTTGAACCGCTGCAGTCCGTGTGGTGAAGGTACTCTCACATTGTTGTTAGGTAGGGAGTTCCAGGATTTTGACCCAGCGACGATGAAGGATCGGTGATATACTTCTAAGTCAGGATGGTGTGTGACTTGGAGGGGAATTTGGAGGTGGTGGTGTTCCCATGCGCCTGCTGCCCATGTCCTTCTAGGTGGTACAGGTCGCGGGTTGGGGAGGTGCTGCCGAAGAAGTCTTGGCGAGTTGCTGCAGTCCATCCTGTAGATGGTAAACACTGCAGCCACGGTACGCCGGTGGTGGAGGGAGTGACTATTTAAGGTGATGGATGGGGTGCCAATCAAGCAGGCTGCTTTGTCCTGGATGGTTTTGAGTTTCTTGAGTGCTGTTGGAGCTACACTCATCCAGGCAAGTGGAGAGTATTCCATCACACTCCTGACTTGTGCCTTGTAGATGGTGGAAAGGCTTTGGGGAGTCAGGAGGTGAGTCTCTCACCACAGAATACCTAGCCTCTGACCTGCTCTTGTAGCCACAGTATTTATATGGTTGGTCCAGTTAAGTTTTTGGTTAATGGTGACCCCCAGGATGTCGATGGTGGGGGATTCGACAATGGTAATGCCATTGAATGTCATAGGGATGTGGTTAGACTCTCTCTTGTTGGAGATGATAATTGCCTGGCACATGTGTGGAGCAAATGTTACTTGCCACTTATCAGCCCAAGCCTGGAAGTTGTCCAGGTCTTGCTGCATGCGGGCCCACACTACTTCATTATTTCAGGAATTGCGAATAGAACTGAACACTGTGCAATCATCAGCGAACATCCCCATTTCTGACCATATGATGGTGGGAAGCAATGTTCCCCGTAATTTTTTTTGAGGCGTGGCCCATTTCACAGTTTCTGGTCCTGGGCTGTGCGGGACTGACAGGGAGCTACGCGGCCTGATTTAAACTTAACGGGGGGAACCTGAGTTAAATTTAACGGTTGCCGGTCGGGTTTCCCAGGGCTTGAGATTCCCAGCAGTGAAATGGAAGCGGGAGCTGTCGGCTCTAGAAAGTAAGTGCCTTTTACGGCACTCCTTGTGGGCCAGGAGGAGCAGGAGTGCTTCCCCTCAGCCCCTCATGGAAGCCTTCAGCCTCCCCACTGCCTTTCTCTCTCCCTGACGCGATTGCCGATCTCCCCCCACCCTCAAGTCCCAATCTCTGGCTCACCCCTCCCGATTGCCGCTCTCTTCCTCACCCACCACCCCCCCCGCCCACCCCCAAGCCACAATCTCTGGCTCCTTACATCCTAATTGCAGTTCCCTTCCTCCCCCACCCTCAAGCCCTGATCTGTAGTTCTCCCCGCACCCCCCCCCAGCCCACAACTCCGAATGTCGCTCTCTTCCTCTCTCCACAGGCCCCGATCTGTAGCTCCCTCCCAATTGCCGGGGACTGTCCTGAAGGATCCCCGACTGTGGTCTCCTGCTGCTGGTTTTCTCACCCAGCAGCTGGCCGGCCAGTCAATTTGGCCGGCTGCCAGGCGGGAAACGGAAGATAAAAACTATAATGAGGTTCTGCCACTAAATTCAGCGGGACTTCCGCGTCCTCGGCCTAGCCGGGTTTCCCCTGCACAATCGCACCCGCCCCTGCACCCTTCCCGTAAATATTGGGCCCAATGTCTCTGTTTATAAAGCCAAGGATCCTCTCTGCTTTTTTAATAGCCTTCTCAACTTATCTTGCCGGCTTCAAAGATTTGTGTGTGTCCACCCCCAGGAGACTCTATTCCTGCACCCCCTTTAAAACTGTACGAAAGAACATCGTTGATTCAGATCAACTAACACCTTTAAAAGGAAACTGTAGCAATAGCTGTTGAGAAAGGGATTGAGAGTGATAGAGATTTCAATAGCACTATTTGATTTATTTCCCTCAAGGAAGGTTGGGAAGGAACTTGGTGTTCCTTCAATTAGGAGATAGATCTATGATAGAATGATTATTCATGGACTCTATATGGAGTGGGCTTGTTAGGCCAAATGGTCTTTTCGCACTCATTATGCTAGGCAACTCTCACACATATCCTTATAGTTAGTTCAAAAACAGCTTTGGCAGACGTCTGTAATTAGGCCACCTGACTACTGGAGAAAAGAGCAAAATACACACCCAAAGAGAACATAAAAAGGCTTTCACTTAATGCAATGAATTGAGACTCAAGTGAAGAATGTAAAAAAAAGAAATGGACATATCCAGTAAGGGGAACTGTTTTGGAACCAAATGTGGAAGAGGAAAATAGTCTCTGAGTGGATCATTTACGTAGAGCTAAATGGGATGAATAGTATTTTTTTTCATCATCTTCTTAGGTTCTGAATGTTCTTTTCCAGGTCAACAAACCACTTGTGTATCCTGCCCACTATGTGTGGTGAATGGCAACAAATTAAGGGTGTACCTGCGGTTCACACGATCCTGACATTCTTTAACTTCTTGCGTACTGGGGTGGCCACTCTCTACCAGGTGGTCAGCTGCATGATTTACTTCAGTGATCCGAGATCCCAAGTTGTTCATTTCCTGTTCCAAGGTTTCAAATCTAAGAAGAGTGTGAGGAAACAATAAGTAATGTAGATTATGACATGCTTTTAGAAATCACAATGAGCATGGTGGCACTTTTTCAAGATTCTTAATATAACATATTAACATATTGTAATGCATATTCATTATATCATTTTTTGCTAAGGTGCTGATGATCACCACTTAATTAACTTGCAGCGACTACATCCCAATAGCTTAGTATGCGGCTCATCATGCACCCACGACAAAATCCACTACCCTTCAGCATTCATCATGACTGGTCATAAACCTCTAAAAAGAGTTGGGTGCCATGCAGCAATTTCAAAGCTGTAATGTCATTGTGGGGTTCTGATAATATTGCAAACCATTCGAATATCGCCTTTACAATTTTTAATGCACCTGAATGCTGTGATGAAATCACTGGATGTAACTGCTCCATTAATGCATTTATAAAATTTGTATTGCACGCACATTTTGTGGTAATGAACAGCAGATTAACTTTGGCTAAACCTACAGTTAGAATTTTATAATTCCTCCTCCTGTTCATCAAATATCTAGGATATAGAATCATAACAATTACAGCACAAAAGGTGGGGCAATTTTAACCTAACTCGTCCACCAGGAAACTGATGAGATTGGGTGCAAGGCCAGTTTTACACCCCACACGATTTTACTGTCCGTTGAAGTAAATGGCGAGTAATATTGGGCAGGTTGTAAAACCGGCATTCCATCTGAACCTGTGGGTTGCTCGCCCAGCGAATTAGGTTAAAAACACCCCTATTGTATCTGTCCAGTGCTAGCTCTTCAACTGGAACTATCCACCCAAGTGCTATATCTCTGACTTCACTTATAAACGTTTTTATTCTTCCTTTTCAAATATTTATCCAATTTCCTTTTAAATGGTCGCTGCATTAATAGCCACTTGTGACAAAGCATTCCATATTCTAATAACCCGTGTCAATTCATTTTTTCCAACTGCCCTTGTGGTTCTTCTAGTGATAATCCTGAGTTTTTGACTCTTTATTTCTGTTTCACCAATCAGTGGAAACAATTTTTCACTACTTATCTTTTTAAAACTTTTAATAAAATTTTGAAAATCTGTTAGTTCCCGCCTTAACCTTCTCTATTCTACTGAATAGCCTCAGTGAACATGAATGCACTAACAATCAGCATCTACACTGACAGGTGCGGCCAGCACAGAACTGACCAAAGAATACCTCCCCTGCATAAAATCACAAACAGAAATATTGTAATCAGCAAGGAATACTAGAGAATGGTTGTAAGGCTGTAACCCAAGCTCAGGGTCAGATGCAGGTTCTAAACTATCTGCGGTTGTTTACTATGGTTTATTATGTTATTTGACACACTTATAACCTACTATAATTATGATGCGGAGATCTACTATAATTAGATTACTGTTTTGTAATCACTCTCAGGTACATCAAATTAAATAGAGGATGGTGCAAGCTAAAGAAAGTGGCTCTGGACTATGGTTCAAGATATACAAAGAGGTCAACTGTATAAGCTTATATGGGAGTGGGTGAAGGGTCATCGACCTAAAACGTTAACTCTGTTTTTCGCTCCACAGGTGCTGCCTGGAGCTTTTTCATGGAGCAATTACTGCGTGTCCTTGATAGGTATGTCCCTGTCAGGCAGGGAGGAAATGGCCGAGTGAGAGAACCATGGTTCACAAAAGAGGTTGAATGTCTAGTCAAGAGGAAAAAGGAAGCGTATGTAAGGATGAGAAAACAAGGTTCAGTTGGGTCGATTGAGGGGTACAAGGTAGCAAGGAATGAGCTAAAAAAAGAGCTTAGGAGAGCTAGGAGGGGGCATGAGAAGTCCTTGGCGGGTCGGATCAAGAAAAACCCCAAGGCTTTTTACTCTTATGTGAGAAATAAAAGAATGACCAGGGTGAGGGTAGGGCCGGTCAAGGACAGTAGTGGGAACTTGTGCATGGAGTCAGAAGAGATAGGAGAGGTGATGAATGAATACTTTTCGTCAGTGTTCACCGAGGAGAGGGGCCATGTTCTTGAGGATGAGAGTGTGATAAAGGTGGATAGGCTGGAGGTGGTAGATGTTCTGAGGGAAGATGTTTTAGCAATTTTGAAGAACCTGAGGGTCGATAAGTCCCCTGGGCCAGATGGGATATATCCTAGGATTCTTTGGGAGGCAAGGGAGGAGATTGCAGAGCCTCTGGCTTTGATCTTTGGGTCCTCACTGTCCACGGGGATGGTGCCAGAGGACTGGAGAGTGGCAAATGTTGTTCCTCTCTTCAAGAAAGGAAATAGGAATGACCCTGGTAATTATAGGCCGGTTAGTCTTACTTCGGTGGTTGGTAAGATAATGGAAAAGGTCCTGAGGGATAGGATTTATGACCATTTGGAAAGGGGCAACTTAATCAGGGATAGTCAACACGGATTCGTGAAGGGTAAGTCTTGCCTAACAAATTTGATTGAATTCTTTGAGGAGGTAACTAAGTGTGTAGATGAAGGTAGAGCAGTTGATGTCGTATACATGGATTTTAGTAAGGCGTTTGATAAGATTCCCCATGGTCGTCTCATGAAGAAAGTAAGGAGTTGTGGGATAGAGGGAAATTTGGCCGATTGGATAAGTAACTGGCTATCTCATAGAAGGCAGAGGGTGGTGGTGGATGGAACATTTTCGGACTGGAGACCAGTTACCAGCGGTGTGCCACAGGGGTCGGTGCTGGGTCCTCTGCTGTTTGTGATTTTTATCAATGACTTGGAGGAGGGGACTGAAGGGTGGATCAGTAAATTTGCTGATGACACCAAGATTGGTGGAGTAGTGGATGAGGTGGAGGGCAGTTGTAGGCTGCAAAGAGACATTGATAGGATGCAGAGCTGGGCTGAAAAATGGCAGATGGAATTTAACCCTGATAAGTGCGAGGTGATTCATTTTGGTAGGGCAAATTTGAATAAGGATTACAGGGTCAACGGCAGGGTTCTGAGGAACGTGGAGGAGCAGAGGGATCTGGGGGTTCATATCCACAGATCTCTGAAGGTTGCCACTCAAGTGGATAGAGCAGTAAAGAAGGCCTATGGTGTGTTGGCGTTTATTAACAGAGGGTTTGAGTTTAAGAACCGTGAGGTTATGCTGCAACTGTGCAGGACCTTGGTGAGACCACATTTGGAATATTGTGTGGGCAACACGGTGGCATAGTGGTTAGCACTGGTGCCTCACAGCGCCAGAGACCCGGGTTCGAATCTGACCTCGGCTGACTGTCTGTGTGGAGTTTGCACATTCTCCCCGTGTCTGCGTGGGTTTCCTCCGGGTGCTCCGGTTTCCTCCCACAGTCCAAAAATGTGCAGGGTAGGTTGATTTGGCTATGATAAATTGACCCTTAATGTTAGGGGGGGATTAAATATGGGGGGATAGGATGGGATATGTTAGGGGGAATTAAATATGTGGGGTTACGGGGGTAGGGTGGGATATGTGTACTGTGGGGATTAAAGCAGGGACAGGGTACTGGATTTGGATGATCAGCCATGATCGTATTGAATGGTGGGGCAGGCTCGACAGGCCGAATGGCCTACTCCTGCACCTAGATTCTATGTTTCTATGTGTGCAGTTCTGGTCACCTCACTATAGGAAGGACGTGGAAGCATTGGAAAGAGTGCAAAGGAGATTTACCAGGATGCTGCCTGGTTTGGGGGGGAGGTCTTATGAGGAAAGATTGAGGGAGTTGGGGCTTTTCTCTTTAGAGCGGAGGAGGATGAGAGGCGACTTAATAGAGGTTTATAAGATGATGAGGGGGATAGATAGAGTGGATGTTCAGAGACTATTTCCTCGGGTAGAGGCAGCTGTTACAAGGGGGCATAACTATAAGGTGCATGGGGGGAGATATAGAAGGGATGTCCGAGGTAGATTCTTTACTCAGAGAGTGGTTGGGGTGTGGAATGGACTGCCTGCTGTGATAGTGGAGTCGGACACTTTAGGAACTTTCAAGCGGTTATTGGATAAGCACATGGAGCACACCAGAGTGATAGGGAGTGTGATAGCTTGATCTTGGTCTCGGACAATGCTCGGCACAACATCGAGGGCCGAAGGGCCTGTACTGTGCTGTACTGTTCTATGTTCTATGACCTGCTGAGTATTTCCAGCATTTTCTGTTTTTATTTCATAATCCTAAAGTGGTTTGCTCTCTGTCAATTAATTTGCTCACTATTAGTAACTTTGGGTCATGAATTCAATAAGGCTCATTCATTATAAAGCACCCACAGGTTGTTTAATGTGCACCTTCCAAACACTCAGAATTTTAAATGCATCATTCAGGGTGATTACAACCACCATGGTTGGCATGGCCCTCCCAAGAGTCAATTAAAACTATTGAAGATCTGTGAGAATATTGGCTTTGACTTAAACAATACTAATGAACATACAAGGTAAATAAATGAATCTATTGCGTTTTCAGTTTGTACCTGTGCTCTACTACTTCCAGATCATCTAGTTTCTTTGGAATCTCTATTCCCTCCAGCCACTTCTCCTTCTCATTCAACCATAATTCACATGCATCAGCTTCACTAAACATTATATAGAGAGCAAGGGCATCCTGCAATCGCTGCCTCCGTAGATCCGCTAGAGCTACGAGATCTGCATATAGCTCCTTTATCGCCCCCTGTCGATCTCTTATCTCTGGTAATTTCCTGAATTCATCTGGGAGGCTCTGTAGCTGTTTATTTAGAGCATCAATAGCTGTCCCAGACTTCATGATTTCATCTGTAAGGTCCCTGTGTTTCTTCACCAGTGTTTGTGTTGAAAATTCATCGTGACCTACATCATCTGAAGACATGATGCGATAAGTGTCCTGTAACCAAGTTTTGGTATCATCTGCATCCACTTGGAACTGGAAGAAGTTTTGTGCATCCTGAAGATTTTGTTTGCGGAAAGCAGCCAACTCCTCCAAATCCTTCCACATATCAAGGACTTCCTTTATTCGTTTCTTGATCTCGGGTGAAGCGAAATGTTTCGCTGCAATCATGTCCTTGCCTTCTTTAATTGTCTGCTGCAGATGAGTGTTGAGACCACCCAACTCATCCTCCAGTGCCTTATGTTTGCTTTGCAGAATCATAATACTGGTAATATCTTTCCCATAATCCTGCGAAGAGAAGATCTGCTCTCTTTCTCTAATCCAGCCCTCAGTTTCAGCCATCTCCCAGAAGAACCTCCAAAGGCGACGGGACTGCTCCAGGCGGGCCTTCCGCTCAGCTGCCAACACACAAAGCTCCTCATAACACAGCTCCAGATGGTTGACACGGTCCTTGATCACATTGGGATCACAAGGTGTGTAACCTGGAAAAGAGATTCACAGATAATCAGTGGTTCTCTTATTGAAAATGTTGTGGAAGTTAACTTCATTTGGTCTCGCAAAAACGTGGGGGGAAAAAAATCAATTTTTAGTTAGCAGAAACCTTTAGATTGTTTTGCCTCTACCGCCTCTAAAGCATAATCACAGGACAACAAAATGTCTGGAGTTATAACATAATAGCACAAAGGATGGTGTATTTACATATGGAGTAATACAAAGGCTTGAAGGTTACATATAGGGTAACACAGGATGGACAGGCAACAAGTCAGTAACATATCAAGGAATTCAGAGGACACCACAAGCTGAATGAGTGAGCTCCATGCAATTGATCAGCATCATCTGACCCCCTGGATGTATTATGTCTTTATACTATACTCCTTATAACTTGACCAGGTCAAGCAGATAGGGTGATTTTATTCTACTCAGCAGATTATGGAGAGATTCATACTGACAGCAAGTATTATGAGAAATCAAGTTCCTGAAATTAAATTGCATGATGTGAACTAATGTGAGGTTGGGTTTTATTTCATACCATGCTACTCTCTATATTTTAGAAATTAAATATTAAGATAACTGAAAAATTAGACACACCAAATCATGAGCAACTCTGACCAACAAAAAATTACTGAAGACCTCATTAACCCTTTCCCATTATTGTTTGCCCAGTATGACTTTGCTAGATCCTCAAAATATATTCTACACGTCGTGCAGCTCCACATCATAGCCAACAAAAAAAAGGATGCTAGCTTTTTCAGTTTTAATAATAAGTAACAAAACTGTACTTTCACCTCTGAGAGCCCAAATCTTGTCCAGACTGATAGGTTCTAAATCTTTTTTTTGCTGGATGTAAGGGTCTGAAGTGAAATGAGTTCAGGCAGTCTTAATCTAGTGGTCTTATATTCTAAAATTCTAGAGAGTAGCACGGTATAAAATAAAACCCAAGTCCTTGACCTTCAAATGCTCACAATTTGGCACCAATTAGCACCAAAATGGCAATCCTGTGCAAAGTCCACAAAGATACCTGATGTGGTAAATTGGAAGTTATATTGGTGAAGTAAGGGACACATTCTAAGTACAACGCCAAATGCAAGCTATACCTGACCTGGGAGTGTGTGGAAGAAGCTAAAAATTGCCCTATTCATCAATACAAAGACAGCTCAACTTGATGAGTAATATGTAATACGGGATGCTGTCTTTCGGATGAAACATTAAACCAAGGCCCCGTCTGCCCTCTCAGGTGGACATAAAAGATCCCATGGCACTATTCGAAGAAGAGCAGGGTAGTTTGCCCTAGTGTCATGGCCAATATTTATCCCTCAACTAACATCACTAAAACAGATTATCCGGTCGTTGTCACATTGCTGTTTGTGGGACCTTGCTGTGTGCAAATTGGCTGCCGCTTTTCCCAACAATACAACGGTGACTTCAAAAAATACTTCATTATCTGTGAAGCGCTTTTGGACGTCCTGAGGTTATACAAGTTCATTACATATATATATATATATATATATATATGTATATGTACACACACACATACTGTGCATTGAAACTGCTCCATAAATAGGCACAGCAACAAAAACTGAAAATCAATGGCTTGCAGCTGCTTTTGGCAATTATCTGATGGCCCTTTTCACCCAGTTTGATTACAAAATGGTTAAACAGTATGTGAAGTGGAGAACTTTAAAGAAACATCAATATGTACCTTCTCCTTCAGCAAATTTGAGTGCCCCTGCACTGACTAACTTCACTCTGTCTGCCTGAATCGCAATGTCAGCTTCCACCAGCGCATGTTTCTGGAGCAGGTCCTCCACACCCATTAAATGTTTACCAAAATCCTGTGATAGCAGTCGTACCTGAAAAAAAAACCATTAGCTTTCTAAAGTAACTAAATATCAATTAAAAGACACACATATGTACACAAATTAGAAATGTCATTGTTTCTAAACTTAAAAATAAGTTAAACATTAATGCATACAAAGATCTTCAGCACTTCTCAACAGATCAATTATCACTGGAAAAAGTTTGCTCTTTCAGTACTATAAGTATTGTCAGTAACGCTGTAGTTGGTTTACTTTATGAACCCCACTGACAGATTTGCCAGTATAAAAATAGGTTGACTTTATCCATGTATCCTTATTGCTTAATCAGGACAGAGTATAAGTTAGTTCTTTTCCCATCCCTAACTTTTCTCTCCTCCTACAGATTCTTCGAAAAAAATAAGCCTCATAAGCTTGCTTTTTAGGCTTTTTAAACAATACCAATGCCAGCCAGTATCTCAATGTAATGCCATACGTAATGAATCAGAAAGGTATCTGTTTTTAAAGATCAAGTAGACACCTTGAAAACTTTAATTGGAACTATATATTATAAATATTACATATATTTAAAGTACATGCATCAAAGTTTAGATGTCACCCGTGCAAATGTCTGTCACATTCACTAAATTGTGCATTATGTGGTATAATGCTCCTATCCGTACAAACTTATCACAGGAGATCCACAAGCTTTTTGTAATTATATGGATCTATTTTATCTGATAAGAAATGGGAAGGAATAATTAATTCACATTTCAAAGACCAGGTGATATAACTAGTACTTGTTCGTTTTAAAGAAAATCAGTTACAAATAATCATTAATTATAATTACATTCTGCTTATTACTCCCTTGCACTGAGTTGGACAGCAGGAGAAAGCTGAATTAACATACACAGTTGAAGGTCAGGTTCGAAAAGGTGATGACAGTGCCTTTATTATATATAATTTTTTTTAAATGTCTAATCTAGAAAAAAATCTGAAAATGAGCAATAAAAAAGGATCTAACAGTTATGTTGTGTTTTTATTTTCAAAAGAGGTATTGGTCATCTTGCGAGCTTGAGCACAGAGCTTGGAGACAGAGCTGGGAGAACACAAACGGAGTGGATCGCAAGCAGAGTGGAGGAATTTGGTGAGCGCAGGAATTCGGTGGAGAGGAGGAAGGCGGGTGAGACGTCTAACTGAAAAGGAGGAGTGGAGCCACAGAACCCAAGGTCTCTAAGTTAATAGACACGAGAGCAGACCTGTGGGAGAGAGAGAGCAGCGGCCACAGATAAAGGTAGGCCCAAGAGCCCAGAGCCCGGAGGGAACATGAGTGTCAGGGAGTGAGGTAAGTGACGTCAGCGCAAGGGAAGGAACTGATTGGTGAGTAGCTAGTGATTTTTTTTTTAAGTCTTAAGTTTATTTCTGTTAAGTTACTTAATAGTCTATTAAGTAGAGGCATGGCAGGGCACCTCAGTCCCGTGGAATGCACATCTTGGGGGAGAAATTCGGTATTGCCCCGTTTGGGGCGCAATTATCGGCCGGGCGCAAAGTTTAGCTCCTGGCACTAATTATCGCCTCCAACTGCAAACTTGGCTTCTATCGCCCCTGGAGGTGATTGGAGCACTAAATCAGGCGCTACACACCTCTCTTAAGGCGCTGACGCCGAGGAGCGAGGCGCTACCTCAGAGCGCTGGCAAAGCTCATGTGATGTCAGTCAGCAATGGAACACAGACACACTGGAACTGGCCAGTTCTTAAAGGGGGGGGGCGTTGATCTTGCTCTCCATCCACACCCTGCTCATTGCAGCCTTGAATCCCGGCCTGGAGAGACCTGTACATCAAATCTGCTGGAAAGAACAATGGAGAGGCCCAGGGAAAGAGCTCAGAGTGCAGCCCCCAAAGTCTCTTCTAAATTGATGCAAAGAAGGTCAAATCAAAATGAACCTGCAAAGTGCTGCTTGGTACCCAAAACTCCTTCACACAGCGTTGAATCTCTCCAGAAGTCTCTCTCTCTCTTTCTCAGAATGCGTGGTGCAAAAATGTCGCCGACAAAAAAAGGCAGGAAGCGGTCGCCTTTAAATAGCGCTCTCCCAGTCCCTTCCCAACTGAAAAACGTTCCCCTCAACCTGTCGTTGCTAGTGGCAGGCAGAAAGGCAGGGGGCGCCCCTCAATATACTGAGCGGCTGCAGAACATTCTGAGGGGGGAGGGTGAACAGCCAGAGGTCATGGTCCATATCGGTATCAACGACATAGGTAGAAAGAGGGATGAGGCCCTGCAGGCAGACTTTAGGGAGCTAGGGAAGAGATTAAAAGCAGGACCTCAAAAGGTATCTCTGGTGCCATGAACTAGTGAGTATAGAAATAGGAGGATAGAGCAGATGAATGCGTGGCTGGAGAGATGGTGCAGGAGGGAGGGCTTTAGATTCCTGGGACATTGGGACCGGTTCTGGGGGAGGTGGGACCTGTACAGGCCGGATGGGTTGCACCTCAACAGAGCCGGGACCAATGTCCTCGCTGGAGGGCGGGGGGGGAGGAAAGACGCGGGATTTGCTAGTGCTGTTGGGGAGGGTTTAAACTAATTTGGCAGGGGGGTGGGCACCAGGATGTAGCATTAGAAAGGAGAAACACAGTGCACAAAGGATGGGGAGAGACAGATAGCACTAGAGTAAGAAATAGTAAGATATTAGATGGGGTCAGACTAAGAGAGAATTCAAGAAGGTCTAAGATGGGTTTACAGTGCATGTGTGTGATTGCACGAAGCGTGGTAAATAAGGTTGGTGAGCTGCAGGCGCAAATAGACACATGGAAATATGATGTCGTGGCGATAACGGAGATCTGGTTCAAAAAAGGGCAGGATAGGGTATTAAATATTCCTGGATATAAGGTGTTCAGGAAAGATAGGGAAGGAAAGAATGGAGGTGGGGTGGCAGTATTGATTAAGGAGAATATTACAGTGCTGGAGAGGATGTTCTGGAAGGGTCAAGGACAGAATCTATTTGGTAGGAGTTGAGAAATAATAGAGGTGCCATTACACTACTAGGTGTATTCTATAGACCAGCAACTAGTGGGAAGGATGTAGAGGAGCAAATTTGCAGAACTATAGAGTAGTGATAATGGGGGACTTCAACTATTCTAATATAGACTGGCATAGTAATACTGTAAAGGGCAGAGAGGGTAAAGAATATCTGACGTGTGTTCAGGAGAACTTTTTTGATCAGTATGTTTCCGGCCCAACGAAGAAGGAGGCATTGCTGGATCTGGTTCTGGGGAATGAGGTGAGTCAAGTAGAGAAAGTGTCAGTAGGGGAACATTTAGGAAACAGTGATCATAGTATCATAAGGTTTAGATTAGCTATGGAAAAGGACAGGGAGCAATCCAGAGTAAAAATACATAATTGGAAGAATGCCAATTTCAGTGGGTTGTGAATGGATTAGTCTTGAATTCAAGAACTCATCAAACCACAGAGAATGTCGGTGTTTGACAGCTTCACACAAAAAGTTTTTGACAGATGAAACGTCATACACTGACGTTCTCTGTAACCAGCTTCCCCTTAATTGGCCTAAGCCAAGCCTGCTGGGCAGGCTTAACAAGGTCAATCAAGGGAAAATAGCGTGGGTTGGCCAGAGGTTGATGGAGGCGGGACTAAAACCCGACAAGTGGGAGTCCCGCCTCCAAAAGCTCCCCATTGGCAAAATCCAGCCCAGAGAGTAAGATGGAACAGAAAAAGGGGGGTGTATGACAGATGTCAGGTTGAAAATACAATTGAGAACCAGACTGAATATAAAAAGTGCAGAGGGCAAGTAAAAAAGGAAATAAGAGGGGCAAAGAGAGATTATGAGAATAGATTGGCAGCTAACATAAAAGGGAATCCAAAAGTATTCTATCGGCATATAAATAGTAAACGGGTAGTAAGAGGAGGAGTGGAGCCGATTAGGACCAAAATGGAGACCTACGCATGGAGGCAGAGGGCATGGCTGAGGTACTAGATGAGTACTTTGCATCTGTCTTTACCAAGGAAGAAGATGCTGCCAAAGTCATGGTGAAAGAGGAGGTAGTTGAGATACAGGATGGGATAAAAATTGGTAAAGAGGAGGTACTAGAAAGGCTGTCTGTACTTAAAGTAGATAAGTCACTAGAACCGGATGGGATGCATCCTCGGATGCTGAGGGAAGTAAAGAACATAGGAACATAAGAAATATGAGCAGGAGTAGGCCATTTGGCCCTTCAAGCCTGCTCTGCCATTCAATAAGATCATGGCTGATCTTCTACCTTATCTCCACTTTCCTGCACTATCCCCATATCCCTTGCTTCCCTTAATATTCAAAAATCTATAGATCTCTGTCTTGAACAAAGGTGGAAATCGCAGAGGTACTGGCCATAATCTTGCAATCCTCCTTGGATACGGGGGTGGTGCCAGAGATCTGGAGAATTGCAAATGTTACATTTCGCTCACTGCCTTTGTCCCACCAGTAAAAGAACACCAACACACACACGTGCACACATTATATATACATAAAAATTCTTATCTTAACGCATACTTTCATTTCATCCATCCAATCAATGATGTGAAGCATCTCCTGGAAAATCTTCTGAAGGGCCAAATTCATTTCCAGCCTTGCTCGCCGAGCATTAAGGAGCTCCAATAGATACTCCCACAGTCGCATGATATTTTCCTTTCTGGCGTTAATACGTTTAACATCATGGTAATTCTCGGTCTCCAGTTCCTGTGACACATCCACAAGGGTCTGCACACGTTCCTCATAAGCAGCGATGTCTGCCTCAATTGCCTCATGCTTCTTCATAGCTGCTTCCACAGCAGGCAGGTCATAGCCAAAGTTATCCTGTGGACAAATTGGATAAATGAAACAATAAGAGACTGGAATTGCTCAGTGACAAGTCACATTCCTATGACTGAATCCTACAAGAAACGGCAGACACGTACATCAACTTTGCCACTTTTCAGGCCAAAGAAAAAAGATGCTTGGATGTCAATGTATTGAAAACATGCTTGGCGCTATAGTAGAATGACAAGATTCTGAAGCATCCATACATCACTTTTGGTTCTCATTTTACGGTAACATGCAAGAGCACTGTGTCAGAAGCCAGAAACACCAGCACATTGAGACAGCCATTGGAAGTAGTAAATGGATCAGGAAAGAATTCAGCATGAAAGCTAAACACAATGTAGACCACAACAAAACATTGCTCTATAATGTTACACTACTTCTTGAATACACATATTGTTTCCAGACCTGAATTATCAAATATATGCATTTAGCAGACTCATCCAATGCAGTGCAACAAAAATAAACACTAAGCACCTTTATCCTGGCTATAGGGTCTGAATGAACAGATTCTGTGGTGGGAAGAGGAAGGAGAACTGATCAATGCATGATTCAACACCTAAATGTCATCATCAGCTCCAAATCCCAAGGTCCAGAATAGAGCCCGTGTATCCAGACAATATAACCACAAGTAGATAGTTGCATTAGAAATTGTGCAGTGGCATTTGGAATCTGAAATAGTTCCTGTAGTGCAATAACTTTTTAAAGTGTTTTAAAAACACAATGGGCCGGATCTTGCTGAAAAAATAATGGCAATTTAACGATGCACACCATTATTAATGCCCAAATCAGCCAGCAAGTTCAGGGGATTAAGAGATATGCCGTGAATCTCCAGAACTTGCTGGTCGATTTATGCCGTTGCGCCACTACTTTGCACAAATGGCATCTCACCCTCAACCTCCCCATTATTTTTAAGAACTTGCTGGATTTGCACATTAATTGCCCATTAAACTTGGCACAGAAAGTTAGGGCTGGAACTTTACCGCGCATGTATCTTTTTAACGACGTGATAATTGCTAATGCAATGCAAATCAACCAGAAAGTGAACAATTTAAATGGCACAATCTCATTCCTGCCTGTAGTCAATTGTTGTTAGAGATTTTTAAAACATCAAATTTTTAATTTCAAATTGTTTCTTGCTTTTCCTTTGTCTCTTTTTTGCTCTCTCTTAATGCAATCTTTCTTTCCCTCTCTTTCTCTTGCTGATTTGACTCTAATTCACCCTCCTTCTACGTCATTCCTCTGTTTCCTTCTCAATCCTTAAATCTCATTGGTTAAAGAGATACACTGTTGGTCCCATCATTCACTAAGGTCCCAGATGCCCCGTTACGCTCGCCGCACCCTTATCAGCTCGCACTTCCAGCAAGTTACAGCGCAAAAATATTTTGAACTGAAGGGTGCAGGGAAAAAATCTAGCTAATGGTGTACACTGCGCGATGCCCCGCACCATCAAGATCCAGCCCTTTATCTTAGAATATAGGACTCACGTAAGGAATGTGTGCCTGTAGGGCCAGCCAGATTGGTGGATTCTAATAAACTATCTACTAATATAAAGCAAAGCACTGCTCAAGTAAAACTGACAAAGAACTTTATTAATACTTTGCCTTCACCATCCTGAATTGCTGCTACACAAAACAATATTTTTTAGTGAAAAAACTCTGGGTGAGGGCAAAGAGTTAAAGACAAGATAATATGACAGACTTTGAATAATTGTATCAAAACAGACTTCAATATTGAAGACATTCACTATTAACATATATCTAAGCTAATGCAACAAATTAATGATTACATGTTCATGCTTAATACTGCTGATAAACTCCATACAGTGTCAGTGGTTTCCCTGCATATCCTTCCAAAAACTTTTCTTGCCACCTTTGAATTATAGTAAGATGGGTAGGGACAGAACGTAATGTAGGATCTTAAACTGGCGATAATGTCGTTCACTGAACATTTAAAAGGGCTTTACAGCTTAATTTTTAACTTCTGGTGATAAAACCACTAATTACAATGGATTCCTGCTACACTCCCAATTTGTCACATGACGATAGGCTGAACGGACCACAGTTGCACATTTCGGCTCATCTGCATACTGATCCCGTTTCCAAAGTAGCACGCTCACCATCGTATCTGTCATTTCAGCAGTCACGAACACATGATAAGAGGAAGGCAAGACTGTTTGGTTTCGGAAAATGATTAGAAAATAAAATAGAAGACATTGATAATACAGTTCCTTCAAATAACTGACTCTAAATTCCCCTTTGAAAATGTTCTATTCATCTGCACTCGGAATATAAACCAGCAATGGGTTTCATACAATTAGCTACGGTAAGTATGACAATATAGCTGCTCCATAGTCAAGGCAAAGCATGTTGAGTGTGCAACATCACGTAACATATTATGGACATTTTTACACATATCGCATGTTTACAATTTGCTACCCAAGCACTTTAATTTTACATGAAAAGTATTGGAGATGGTGCAAATGCAGGTTTCTGAATGTGTCACTTGTCTATCTATCCGTAACTATGCAGCATTTTACAACTTCTACACCCCCCTTTTAAAGTTGAGAGTAACATTTGTGTGTCAAAATGAGAAAAATAACATTAATTACGGTGGATGCAACATGCTGGGTTCAACCTTGATTTCCCATACAGTGAGCTATATAGTGGGGAAGGCAGGCATTAATGTCATCAAACCATCTTAAAGTCACAAGCAATGCCGTTTGGAGACCAGGTGCTTTCACGTAAAGAAGGAAATGAATTCAGAAGGAGAAGCAGCCCAGGCTTCCCCTGGTTAGACACAGCATTGGCAGAGGCGTGTGAACAGATTGCTTGCCTGCTACATATGGTGTGTGGCCTAAGAAGAAGTATAGATTTGAAATTTTGGAGAAAGTAATAAACAGAGCTATAAAGTGTGCCTGCAGGTGTATAGTTCTGTGTATAACATTTTTTTTAACATTACATTTCTCAGTTAACTCCCAGAGCATGTTTCAAATTTTGTTTTATCAGACATTTACAGACATTAAAATTTCCACAGCTATATGGAATCAATGATTTGTGCAATCTGAAAGTTGAAAAGGCCTTTTTGTACTTTAGTGATAACATGCTACCCTACCCCAGTAACTACTGTTTGTGCATCTGTGTTTTCTATAATAAAATGGAATGTTTCTTTACCTGCGAGACAAGCCGCTGATTCTCACACAACCACGTCTCCCTCATAAGTGCCTTGCGGTCAAAACGGCGGGCTAGCTGCTCCAGTTTCTCCTGTCTGATCAGTTCATTTCTAAGGGCTAGCTCACGTTCGTGCTCTGCTTTCTCCAGCCGCTCCCAGCCCTATACAGAATCGCCAGATACAAATGCCACAAATAATGAGACGATGAGATGATTTAAAAAAAAAAGATGCATCAAGATTTTTGCTTCATTTATACGGCACTGATTTTATTCAGTGGGTTGAAGTTATTGTTCTATTTGGATGGCATTGCCCTCACTGACTAGTTTCACAAAGAATAGAGAAAAATGTTGCAGTGTGTTATGTTGCTAAAGTAATCCTTGGAGCCAGATCAGTGGGGGAATTGTTGGTTTAATCCCGTGCCCCTGAGTTCATTATCTCAGCCATGCTGTTGTGGGGAGACTCCAAAAGTGACCAGGCAATTTTACAAGCTGCTTCAGAAGAGTCTTGCAAGCTGGTCATCTACTTGTCTTCTTAGCTGAAGGCAGTGCATGACCCTATGAGATCATGAAATAAACTTCACCACTAAAGTGCAAAAAGTAACACTGAGGGAGAAGTGTTCCAAAAAATCTTTTTACATAATCAGTATATGAAGAACATTTTAGGATTGTGATTGAATCCTAATTTTTATTTAACTATATTTTCAGTTTATTTGGTCTTCGCAAACATAAAATAAAACCAGGGGCTCAGTGAACATCTTGTAAATGTGCCATGTGTTGTAAAACAGTACCAAACACACCTAGAAGTACTCGAGTTTGATCCCTCGTCTCTGCCGATTTCATGATTTCTGTCGGAGAAGTAACGTGGGCCTTCAGTGTCCACAGGACTTGAGAGAGGGGGTAAAAAGTCAGCCAAGTTCCCGCTCCTGATCACTATCCAGCGACGTGTCAGTAAACACTTTACTAGATTGCGCTTTGCTGCAAAGCTGTTCAGAAAACCTACTAATGAAGACTGTTTAACCTCCTGTATGTAAACAGTCACCTGGGCTGGTATCAGAGGGCTGCCGATGGATGATACGCAGCATCAATAACCACCTTTGCCGACATAGCACAGGTGACTGCACCTGACAGTAATTCACTGCATGTGATGCACTTTGAGACATCTGCAAGCATACCATATAAACGCAAATTCTTTTGTTCTACAGGAGAGGAAAGGAGAAAAGCAAAGAAAATTGGGGAAAAATATATAAAGTTTTGTTGACTATTGAAAAGTTAAGAAAATTATCATTTATCTGCGAACTACAGATAGAAAGGAGCACTAATGTGCTCTTGATATCTATAAATCTCCCCTGAATGTTTGTTTAAATGAATACCGAGCATCAGCAGCTCTCCAGTACAGCAACCATGTGCGGTATCAGAAAGCCTCCTTAATTGGCAATGACATCTTTCCCAGAAGAACAGCACAGGGGATAAATTCAACCGACAGTTAAACCAACACAGTTAAATGTCCCGTGGATTTATCTGTACTCTCAAACTGATTGATGGAAATAACAGGTGAAGAAAGCTCCTACCCTGTTGATGTCTGAAATGAGCTTGCCCTCGTGCGGCGTATATACTTTCTGATTGTTTGCTCTCATCCTGCTCTGGATGGAGAACAGCAGCACCTCGAGATTACCCTTCTCCTGGAACCTGTCGGAGGATGGCAGTTTTGGTTATTTTTGTTGTAATTCAAAAGAAACCTTTGTACCAAACCAAGCCAAAAATCAACATCAACGATGCGACAATCTTGAAAATGGTGTTGTGCGCTGAAAGTTTAACATTATAAGTATCGCAGAGACGGGAGCCACAACAATATGGAAAGGCATTTAATTCATCATTTCAGACAGATGCCACAGATGCCAAAGCAATGCCGTGCAGCTCTGCTGGTGAAGTTCTGTTATTGTTAAAGTCTATTTTTAGGCACCAAAATCATTCAGTATTTCAAGCTTTATGCAGTGGAGGCTTTCATGATTTAAATCTCGGATCTTCTACAGAATGCACTTGCCTTTCAACAGTGCGCAGAAAAAAGCGCTGTTTGAAAATAGATAGTACATTTCACACAGCGACTGACGCATTGGCTTACGAATTAGTGCTGGAACCTTAAGCAAAAATGTTTTGCATCAACTGGTTAATGATCTTTACCTGATCATATACTGATTCTGACCTTACAGCACTGCACTGATGGGTAGGCTCTATGCTGATTTTCAAGTTGTCTGCACGACTGAGATTAGCATTGCACAGAGTGCCGGAAGGCTCGCTGGAGGTGAGTGCAAACTGCCTAAAGTAGTCACCTGTGTAGCTGAAGGGCGATAGTTGGTGTTGGAGGGCATTTTTGGCTCGCTCTCTCAAAACTGTGGAAGATTTAATGGCTGGCTGGAAGTCCCAAATGAGGATGTGAGGGAAGCTATGAGGTGGCAAGCAAAACGAATGATCAGCTATCACATGCCAGCTGTTCTTGCTGGCAAGGGTAATCGAGCTGAGTGCAGCTGGAGAACACTAAGGCGGATGATGAGAGGCAAAGTAACTTCTGCAACTTACTTGGAAGGTTTTTCCACTGTGCGGTAGGTGTTGAAGGCCTGCAGTTGTTGCTGCACTCCAGTCAATGAGTTGGCAAACTTCCGACTGTTGAGGACAATGATTGTTTGCTCGATCCAGGTTAGCAAGTCAGATGCCAGTTGTTCATATTTGTCGACCATTTTCTGTGTTTCAATTGCATTGTCCAACACCTGGGTAAAGATAAAGATATAGTTCACTGTAGGATATCGCGAGCTTTTATAACATTCTGAGCTGCTGGAATAGTTTCAAGTTAATCACAATAAACAAAACATGCTGTTATATGACTGATTGACGAGATACCAATTCGACTTACTCTTTCTTAATCATGGAAAATTGCCAGATTTTCAAAATAAGGACACGAGATAAACAAGAGTGGGCACTGGTGTACAAAAAAACAAATCACAGACTTCACAAGCTGTGAGCCCACAGTAAGTGGGTTATGTAATCCTAATAACACAGGATTTTCCTGAAGCGAAGCGAATCATAAGTGAAAGAATTCCTCTATCTCTGTCCAAGCAAAAAAAAATCACAACTACACATGTCCTGCACTAGCACAGTTGTGACCTTGTGGGGGGATGGGGAGGGTGGGGGTAGAGGGAGGAATGAAAATTTTCGAAATCCCACAATGTTGCAAAGGAACTTGCTCTTTCCCATGGTTTGCTTGAACAGAGTTGGTTGGACCTATGGAACATGGTCTTAAACCCTAGATCCCTTTATGCTCACCACATGCCCATCATACCATCCCTGTGTCATGCCATATCACAGTGTGCTCCTGGGCACAAAGGTGAAATGAGAGTGACCGCAAAATATTGCAAACTCCAGTAATAAATTTATGCATAAACATATCACACATGTCACATTAATTCTAATAACTAATGACCCTTGTGCCTGCCATAGTTGAATAGTTGTCATTGTGTGCAAGGCGTGAGGTGTGGGTGTGAGTGTTGGTAGGTACAGATTGTTGGTGGGTGAGTGCTGGAGGTGTGGTGCTTTGGGCAGTGTGTAAAGCTTGTGGTACAGATGGTGGTATGTGGCATTTGTTGAAGCATTCAATCACCCTGACCACCCGAATGAGGTGGACCTGCCATGAGCATACCTGCTTCAGTCCTCATGTTCCTTCTCCTTGCTGAGGCAGCTGCACAGCCAGCAATGCTGAGAATGAGGTACTGCAGTATCAATGAACCTCCCCTTTAAATGCTGGGGAAAGCCTGTGGCAGTGATGAGTAGTGATTAGACTGCACCTGATATTGGTCCACCCTTTGGGCTGGATTTTGTGAATGGAGGCGAGTTGGAGGCGGGACAGCTGCTTGTCGTGTCAATGTCCCGCCTCCATCCTCGCCTGACCAACCAGAGGGATTTTCCCCTGATTGAGCTTGTTAAGAACATAAGAACATAAGAAATAGGAGCAGGAGTAGGCCAATCGGCCCCTCGAGCCTGCTCCGCCATGCAATAAGATCATGGCTGATCTGATCCTAACCGCCAATCTACTATCTACTATCACAGAACCATCTCCTGCATCTAACAGAATTGCACACACGAAATAGGTGCAGAATCAGGCTACACGGTCCCTGGGCCCGCTCCACTACCCACAGGGCCATGACCAATCCGAACCTAGACTCATGTCCAAATTCCTGCCCGCTCCCCGTAACCCTTAATGCCCTTTACTTCTCGGAAACTGTCTATTTCTGTTTTAAATTTATTTAATGATGTAGCTTCTACAGCTTTTTGTGGCAGCATATTCCATGGACCTACCACCCTCTGAGTGAAGTAGTTCCTCCTCATCTCAGTTTTGAAAGAGCAGCCCCTTATTCTAAGACTATGTCCCCTAGTTCTAGTCTCACCCGTCATCGGGAACATCCTCCCCGCATCCACCCGATCCAACCCCTTCACAATTTTATATATTTCAATAAGATCTCCTCTCATTCTTCTGAACTCCAATGAGTAGAGTCCCAATCTACACAACCTCTCCTCATATGACCACCCCCTCATCCCCGGGATTAACCGAGTGAACCTTTTTTGCACTGCCTCGAGAGCAAGGATGTCTTTCCTTAAGTAAGGACACCAAAACTGTATGCAGTATTCCAGGTGCGGTCTCACCAATACCTTGTACAACTGAAGCAATACCTCCCTATTTTTATATTCTATCCCCCTAGCAATGAAAGCCAACATTCCATTTGCCTTCTTAATCACTTGCTGCACCTGCATACTAACCTTTTGAGTTTCGTGCACCAGGACCCCCAGATCCCTTTGCACTTCAGTACTCTCCAGTTTCTTGCCATTAAGATAATAAATTGCTCTAGGATTTTTCCTGCCAAAGTGCATCACCTCACACTTTCCAGTGTTGTATTCCATCTGCCAAATCTCTGCCCACTTACTTAGCCTGTCTATGTCCCCTTGCAGGTTTTTTATGTCCTCCTCACTCACTACTTTCCCTCCCATCTTAGTATCATCTGCAAATTTTGATATGTTACACTTGGTCCCTTCCTCCAAATCGTTAATATAGATTGTAAAGAGTTGGGGACCCAGCAGCCCAATTAGGGAGAAGTCACTGACAGATCACGTCAACGTCAGATGTGCTATCTCTCAAGACTTCTTGAAAGAAGAAATGTCAGCGTTTGACAGCTCTGTGAAGCTGACAAACACTGACATTCTCTTTAGTTTGATGAGTCCTTGTGTTCAGGACTCATCAAACCTTTCAAATTTGTAAATTTCACATGGCTGTTGGAACGGAGGTTCCAACAGCCAGTCTGTGAAATTGACGATGCACCACGGCTAAAGGCTGTTGGAAGAAAACAAGGTAAGTGAACACTTTTTTAAACTTATCACTCAACTTGCATACTTACCACTCCACACTTGCACCCATCACTCACCTCTACACCTTACTTCCAGGTGCCTCCGACTCCCGCAGACCTCCTCCAAATCTCCTCCAACCCGGCGGGGTTCTCCGAGGTCGGGAAGCCTTCACCTGTGAAGGTAAAATGGCACTAATCCTTTTTTCTGCCTGTTAACAGGCAGTTAAAGAATTAAATGCCTTTCCCGCCTCCAGGAGACGGGACCCGAAGCTGAACATCTTCCCGCCTCCTGGTAAAAGGACACGGAGGCGGGATGGGGGCGGCTTTCCCATCCGCCCCCACTTTCTCCGAGTTTACCGGCTGTCCCGCCTCCATGCCCGCCTCCTCGGGGCTTGGAAAATCCAGCCCTTTGAGTGTAACGCCACTGAGCTAGGCCTTTAAGACTTGATTTAGCGCTCCAATTATTTCTTTGAGCAGTGAGAATGAATTTTGCATGCAGTCTGAACCATTAGTGCCTGGCGCTAATTCTCAAACTTTTCTAATGATACGGCCCATTCCTGGACTATAATGAATTTCTAGACCATTGACTTCAAACAGGATACAGTTCCACAGGTGGCTGGCACCCTTCAGAGCCCCACTCAAGTTACCAACATTCATATGTGTGTTGACAATAAGGGGGCAATTTTAACCAAACTCATCGGGTGGGAAACCGACAGTCAGGTAGGACACTAGATTGATACCCCACCCGAGATTACTCTCTGTTGGCTGCAGTGTGTACCATCTACAAGATGCACTGCAGCAACTCGCCAAGGCTTCTTCGGCAGCACCTCCCAAACCTGCGACCTCTTCCACCTAGAATGACACAGGCAGCAGGCGCATGAGAACACCACCTCCTCCAAGTTCCCTTCCAAGTCACACACCATCCTGACTTAGAAGTATATCGCCGATCCTTCATCGTCGCTGGGTCAAAATCCTGGAACTTCCTTCCTAACAGCACTGTGGGAGTACCTTCACCACACGGACTGCAGCAGTTCCAGAAGACGGCTCACCACCGCCTTCACAAGGGCAATTAGGGATGGGCAATAAATGCTGGCCTTGCCAGCAACGCCCACATCCCATAAACAAATAAAAAATAAAGGCGGGACGTAAAACCAGCGTTGCGCACCCGCACCTGTCACTTTCCAGACTGGTGGGTTGGGTTAAAATTGCCCCCTATGTGTCAGCAGTATTTTGGACTACAGGAGAGGCAAGACAGCCAGACACGATCCTGTACTTGCTTGTTGGCCCACTCACACACACACCACATGCATGCGCAAAAACCATAGGTTACAAACATGAATGAGAACTCTGGTTCAATTCCCACCCCCCCAACCACACTCCAAAAACAAAGGCATTGCTCTTTATCAAGGAAAGGAGAAAATACATCTTTTGTCATGGGATAAAGGGGAAAGTATTGACGTGGATAGAGAACTGGCTGTCAGATAGAAAACAGAGAGTTGGAATAAACGGCTCATTTTCTGAATGGCAGGCAGTAACAAGTGGGGTACCACAGGGATCTGTCCTGGGTCCCCAGCTGTTCACAATTTATATTAATGACCTGGATCAGGGAGTCGAATGCAGCATTTCCAAATTTGCAGACGACACTAAACTAGGAGGGGGGGTGGGCTCAGAGGAGGAGACCAGGAAGCTCCAGAGCGATTTGGACAGACTGGGTGATTGGGCGGATAAATGGCAGATGCACTATAATGTGGACAAGTGCGAAGTTATCCACCTTGGGTGCAGGAACGGGAGGGCAAATTATTATTTAAATGGCAATAAATTGGGAGAGGGGGAAGTACAGAGAGACCTGGGTGTTCTTGTACACCAGTCACTGAAGGCGAGCATGCAGGTGCAACAGGCGGTCAAGAAGGCAAACGGTATGCTGGCCTTCATAGCAAAAGGGTTGGAATACAGGAACAGGGATACCTTGCTGCAGCTGTACAGGGCACTGGTGAGACCACACCTCGAGTACTGTGTACAGTTTTGGTCGCCTCATCTGAGGAAAGATGTTCTTGCCATGGAGGGGGTGCAGCGGCGATTCACCAGGCTGATACCAGGAATGGCGGGATTGACCTATGAGGAGAGACTATGTAGTTTAGGGATGTACACACTGGAGTTTAGAAGATTGAGAGGGGACCTCATAGAAGTGTATAAAATTCTGACAGGTCTAGACAGATTAGATGCAGAAGGAATGTTTCCCTTGGCGGGTGAGAACAGAACTAGAGGACATAATTTAAGGATAAGGGCTAAACCATTTAGGACAGAAATGAGGGGGAATTTCTTCACTCAGAGAGTGGTGAACCTGTGGAACTCATTGCCACAGAGGGCAGTGTACGCCAGCTCATTAAATATATTTAAGAGGGAATTAGATATATCTGATACAATCTGCCAGTTTTAGCATTTCTACTATTACCCAGGCTGAGATCAGCTAACTCAGCAGAATAGAGATCTAATCTGGGACCTTCCTGGTCTGTATGACTCGGCTATTCATTGGATAAATCCACTGAGCTATCAAGGCAGTCCATAATGTGTGTTACAAAGTTTAGCCACAATCATTGGAATGTAGAAACTATAGGGGCGATTTTGCCAGCCCTGGGGAGGCGTGTTTGGAGGCGGGACTGCCGGGAAAATGGCAGAATTTGGGGGCGGGTGCCCAACCCGACCCCAACCCGCCCCCATGCCATCTTGCCAGGAGGCGGGTAGCCGTCCCGCGCCGGGTCCCGTCTCCTTGGAGACGGGAAGGGATTACATCCACTTAACTGCCTGTTAACAGGTAGTTAACAGGCAGAAAATAGGATTATCCCCATTTTGCCCACACAAGTGCGGGCTTCCCAAAGGCTCCGAAACCCACCAGGGTCACCGAGGCGAGCAGTGGGTCTGCGGGGGTCGGAGGGGTGCAAAAGTGCGCTGTGAAGGTGAGTGATGGGTGCAAGTGTGGAGAGGTGAGTATGTGAGGTAAGTGGAAACTGTTAGAAAAAGTGTACTTACCTTTGTTTCTTCCTGCAGGTTTCAATCGGTGGGTATGCGGAGAGTCTCGCACCTCCGCAGCAGAGATGACAGATGGCCGTTGCATTCTCCAATGCAACAACTATCTCATTTCTGCAAAAGAAAGAGGTTTGATGAGGTCTTGAATTCAAGAACTCATCAAACTACAAAGAATGTCAGTGTTTGACAGCTTCACAGAGCTGTCAAACGATGACAATTCATCTGTCAAAATTTTTTGACAGATGAAACGTCATACGTTGACGTTCTCAGTAACCGGCTTTCCCTTAATTGGCCTGCTAAGCTCGCTGGGCGGGCTTAACAAGGTCAATCAAGGGAAAATAGCGTGGGTTGGCCAGAAGTTGATGGAGGCAGGACTGAAACCCAACAAGTGGGAGTCCCGCCTCCAACGCACCCCCATTGGCAAAATCACCCCCTATGTACCCAAAAAATACAGGCCCTTAAATGCCACATGCGGACCCCCACGGACTTTACTGCATTGAGAGATAAACATAAGACATAAACAAATGCAGGTGATAATATTCCATAATATCAATTTAGGCTATGTATTTTTCATGTAACAAGTATTTTAAAAGAAATTCAGCCAGGGCAGCAACAATGGCGTTAAAATTGGCATCAGAGACCCTGGACTGGGGAGGGAAAAAGACAAAAGATAACCACAGTTCCTAATTCTTGATCACTATCCCCTACTGGAAAAGTGCTTAAGTGACCTTCGGGAGAGATTGTGATCAGGCTTGAGCTGTGCACATATTGTTTATTTACAACTACACCAGTAATTGTTAGGACAAAAACTGTGATATATACACACTGATCATTCATTCATTGTAACTAATGTTATACTTTCACAGTAGTTTTTATTTCAAATTTAATCATAGAATCTTACAGCACAGAAGGAGGCCATTTGGCCCATTGTGACTGTGCCGGCTCTTTCAAAGAGCTATCCAATTAGCCCCTGCTTTTTCCCCGCAGCCCTGCAATTTTTTCCTTTACAAGTATACATCCAATTCCCTTTTGAAAGTTACTACTGAATCTGTTTCCACCACCCTTTCAGGCATCCTCGGTTCCGAGGGACTGCCTAAGAAGAAGAAGACATTCCAGATCATAACAACTCGCTATGTGAAAGAAATTCTCCTCATCTCCCCTCTGGTTCTTTGACCACTTATCTTAAATCTGTGTCCTCTGGTTACCGACCCTCCTGCCAGTAGAAACGGTTTCTCTTCATTCTACTCTTATCAAAACCCCTCATAATATTGAACACCTCTATTAAATCTCCTCTTAATCTTCTCTGCTCTAAGAAGAGAAATCTCAGTTTCTCTAGTCTCTCCACATCACTGAAGTTCCCCCATCTCTGGTATCATAAGCAACAGCGTTTTCCATGACAAAGCAGAAATGGCAACTCTCAGGGATTTCTTTTGGGTATAGTCAGGTCGATTTTCTCACCAGCATTCCAGGAAAGTTGTTATATTGTACTACTTGGATGCAGCCGGTTATTTAAACAAACAATTCTATGTAACACAAACCTTCCCAATCCTTTTCCCCTCCACTGCTAATGCCTTCATCTTGGAGAAGTAATGGTAAAATGCCACCACATAGGTAATGATCGACTTCTCATCCGGATTCTCTGTAAAAACATCTGTGAGGGGGAGAAAATGAGAATAAGAACTTCTGCTTCTTTCTTAATCAGGCATCGCTCTTTACCAAGGAAAGGAGAAAATTCATTTTTGTCACAACATCTGACACAATCTGTGCAATTACACTTTTGGCATCCAATAGCGCATTTTAATCTGAACTACACCCCTCGAAATATATTAAACAAATCCCTTTATTGAGGTGGTCAGTGGCGAAAGGAAGTTAATCAGAACTATGCCAAAGGACATGAGTGTAAGCCAGCTACAACAACGAATCAGCATCACATGATTGAAGGTTACAGGCTACAGGTTTTACTTTCAGCAATCAAATTTAGTCCAAAAAAAAAAGGCTGGTTACATCACATTATTTTACTGTGACACACCCTTGTAAACCCAATACAGCAGTCCTAAACTATAGTTGACATCATAGAATAATACAGCACAGAAGGAGACCATTCGGTCCATTGTGCCTGTGCCAGCACATGAAGGGAATGCAGGTCGGAGAGTTGGGGCTGCAATGTTGTAATCCGATACCTGACTCCCTTTGAGTACGGCTCACGTTGGGGACACAGGATTGGGGAATTTACCTTTGTAATCCATTGTACCATTAGGCTCCCTCTTTCTATTTAGATATATACTACAGCTCTCTAAAGTTTATTTGGCTATATATACACATGTAATTACATAGAACCATCTTGATGAAAGTTACCCTCAGGATCAAGCAGCTTGGTCACACCCAGGTGCTCCTCGGAGACATTAAAGGCCTGCTGTAAGTTGTACGTGGCATTAGACTTTTTCAGTTTGTTAAAATCAACCAGATCAGGCCTGAAGAAAGAGAGACACATTTTAAATATTTCCAATTTACCATACACTTGCGACGTCGAATAGCTTGAATTTCTCACTGTTTAAGAAATTCAAACTAAATGAGAACTTTCACTGAATTCTGGAATTCAGATATTTTGCCAAAATGCCAAACAGCCATTTCCAGATCATTTTTAAGCCCACCTGGTTATGTGGTGTTATGGCAGCCTTCTTTACCTTACCCTATCACAAAAACCAACTCCTCAAACTGAAAATCATGTACCCTCTACTGGCAATAGTAATTAATGGAAGAACCCAATTGCAAACAGATTTACAAACTAAACTTGAACAAAAATACATTAGAATAGGCAAGGTTAGGATATGTTCAAGTATGAACAAATAACAGTTTGGTTAATTCCATAAAAGAAACAAATGAAAATCTAGCATGAGAAAATCATTTTTGCAAATTAATAGACACTTCGCTACTGACCACACATAGAATCATGGACTAAAAACAGAAAATGCTGGAAATACTCAGCAGGTCGATGACCTATCCGATCTGAAACGTTAACTCCGTTTCTCTCTCCACAGATGCTGCCTGACCTGCTGAGTATTTCCAGCTTTTTCTGTTTTTATTTCAGATTTCCAGCATTCGCAGTATTTTGCTTCTGTATTAGAATCATGGACGGTTACAGCACAGAGAGAGTCCATTTGGCCCATCGTGTTTGTGCTAGCTCTTTGCTGCAGCAATATAAAGTTGATAACATCTACTGCATCTTCTTTAGCTACAAAGTTAGTCTTTCTTTAAAAGGTCTTAAGTTTGAAAAACACAACTTGTCTTTAATAAATCCATGCTAGCTGTCCTTAATTATCCCATACATCTCCAAATACTTTCATTTGATCTTGAATTCTGGATTCTAAGAGTTACCTGGTTTATCCTTCTCTCCCTTTTTGAACAGACTTTTTACATTGGCTACCTTCCTCTTCCCCAGCACAATTTGCATATCTAAGGAGGATTGAAGAATGGTGGTCAAAGCCTCTGCTATCCCCTCTTCAACTTCCTTTGCTTGCCATCTTGTCTACCTTGAGTTCTGCTAAATTTTTCAGAACCAATTTCTTCTCTACAGTGTTCTCCACCAATTGTTCCATATCCTCCTCTATGACACTTCGATTCTCACATCCTGCTGATGGCCTTTGCCTCACATTACCTGTGTTTGTGGATAAGGGCATTAAATGCCATGCCATCCTTCCAGCTTGATGTGAAGTTTCTGATGTTTACATTGGGATACCTAGGTATTACAAAAAGGAAAAAATAAAGCTTTTATTTTAAAAGTAACTTCCTTAAAAAAAACTTTTCAGCTTTGACAAAAATTCAGACCACATGCTGCAGCCGTTTGCATTGACAGGATAAAAGAGTAAGTGAAAGAGAAAAGGAAGAGGTAGGAGTAACTCACCCTGCTGTTTTCATCTGGCACCAGAGTAGGAGAGCGTCCTTTGCTGACCGAGTCTCACGGCTGTCATGTGTCTCTACAGTAATATCCTGGATCTGAAAGAACAGATTGATGGATGTCCTTTAAAAAAAATACTAAGTAGACATCTGAACTCCAGTTAAGAGCTTTCTTGTAATTTTTTTAAATCTTAAAAACAACAGAAAAGAAATTTGTTCACGAAACCACACTTAAAGTTCTGGAAAATTGAATCAAAAATACAATTTCTGCAGTTTTACAACCTGTAATTGAAGTTGTTTGAAGAGTTGATAACGTAAATATTGGAGACTGGAAACTGAGGGCAGGGAAGAGGGGAAACCGAGGGTGGGGAAGAGGGAGAAACTGAGGGAGCGGAAACCGAGGGCGGGGAAGAGGGAGAAACTGAGGGAGCGGAAACCGAGGGCGGGGAAGAAGGGAAACCGAGGGTGGGGAAACCAAGAAAGGGGAAGAAGGGAAACCGAGGGCAGGGAAAAGGGGGAAACCGAGGGTGAGGAAAAGGGGGAAACCGAGGGTGGGGAAAAGGGGGAAACCGAGGGTGGGGAAGAGGGGAAACCGAGGGCGGGGAAGAGGGGAAACCGAGGGCGGGGAGTGATTCACAGAGCAGAAACCAGAGCTGGGAGGAACTTTGATTCCACCAGTAACTAATGGTAACTCATTGAAATTGCACTGATAACTAGTAGAAACATTGGTACATAGAAACAGGAGTAGGCCATTTAGCACCTCGAGTCTGTTCCACCATTCAATGAGATCATCTGTGACCTAACTCCATATCATTGAATCATAGAATGGTTAGAGCACCCGGAAGAAGGCCATTCGGCCTGTCGAGCTCATGCCGGCTCTCTGCAAGAGCACCTCAGCTAGTCCCACTCCCCCGCTCTTTCCCCGTAGCCCTGCAATTTTTTTTCTTTCAGGTACTTATCCAACTCCCTTTTGAAAGCTGTGATTGAGTCTGCCCCCACCGCCCTTTCAGGCAGTGCAGTCCAGATCATAACCACTCGCTAAGTAAAAAAGTTTTTTCTTATGTCGCCTTTGGTTCTTCTGCCAATCACCTTATATCGGTGTCCTCTGGTTCTCAACCCTTCTGCCAATAGGAACAGTTTCTCTCTATCTACTCTGTCCAGACCCCTCATGATTTTGAATACCTCTATCAAATCTCTCAATCGTCTCTGCTCTAAGGAGAACAACTCCAGCTTCTCTAGTCTATCCACGTAACTGAAGTCCCTCATCCCTGGAATCATTCTCGTAAATCTTTTCTGCACCCTCTCTAAGGCCTTCACATCCTTCCTAAAGTGTGGTGTCCAGAATTGGACACATACTCCAGTTGAGGCCGAACCAGTGTTTTATACAGGTTCATCATAATTTCCACGCTTTTGTACTCTATACCTCTATTCATGAAGCCCAGGATCCTGTAAGCTTTTTTAACTGCATTCTCAACCTGCCCTGCCACCTTCGACGATTTGTGCACATTTGTCTCTCTGTTCATACACCCACTTAAGGATTGTACCCTTTAGTTTATATTTCCTCTCCATTTCCCACCTTTGCCCCATATCCCTTAATACCTTTGGTTAACAAAAATCTATCAATCTCAGATTTAAAATTAACAATTGATCTAGCATCAACTGCCATTTGCAGAAGAGAGTTCCAAACTTCTACCATTGTTTGTGTGTAGAAGTGTTTCCTAACTTCAATCCTGAAAGGCCTTGTTCCAATTTTTAGACTATGCCCCCTCGTCCGAGACTCCCCAACCAGCGGAAATAGTTTCTCTCTATCTACCGTATCAGTTCCCCTTAATATCTTGAAAACTTCAATCAAATCACCCCTTATCCTTCTAAATTTCAGGGACTACAACCCTAGTTTGTGCAATAAAAACAGAAAAAGCTGGAAATACTCAGCAGGTCAGGAAGCATCTGTGCAGAGAGAAACAGAGTTAACATTTCAAGTCGATGACCTTTTGTCAGAACGAGAAAAAGTTAGAGATGTAACAGATTTTAAGCAAGTGCAGGTGCAGGGAAAGAGGGGAGGGGAGGAAGGAACAAAAGGGAAGGTCTAGGATAGGGTACCAGGCAGGAGTGATTAAATGACAAAAGGTATGATTATACAAAGCAAAAGGATGTTGATGATTCTGCTATACCCATTTACACCTCTTCTAGACCCATCTTTTGTTTCTTTACTTGTCTTTTACCTAGTTTGTGAAATCTCTCCTCGTAATTTAACCCTTGGAGTCTGGTAAATCTATGCTGCACTCCTTCCAAGGCCAATATATCCTTCCTAAGGTGTGGTGCCCAGAACTGAACACAGTACTCCAGGTGTGGTCTAACCAGGGTTTTGTACAGCTGCAGCATAACTTCTACCCCCTTGTATTCTAGTCCTCTAGATAAAAAGGCCAGCATTCCATTAGCCTTTTCGATTATTTTCTGTACCTGTCCATGACATTTAACGATCTATATACATGGAACACCCCCCAAGTTTCTTTGGGCCGCCACTGTTTCTAGCTTTTCACCATTCGGAGACATGGCTGCAGGGTGACCAAGGCTGGGAGCCGAATATCCAAGGATATTCGATATTTAGGAAGGACCTCTTATTTTCCTTCTTATCCCCAGTCTCCATCTCCCCCGAGCCCCCTTTCCCCAGTCTCCATCTCTCCCCCGAACCCCCATTCCCCAGTCTCCATCTCTTCCCGAGCCCCCATTCCCCAGTCTCCATCTCTCCCCCGAGCTCCCATTCCCCAGTCTCCATCTCTCCCGATCCCCCATTCCCCAGTCTCCATCTCTCCCCCGAACCCCCATTCCCATGTCTCCATCTCTTCCCGAGCCCCCATTCCTCAGTCTCCATCTCTCCCAGAGCCCCCATTCCCCAGTCTCCATCTCCCCCGAGCCCCCTTTCCCCAGTCTCCATCTCCCCCGAGCCCCCTTTCCCCAGTCTCCATCTCCCCCGAGCCCCCATTCCTCAGTCTCCATCTCTCCCCGAGCCCCCATTCCCCAGTCTCCATCTCCCCCGAGCCCCCTTTCCCCAGTCTCCATCTCTTCCCGAGCCCCCATTCCCCAGTCTCCATCTCTCCCGATCCCCCTTTCCCCAGTCTCCATCTCCCCCGAGCCCCCTTTCCCCAGTCTCCATCTCCCCCGAGCCCCCATTCCCCAGTCTCCATCTCTTCCTGAGCCCCCATTCCCCAGTCTCCATCTCTCCCCGATCCCCCATTCCCCAGTCTCCATCTCTCCCCGAACCAACATTCCCCAGTCTCCATCTCTCCCCGAGGCCCCATTCCCCAGTCTCCATCTCTCCCCCAAGCCCCCATTCCCCAGCCTCCATCTCTCCTCCAAGCCCCCATTCCCCAGTCTCCATCTCTCCCCGAGCCCCCATTCCCCAGTCCCCATCTCTCCCCCAGCCCCCATTCCCCAGTCTCCATCTCTCCCCGAGCCCCCATTCCCCAGTCTCCATCTCTCCCCCAAGCCCCCATTCCCCAGTCTCCATCTCTCACCGAGCCCCCATTCCCCAGTCTCCATCTCTCCCCCAAGCCCCCATTCCCCAGTCTCCATCTCTCCCCGAGCCCACATTCCCCAGTCCCCATCTCTCCCCCAGCCCCCATTCCCCAGTCTCCATCTCTCCCCGAGCCCCCATTCCCCATCTCTCCCCGAGCCCCCATTCCCCAGTCTTCATCTCCTTCGAGCCCCCATTCCCCAGTCTCCATCTCTCCCCCAAGCCCGCATTCCCCAGTCTCCATCTCTCCCCGAGCCCCCATTCCCCAGTCTCCATCTCCTTCGAGCCCCCATTCCCCAGTCTCCATCTCTCCCGAGTCCCCGTTCCCCAGTCTCCATCTCTCCCCGAACCCCCATTCCCCAGTCTCCATCTCTCCCCGAGCCCCCGTTCCCCAGTCTCCATCTCTCCCGAGACCCCATTCCCCAGTCTCCATCTCTCCCGAGTCCCCATACCTCAGTCTCCATCTCTCCCAAGCCACCGTTCCGCAGTCTCCATCTCTCCCGAGTCCCCATTCCCCAGTCTCCATCTCTCCCGAGTCCCCATTCCCCAGTCTCCATCTCTCCCGAGTCCCCATTCCCCAGTCTCCATCTCTCCCGAGTCCCCATTCCCCAGTCTCCATCTCTCCCGAGTCCCCATTCCCCAGTCTCCATCTCTCCCGAGTCCCCATTCCCCAGTCTCCATCTCTCCCCGAGCCACGGTTCCGCAGTCTCCGTCTCTCCCGAGACCCCATTCCCCAGTCTCCATCTCTCCCCGAGCCCCCATTCCCCAGTCTCCATCTCTCCCGAGTCCCCATTCCCCAGTCTCCATCTCTCCCGAGTCCCCATTCCCCAGTCTCCATCTCTCCCGAGACCCCATTCCCCAGTCTCCATCTCTCCCAAGTCACCGTTCTGCAGTCTCCGTCTCTCTCACCGACCACTCTCGAGCCAAGCCGGCTGCTGGAGGCAGCGCTCAGGAGAACCATACCCCAATCGGTGCTCCTCCAATCCACAGCAGCTCCACCACGTGCTCTATCTGCTCCTAGCTTGCGCACTCGGCACACAGCCAGGCAGCAGCTCTCACCAGTACAAACTTTCAGAAGTGCGACAAGCAGTGGTGTGGGGAGACGGGGGGGATGAGGAAACAGCTGTTTTGCACAAATTGGGGTTACAGCGAACTTTTCTCCCGAGTTACCAACAGCAGAGCTTGGGAAATGAATCACCGATATTGATAGACTCCCACCAAAACCAGGAGGGTTGGGAACCCTACTGTGCAGACGTGTTGAGGCCAGAACCGTTCATTTGTTTCTTTTATATTCCCACTTACCTGGAAGCGAAGGATGATGGTCCAAATGAGACCGAGTGTCAGCCTGTGGCTCCCATCAACAATGTCGTGTGACCCCATATTTTCCAGGTGTACTTTCTGTTCTTTGAGAAACTGAAGAGCCTTGTCTACATTTTCCAAACAATGTATACGCATCCGACCTTTGGTTGGCTTTGGCTGATTAGGGAGATAATAACATCATATTTTCAGTAAAAAGGAAAATATGCAATAAAATAAACATTGAATGTATGCCACTTCATGGAAGGATATGAAACACAAGCAGTTACTACAAGTGTAACATGCTGTCCTTTCACCTCTGGGAAGTGGATGTAACTTCTACTTTCCCTCTTGGGCTGAGTATAAGGGGCCGACATGAAGTGTGCTTGAGTACTCTCGACCCAGGTCCTAGTGGGCATGGGTTAAAGGCAAAAGACTGACAATAATTCGGCGCAGCTTGGCACTACATTGGCAAACTCATTTAGAGAAACTATGGCTGGTGTGAGAAATACACAGAGAGTGTTCCTGAGGTTGAGATTGAGGTACATTTATGGGGGCCTACACTATAGCTGACCAGGGAATGTTTGATGTTGACACCGAGTGCCCAAAAATGGATAAAATGATCTTGATATTAACCCCCCACGACGGGCGGGAAAGGGTCGTGGGGCAACGTTTCCGAGGTGTGCAGGCGCGTGGCTGCGCACCAATCGGCTCGGCCCGTGCAGGCCACTCACCAGCTGCTGCCGCTGGAAAAGTTACCATGCATGTAAATTTAAAGGGACCGCGCACCAAAAGAAAAAATTAGAGGGAACAATGGTCGGGGGGGGGGGGGAGGGAGATTAAAAACCGAGGATCGCTTCCTCAACCTGCCGCGTATGCGCTCATTGCCTGTTTTTACGGCGGTGGATTTTGTGGCACGCGAGTGTCCCGCCATGGACACTTCATTAACATATTTAAATCAGGCTCCCACAGTGCAATTGAGAGGCTGATTTAAATGTAACAGTTGCTGACCGGGCTTCCCAGGGCTCGGTAAACCTGGCAATGAAAGGGAGGTGTGAGCTGCCGGCTCAAGATGGTAAGTGCCTTTTACAGCACTCCTTGTGGGCCAGGAGTGCTCCCCACAGACCAATTAATGAAGCCTTCGGCCTCCCCTATGCCAATCGTGGCCTCTCTCTCCTCCCCCACCCCTGATCACTGACCTTTCCCGACCCCCCCCCATACCCCGATCTCTCGCTCACTCCCCCCCCGCCCCGATTGTCGGGGACCGTCCCCAAGGCTTGTTTACCCGCACGCCAGCCCGTCAACTTGGCCGGGCAGGAAACATAAGAAAAAATTTATAATGAGGTCCTGCCATTAAATTAGGCAGGACCTCTGCATTCCCGGCCTTGCTGGGTTTTCCCCACGCTCCCCGCACCCTCCCTGCCTTCCCGTAAATATCAGGGCCAAATGTTTCCTGTACGGGGCACTGGTTGGTACTCATAAAGGTGAGGGCTATGAAATAAACAGAAATGCAAATTATAATTGAGCACACAAAAATAATTTTAGTACATTGACTCCATAAAATTTCTAGTTGAGATAAGTTTGAAATAATTAAATAACAAATCAATCTTAAATTGTGCAGCCTTTATATTAATTATGAAATAAGTACTCTCCATGGATAAGTTCACACAGATATGTGAACATTTTTGAACTAATGTTGTACAAAAAGTCTTCATTTTCAGAAAGTTTTGGAAAGCAGCACAGAGATTATAAATGCTCGCTGTGGCATTCTGAACTTAATTATTCTGATGTTGAAATCAGCCATCACCACCCAAGATAGTTAAAACTACAAACTATGAATTCCAGCAGATTATGCAACACACCAGGTGCTCCCCTGAGAGAACTTCCAGCAGCTTAATCAGCATGCGACCATCTCGGAGGTCAGTGTACAGATCAGTAATGCGGCAGGTGACGCGTGCCAAGTGGGAGTTCACCCATTTCGTAAAGGTTTTCTTCTGCACAACTTCCCGTTCATCTGTAAAACAATTAATTAATCAATTCACTGCTTGTTGTCTCAATATTTGGCTTTTGCAGTTTTATACTTAACACATCTAACTGGTGCCGAGTGACATCTTGCACTACTTAGCATTGACTGCAGTAACAAATGTTTCAAATTCAAGCAATGCCGGACCAGGCAGAAAATATTTCCAATCAGTTCCAACCCGGCCAATTACTGCCCCATCAGTCTACTCTCAATCATCAGCAAAGTGATGGAAGGTGTCGTAGACAGTGCTATTAAGCTGCACTTACTCACCAATAACCTGCTCATTGATGCTCAGTTTGGTTTCCGTCAGGACCACTCAGCTCCAGACTTCATTACAGCCTTGGTCCAAACATGGACAAAAGAGCTGAATTCCAGAGGTGAGGTGACAGTGACTGCCCTTGACCTCAAGGCAGCAGTTGACCGAGTGTGGCATCAAGGGGCCCTAGTAAAATTAAAGTCAACGGGAATTAAGGGGAAAACTCTCCAATGGCTGGAGTCATACCTAGCGCAAAGGAAGATGGTTGTGGTTGTTGGAGGTCAATCCTCTTAGCCCCAGGGCATCACTGCAGGAGTTCCACATGGCAGTGTCCTAGGTCTAACCATCTTCAGCTGCTTCATCAACAACCTTCCCTCCATCATTAGGTCAGAAGTGGGGATGTTCGCTGATGATTGCACAGTGTTCAGTTCCATTCGCAACTCCTCAGATAATGACGTTGTCCATGGCCGCATGCAGCAAGACCTGGACGACATTCAGGCTTGGGCTGATAAGTGGCAAGTAACATTCCCGCACACAAGTACCAGGCAATGACTATCTCCAATAAGTGAGAGTCTAACCACCGCCCCTTGACATTCAATAGCATTATCATCGCTGAATCCCCACTATCAACATCCTGGGGGGGTCACCATTGACCAGAAACTTAACTGGACCAGCCACATAAATACTGTGGCAACAAGAGCAGGTCAGAGGCTAGATATTCTGTGGCGAATGTCTCACCTCCTGACTCCCCAAAGGCTTTCCACCATCTACAAGGCACAAGTCAGGAGTGTGATGAATACTCTCCACTGGTAGCAGCTCCAAAACCCGCGACCTCTACTACCTAGAAGGACAAGGGCAGCAGGCGCATGGAAACACCATCACCTGCAAGTTCCCCTCCAAGTCACACACCATCCTGACTTGGAAATGTATCGCCTTTCCTTCATCGTTGCTGGGTCAAAATCCTGGAACTCCCTCCCTAACAGCACTGTGGGAGTACCATCACCACACGGACTGCAGTGGTTCAAGAAGGTGGCTCACCACCACCTTCTCAAGGGCAATTCGGGATGGGCAATAAATGCTGGCATTGCCAGTGACGGCCACAGCCCAGGAACGAATGATTAAAAAAATGTAATGCAGCAGGACGCATAGGAAAAATCCCAGTAAAAATTAATTTAATATGTGTTTGTCAGATAACCAAGCTGAATGTGCAAAGTACATTGAGAAATATCTGGGCAATACTTCCCGTCTTTTCTTGCAGCAGTGGTACAAATGGCATATTTTGGGCTCACTGCTCCAGTGCAGTCTATTGCAACTGCCTGCTTATTTGATAATTGTAAGTAAGACCTGCTTTACTACATCTCTAGCTGAAAATTATCATAATAGTGTCAGCTGTGGCTCAGTGATAGCAGTCTCGCCTTTGAGTCAGAAGATTCTGGAGGCGTGAAATTCGTTTACGCCCCGTTTGGTGACGGTAGCCGAGTTAAGGCCGGACATTTCGCGCCCAGTGTGGAAGTACCGCCCCGGCTGTTAAATCCACTTACCCCCCCTGCACAGGAAGTGGAGCGCAATGTCGGGCACTCTATTTCCTGGTGGGGTGTTAACCGAGGTGATGTCGGGGCGCAATCGGCAGCGCTCCGCGGAGCGCTGCCGCGTTAAAAATGCCCCTCCCCTTCAGTTAAAGGGGAGGGCCGCTGCGCACTCTGCGGGGCCTCTGATGGCCCACACTAGGCCACCAGGGCCGCACCTCCCCTTTAAATACCGCCCCACGAGCGGAGGTCGGCCCAGTTCATGACCCACGAGGCTGGGGCTGACATCGCCCACGACAGCCTTGCAGGGTGCAGCCGAATTTCTGCCACGGGGCGGGAAGGTGTTGCGGCGCACGGTGGTGACACGGCCCAGGGCGCTACTGGCAGAGGCGCGGCACCATCGGGTAGAGCCGCAGCAATGCCCCGCCAAATTTCTTGGGAGTCACTTTTTTCGCCCCCCCCCCCGCCGAGTGATAAACCCTTTGCGCCCTATTAGCGCCCCCTGGAGGCGCTAACGGCAGGTGCAAAGGAGCTGAATTTCTAGCCCAGTGTTTGTAGTCCACTGCAGAGACTTGAGCCCAAAATCTGGGCTGACACTTCAGTGCAGTACTGAGGGAGTGCTGCGTCTGCCCTCTCAGGTGGATGTAAAAGATCCCATGGCACTATTTGAAGAAGAGCAGGAGAGTTCTCTCCCGTCCTGGCCAATATTCATCCCTCAACCAACACCACTAAAACAGATTATCTGGTCAGTTATTTCATTGCTGTTTGTGGGACCTTGCTGTGTGCCAATTGGCTGCCATGTTTCCTACATTACAACAGTGACTACATTTCAAAAGTCATTCATTGGCTATAAAGCGGTTTGGGACTTCCTGAGGTCGTGAAGGGTGTTATATAAATATCAGATATTGTCTTTAATTTGTTTTAATTTTGTTCAGAGCACTGTATTTCATACCGCCAATCGTGGAGGATGCATGGAAGGGTACGACTGATTATTTAATATCTGCAACTTCTGTTTTGCTGAGAAAACGCCTACATTTTAACAGTCTGGGTATTTGAAAATTGTAGAGCGACTGATTATAGATGGAATCAGATTGGTTCTGGATCATAGCTATTTTTAACCACAAGCAGTTAACTCCGTGCCTAAGAGACAGAAAGAGACAGACAGTGTAGAGCAAGGAAAGATAAGCATTGCTGAAACACAACACAGAATAGCCATTGTTGGGAGGAATGCATTGCCAAATTCAGCAAGATTGCCTCATTAGAATTTTGCCTCCTTACAAAAAAGGAATGGAACAAATAGAGCTTAGGCACAAACTGACTGACTGTCATCAGTAGTGGTGAATGAAAACTCTTATGCCAAGGTGAGATGCATCATTCAACGGTCCAGCTGACATCAGGTCACACAGAAGGATGCATCATAGCAACCCTGTACCAACACAAAAAATTACAATCATGTGTGTAATAACAATTGGGCGATAAAATTGATCAGCCTGCCACAGAACAGCTCGTCTGTTTTCTATTGTTACACCAACACCCATTCTGATAGAATGGTGCGAAGATCAGTTACATTTCTTAATGGTGAGCACCGCTTTTAAACAACTGTCAGATTAAAAGTTTCCTGCTTTCAAATTGGTCATCTGTGGCTGAGGTTCTCCAACATCTATGTTGAATGGTTGTGAAATACCAGGATGAGGGAAAGCCTAAGGACATAAAGATTATGAAAGGATGTTTCCACTGAGACCGTATAATTCCTAACAGTGCAGGTACGGTAGTCTAGTAGTTTATAATACTAAACTAGCAACACAGAGGTCATGCATTCAAATCAAATTTTAAAATTCTTCTATTTGTGAGCTACCACCAGAAAATGACCAACTAGTTCATTTACTGTCCTTCAGGTAAAGAAACCAACCACTCCTATCCAGTCTGGCCCACATGTGACTACAATTCCATACAGTGTGGATGATTCTAATGCCTTCAGAGCAATTAGTAATGGAAATAAATACAGCTTTGCTAATGTCACCCACGTCCCAAGAACATTTTTTTTAAGGGCATTTACGAAGAGCATGAAGGGCCAGGGTGGCACATATTATAATGTTAGTTGTTGTTGTTGTTGTTGTGGGAATGACGCAAGCAATCAATAGTGTCATGACACCCAAAACCTCAATATTATTATTACTCTGGACAACACTTGATACCAGAGTGAAAGCAGCCAAGGGGAGTGTAAAGACTCGGCACCACTTTCTGTAAAATATTGATGTCTTCTTGCATTTTCGTTTAGAGAGTTGAGAATTATGTAAAGATCTCCGTACATTTCATTCATGCAGTGCAGCAGTAACTGTCAACAAACATCAATCATGAATAAATCAACAGACAGGTAGCAGATTTAAGTGCTGTAACAAAGGTCCTTTAACAAGATCGTTACCTAAATATAATGACGGCCTTAGTTTTGGGTGGGGCATATTTGAATGTATTTAATTTAATGTCTGTATTTAAAACAACGTAGAAGAATAAAAGCTCAGAGGGATTTTTAGAAAGACTGCAGGAACTAATGCAATTATACAGCAATTATTGATATCTTTATCAATTTTTATCTGGTATTTGTATGTGATCTCTGCTCCCCCTTCCTACCATGTGTTTGCTGTTTTATTGTTCTAATAAATTGGGACATTTGTTGAAATCAGAATACAATCTATATTCCTAACACTAGGGTCAATCAGGATGACTTCCTATTTGACTTCAATGGGCCGTAATTTGCGACCCCCACGGGTGCTTACGAGATGTGTACGTGCCTGTAGGGGCCGTGCAAGTTCCGGGTTTAGGCATGCGAAGCACATGCACGAAAACCCGGAACTTGCGATTGTCAAGAATTCTCTGGACAGATGACCCGCATCCCCGGGAAAAGGGCCTCCGCGGGCGGAGAGTTGCGCTATTTGCCCAACTTCTGCCCACTGAATGCCCGTGAAATTCTTACGCCTGGTAAAAGCAGGCGTAAGGTCTGCTTTTACCAGCATAAGAGTTGCAAAAAATAGAAAAATAAAATTTTATCACTCATTTATACTTTAAAAACCCTGTCCAATAAGGTAAGTTTATTTTTAGCCCTGTTAAAACATAGAAATTTTTGTTCAAAATATTTAATTAAATGGCATTTTAATTAATTTTAAATATGTAATTTAAAAAAAATTCATTTCATGTGTTTGTGTATTTTTTAAGTGATCCCCATTCATACTTATGGGGATTCCGTTTGTACGGAACTCCCATAAGTATGAATGGGGATTCCCTCTTATTGGTTGGGCCGGCCCACGTGATCCCAGGGGCGCTTGCAAACCGTGCACGCCCCGGGATATGTGGTCCTCTACCCGCGGGTACCCGGAGAGGCCCAGGAACGCGAGTCTCCGTACCTCCCGCACCACCAGGTAAAATTTTGGGCCAATATTTTCTGGTGCTACAAAGAAGGATTTTCAAGGAAAAACTTCAAATGTTGTTCAAGTATCACCTTACCAATTGTAGCTAATTAGGTCCAGCTCACAAGGATTAAATCAATTGTGACCAGAGTCGGTCTCCTGTTTACACATGGGTGGAGTACACGTAGTTAGTCAAACATACAGTCAATTCAGGACCAGGTACAAAGATACGTGGCACTGGGGTCAAGACACAACGACCTCGATATTTACAGGAGGTGGGGAGTCAGCCAGGCTCTTTTTATGACTGAGCCAAAATCCATAGGCTAAAATGGACTAAGTATCCATCCTTAACTCAATAGTAAGAATATAACAAATTGCAGTGCAAAAACCAGCTTTTGTGTACTCCTCATCAAGTGCGTTGGCTGAAGATAATACAATAAATAGACTGATGTAACAATGATATCTTACACATTGCACAGATATTTCACTTCAGGAGGAGGACAATGCCACATTTAAGAAACGCCTGAACACTTGTCCGTTCCCTGGTGAGAGAGGGAACCTAAATTTTCTGATTGACCTTAAAAATAAAAATGTAAGCTAGGCTTTTCTTTTTGCGTTGCTTTTACTTCAGGCAGCAAACCGCAGTGAACCCTGCATCCCTGCACGAATTAACACTGGACACAATCCATGGTCATTTACTCAGATAACAATGTATGATAATGATCTCCTCTGTTTTGTGCAGATTTTGTTAACTACAAAATTATTTCATCTCCTTGAGCCAGAATACATGTACTAATCAAGGTTACTTCTAGTTATTTGTTGTTTTCGTATCTTCACGTACTTCCCAAATGAAGTAGTGGAAGGATCCGCAGGCAGATGAACATGCTGCCCGTCAGCAACGAGGTGGGGGTTGGGGGAGAACCTACTACACCCACCAGACATGAGTTACCCGCTGGATGTCAACTCAGAATTCAGAGCTGCGGTCTCCACTCACCGGAACTATTTGGAGCGGGGCTTTGCATCATGCATCTTCTGACTCAGAGGCAGGAATGCTAGCACTAAGCCAAAGGCAATGCTACTCATGCTACCTAGTGATTTAGAGTTATTTTAAAAATGGACAGAATTGCAATAAATGACAATTAGGAGAACCTGCATTGTTGCAGCTGGTGACCAGTCTGACTAAGGCAAGGTTCTCGGCAGCAATTCACCTATATTCTGGGCAATTCTCTGCTAAGATTGTGTCTGAAACCCAGAAGTACAGTGTGGAAATGTGACATGGACACAAAAAAGTCGCACATTGGTGGTGCAGCAGCTGAAAATAGACAAGGTACATGAAAAAACACTTATATAGAAATCCATGTGACATCAGTACATTTGATGTTTAAATAACCACTGAAGTGGTAAATAGTCAAGGATGGGGATGTGAGCCTTGTTAAATTATAAATATTTTTCCGCATATATGCCTTGGATTGGGCCTGCGACAGCGTCTTTCTCTACTTCTGTGTTGAATCATGCTCGTTGAATTTAACCATTACAATGCTACTCAAGACACGTGCAGCAAAAAAAAACTGAAAGTAAATGACAGGAAGTGTAAAATACTGTGACATCTCATGTCATCCCTGTGGTTATTCAACATAATGAACTTTGTAATAAAACCATGGACATAAATAAGAACGTGTGCGCGCACATCTCACAATAGGTCCTCCACAATTACAATTACTGCAGCATTATGGTCAGCCATTAAGGTTCCCTTCATTATACGATGTGAATGTTGTGGGGGCTGAGTATGTGATAAGTGACCAGCAGTTACATAAAGGGGTAAACTTTGCTCTCTGAAACACTTACAGCCACCATAATACATGCAGATTAAATTTTAATTATTTCCTCAGTTGGATCATATGTTTGATTAAAAAGAATCCATGGTAAAAAGACTCTGGGATGACTTTCCAGCCCTAACCTACCATTTGAAATACAGTGGTAATTTTTAGTGATATTCCCTGGGCAGGACTTGATGGTGATGGAGCTGTTGATACAGCACAAACATTACCTGATCCTGGAACTAGAGCAAATTTCAAAAGCAGCCACACTGTAGAGGTACAACCCTAACACAATGAGAAAACAACTATTATTTATAGTGCTAAATTAAATATTAAGGACAGCCCTGTTGGAGAGGCAATGTCTGAGGTTGGTGAGGACTCTTTTCTGGAAACCAGCCATCAAAAACCACAATTAAGAAATTAAATTCCTCTTTTATTAAAAAATGGAAGAATGTGTAATTTTCTCTGTAATTGATGACCTACATATGAAATCATAGCAACATGAGGCTTTCAAAAGTGCAGTTTCTGAAACTGAACTTTGTTAGTGGGCCATTAATTTCGGAAAAAGACAGGCATTGTGCCATTTTTCATTCTTGGAGTCATGGAGGGGAATTCTCCTCTGCAAGCCAGCCTGATTTTAGGCAGGATCGTGGCAGAGAATGATGGAAGATGCTTGCTGCAAGGCCTACCACCCCAAATGGGACTTCCGTCCACCGCCCCTGCCGAAACTGCCGCTGGCCACTCCTTCCCCCCAGTCACCACCCTCCCCCACCCCGCTACATGCAAATGGTGGCGGGGGGAGACAGTGCCCAGGTCACTGACTACCACTTCCTGGGGACACCACGTGGAATGGTGGCATGAGGCGCCAGGAGGTGGTGGTTCCTCAACGGAGGGAGAGGGCTGTATAGCAGCCCCTTCATGGCCAGCATTTATTGCCCATCCCTAATTGCCCCTTGAGAAGGTGGTGGTGAGCCACCTTATACAGCTGAGTGGCTTGGTAGGGCATTTCAGAGGGCTATTAAGAGTCAACCACATTGCTGTGGGTCCGGAGTCGCATATAGGCCAGACTGGGTAAGGACAGCAGATTTCCTTCCACAAAGGACATCAGTGAATCAGATGTTTTTTTATGACAATCCAGTAGTTCTATGGTCACCATTACTGATACTAGCTTTTTATTCCAGATTTATTTAATTAACTGAATTTAAATGCCACAGCTGCCGTGGTGGGATTTGATCTCATGTCTCCATTAGTCCAGGCCTCTGGATTACTAGTCCAGTAACATAACACTATGGTACCGTACCCTACTTATCCACTGCACGTCTCAGCTGGGGCCTTCAGTGGGTGCCTGGCTGCCATTTCTGTCTGAAAAAGGTTCCTCGTTGCTTCTCACCATGTATATGGAATGAGCAAGAACACTGACGTTGGTGCGCCTATCCTGCCAATGGATTTGCAGGATCTTGCGGAGGCAGCATTGGTGGTACCTCTCCAGTGCTTTGAGGTGCCTGCTGTACATGGTCCATGTCTCTGAGGCATACAGCAGGGCGGGTATCACTGCTGCTCTGTAGACCATGAGCTTAGTGCTGGGTTTGAGGTCCTGGTCTTCAAACATTCTCTTCCTCAGGCGACCGAAGGCTGCACTCGCACACTGAAGGCGGTGTTGGACTTCGTCGTCAACGTCTGCCCTTGTTGACAGTAGGCTCCCGAGGTATGGAAAGTGGTCCACGTTGTCCAATGCCTCGTCGTGGATTTTGATAATCGGGGGGCAGTACTGTGTGGCGTCACCAACGTCAGTGTTTTTGCTCAGGCCAACATCCCCGGCATCGAAGCTTTGACCACGCTCGATCAGCTCCGATGGACGGGTCACATTGTCCGCATGCCCGATACGAGACTCCCAAAACAAGCGCTCTACTCGGAGCTCCGGCACGGCAAGAGAGCCCCAGGTGGGCAGAGGAAACGCTTCAAGGACACCCTCAAAGCCTCCTTGAAAAAGTGTAACATCCCCACCGACACCTGGGAATCCCTGGCCCAAGACCGCACAAAGTGGAGGAGAAGCATCCGGGAAGGTGCCGAACACCTCGAGTCTCTTCGCTGGGAGCAAGCGGAAGCCAAGCGCAGGCAGCGCAAGGAGCGCACGTCAACCCAAGCACCCCGCCCCTTCAACCACCGTCTGCCCCACCTGCGACAGAGACTGTAGGTCCCGCATTGGACTCATCAGTCACCTGCGAACTCATTTTTTATGTGGAAGCAAGTCATCCTCGGTTCCGAGGGACTGCCTAAGAAGAAGAAGAATATGGCATGAACCCCAACCGATGAAAATGAGCTGGATTGGAGCAGATCCAGAGGGGTGGACAGAAGCTTAGTCCCATAGGAACTCTACCACCAAGAAGAGAATTCCCCCGCCTCCCCCCACCCCCCATCCCTCCATCATGGTTTCACAAATTAATTGTTAGAGGTTAGAGGACAAAGAACATGGTCTCGGAGGTTGAAGGATAAATGGGAAAAGGTTCATCCACCACCATGAGGGATCAGTATTAGACTATTCTACACTCCTAGTTCTACATTGAAGCTTTTAGGGAAAATAGGAACCCATACTTAAAAAATTGGGATTACGTAAAAATGCCCACTTAATAAACATGATAGTCAGAGTACCTGCAATTTATGAGGACCAACAGAAGGTAGATAGGGAATGAGGCAGTACAATCAGCATATCCTAGCTCATCCATCCATAATTAACCTATAATTCTTTCATCACAGCAACAGCTGTCTAGGTGTTTCCAGTGTTACTACCTCAAAACCAATTGATCACACCTTGTGTAAAGAAGATCTTCCTGATATCAGTCCTAACTTTGCTGTTTGTCAGTTTTAACCTGTACCCGTTGTCCCAAGGAAACAGTTTAATTTGAAGCACTGTTCTGAATATACTTTCTGTATCATTTGCTGTCTTATAAATCTCTATGGAGGAAGGATTTCTGCCGTTGGTTGTTTATAATGAAATCATAAAGAACATTCTCACATATCTGTTATAATAAATAACCAACAGTGGAAATCTTCCCCATGAAGAAAACCTCATAATTCAGTCCTCAAGTTCAGTATCGTAGCTCCTTTCTTTACTCCCTCCAGGGTTTTAACATCTCCCTTGCCAATAGGTGACCAGAACTAGTACTCAAGGTGTAGCCCTACCAGAGCATTGTACACTGTCTTACGCCACGCTGCAAAATTATTGCATATTATTTAATGAGTGAATCTTGTAATAAAAATGAGTAATGAGAACCAGAAACTCTAATTTAAGCAATGCCCAAGAAATACTATTTCTTATGCATGCTTCAATATGATGATTAAATCGAATGATACTCTTAAAGTACCTGCTGTTGCAAAAAGTGTTAGGCAGACATTTTTTGCAATGATGTAATTTATGCTGTAACATATCCTTGCATCTCGGAAATGCCACTGTGCCACTTGTGCACGATCCTACAATGATGAAAAAAATGTGTAACAGTTCTGACTCTTCTCCCCCTCCCTCCCTACCCATCTACGATATTGACACCGCGCATCTAAGCACCGTAGCTCAGGAAATGTACACTGATGTGACGGTGATAACAGATGCACCAAGTTATTTTTTATTGGGAAAAAATGGGGCATAAAAAAATAAGAACCTGAACACATCTTTTTTATTTTGATGCTGAAAATTTACTGCAGTGCAGGAAGGACCATTCAGCATATCGATAAGCATACAGGGCTGATGACATACAGTTTGAGCCACACTGAATAAACAGTAACTGGGAAAGCGACCCAGTTACTGTTTATTCAGTGCGGCTCAAACTGAAGGTGAACTGAAAATGCAATGTACCTGGATTTCTGCAAGTTTGAATTCTATGACTGGATCACAAACAGCTCGAGTCAGGAATATGTTCAGCTGGTGTCAATGGCTCCACATTGAACTGCTGTCGGTGCTCAGCAGCACAATGCACAGTCCAAAGTACTTGTGCTGACGATCCTGAAACACAACTCGCCAAAATGTTATTTATTTAGTGCTTGAAGTGTATGTTGTTCAGACATAAGGCTGTTAGAAAGTCTAAAGAATTGCTTCCAGCTTCTGAATAACTTATTATCGGTATGTAATTCTTTATGCTCAGCAATCTGTAACACCTTTCCCTTTTCTTTCAGTTTTGATTTTTCAACACAAGCACCACAGTTTGCTAAACCTTTCTATATGTCTATCGCACATTACTATATGTCTATCGCACATTAGTCTTGCGTCTTCTGTCCAGGAGCCAGGATTAATACACACCTCTTGTTAATTTTTTTAAAAGCAATTGGCAAAAAATGCTTTATGTTCAAGTACTGCTTACTAGTTTTTTCCTAAGCGACTAAGTCCTTCATTAAAGCTGACTTGATCGCTTTCAATCCATTTTCAGAAAGCCACACAAACAAGCTTTATACCCCTTTCTGGCTTCCCGAGTTCTCTGACGCTTAAGCAGCTGCATAATCTCACTTCTTTCATTTTACAACAGGATATGGGTAGCGTTCAGGCAGAGATAACAGCACCGAGTGTACCTTGTAACTGTTTGAAACGCCCATCTGTGACATTGTAAGACGTCTGATGTGATGGATTGTAACCAGGAGCCACCCCTGCCAGGGTGGACATGAGTAGAATAATTCAGGTGCCAGTGCGGAGAAGAAAATTGCCTTGTACACTCCCAGTGAGGTAGATAGGTGGACTGCACAGCCCAATTTCCACAGGCTGCCCTACAGAACGCAAAAGGCACTGTACAGCACTGATGGGCGGAGTCTTCGAGTTGATCTTTAATTTCTCTTTCCCAGCTTCGCAGTGTTCCAGTTCTGCTTGAATGAGTTCCTGAGTGGTTAACATAATCTTCCGAACCGACTGAGCTCAGTGTAGAGGCTCCATTATCAGCGCTGCACTACCTGATGTGTGCACTAGAAGAGTTGCATGTGAATTGGGCTTTTATTTGACCCTAGCTCTATGGTAATAATCGGGCTAAGTGATGTCACTTTCTGTTTGCTCACAGAGGTGTGTGGAAAAAAATGTAAGGCTCCAACAATCAGGAGACAGCAGATGGGAATACTACAGTGCAAACATTGCAATTTGCACCAGTTGTCTTTGTTTAATTGAGTGCACACGGAGTATAATTTTAAAGAAATGTATACAGGGCAGTGAAATATATTCACTAATACTTGCAATTCTAAGTCATAAACCAATATTTCTTCCAATGACATGTAAATAATTAACAGAACCACATCAGTGAGAAAATATATTTTGCAAAGTAATACAGTTTGAAGGAAGGGAAAAGGAGGGAGGGAGGAAAGGAAAAGAAAGGAAGTTATTTAACAAAGATTTTTAAATTATGAACTTGAAATTAAGGCATGGGATTATAATATACAAACTGTTAATGCAGAGGTATTAATCCATTTATTTGAAAGGTGTTAAGCATTCACATAATAGGAGTTCTTAGCATAATTTCAGTGTAAGTATGTGCACGGCCAGCAGTTGCTTTGGAGAAGATTGTAAAGCATTTTTCTTGCGCTCCAATAACTCAGTGCCTGGGGAATTTCCAGAAAGGTTTTACAGTACTGCCAGCATGAGGGAACAACAGGGCTGCAGGCAGGTGCAATGATGTAGTGATTATGTTACTGGACTAATAATCCAGAGAGGCGAGTACAAATCCCACCATGGCAGTTTGTGAATTTGAATTCAGTTAAGAAAAAACAATTAAATAAATCTGGAATAAAAAGCTAGTATCAGTAATGGTGACCATGAAGCTATCGGATTGTCGTAACAATCCAACTGGTTCACTAATGTCCTTTAGGGAAGGAAGCCTGCTGCCCTTACCCGGTCTGGCCTATATGTGACTCCAGACCCACATCAGCTTGGTTGACTCTTAACTGTCCTCTGAAATGGCCTAGCAAGCCACTCAGTTGTATCAAACTGCTACAAAGACATATATTGGCCCGGAATTTGCGGTCAGCGGTGAAGCGAAGGCTTTCGCTGCTGGCTCCGAAGTAGGCTCCGCACAAGAATCTCACAATCCCTGTGTCGAGAACTTCGGGTTTTCCGACCTTGAATTCAATTCAACGGAACTTAATGGGAATCCCCTTGTTCGAACTGCTGTGACGTCAACAGGCTGTCTAAGCAGCCAATCAAAAGGCAGAATTCTCACAGACAGCAAACAAGGAAGTGAGTGAGCCCTTAAAATTCAAACTTTTTAAAGTAGTTAGATAGAGCAAAAAAAAAGATTGGGGTTCTCACATGGGGAAGAGGCAAACCTGAAATAAAGATAGACAAACTTAAAAAATAATTTTAAATCATTTTTGAAAAGTTTCTTAAAATTTTTAATTTTTATTAAAACGGACTAATTTCACACTGCACAAAATTAAAATGAGTTTTCCATGTCCTTAACCATTGTTTAGCAGTCAATACGCTGTTAAAACCCCAGTTACACCTAATCCCTTTGAGTCTAACGTTTAGTGGGGAATTTAACAGCGTACTTACTCCGGAAGAGCCGAAGTTTTCGTCAGTTTCAATGATTTACCAGATTTCACTGATTGCCGGCTCTATGTCAGGGGGCACAGCGCAGGCAGTTTAGGAGCTGTCATTGACAGACCGCAACTTCGGGATTTCAGCACGCGCTTGCGCCAAATCCCGAAGTTGCGGTCAGTTTCAAAGGCAGAATGACAGCGTACTCTGACAGTTCGCCATCATACCAACCAAGAATTCAGGGCTAATAAGAATAAAACTGGATGGAGCACTCGGTGTCGACCTAGGCATCGGATTCAGACACAAGAAAAGGCACACCCAGCCCAGTCAACCCTGTAAAGTCCTCCTCACTAACATCTGGGGACTTGTGCCAAAGTTCGGAGAGCTGTCCCACAGGCTAGTCAAGCAACAGCCTGACATATTCATACTCACAGAATCACACCTTTCAGCCAATGTCCCAAACTCCTCCATCACCATCCCTGGGTATGTCCTGTCCCACCGGCAGGACAGACCCACCAGATGTGGCAGGACAGTGGTATACAGTTGGGAGGGAGTGCGCCTGGGAGTCCTCAATATTGACTCCGGACCCCATGAAATCTCATGGCATCAGGTCAAACACGGGCAAGAAACCTCCTGCTGATTACCACCAACCCTCAGCTGATGAATTCGTACTCCTCCATCTTGAACACTGCTTGGAAGAAGCACTAAAAGCATAGAATGTGCTCTGGGTGGGGAACATTAATGTCCATTACCAAGAGTGGCTTGGTGGCACCGCCATTGTCTAAGCTGGCTGAGTCCTGAAGGACATAGCTGCCAGACTGAGCTTGCGGCAGGTGGTGAGAGAACCAACATATTGGAAAAAGCTACTTCACCTCGTCCTCACCAATCTACCTGTAGCAGATGCATCTGTCCATGACAGCATTGGTAGGAATGACCATCGCACAGTCCTTGTGGAGATAAAGTTCCGTCTTCACACCAAGGACACTCTCCATCGCGTTGTGTGGCACTACCACTGTGCGAATGCATAGATTCAGAACACATCTAACAGCTCAAAACTGGGCATCCCTGAGCTGTCTTGGGCCATTAGTAGCAGCAGAATTGTATTCCACCACAATCTGTAACCTCATGGCCCAACATATCCCTCACTCTACCATTACTATCAAGCCAGGTGACCCAGCCTGATTCAATGAGGAGTGTAGAAGAGCATGCCAGGAGCAGCACCAGGTGTTTCTGAAAATTAGGTGCCAACCTGGTGAAGCTATAACACAGGACTACATGCATGCTAGACAGAGATAAGCAATATCGCAACTAACAGTTCAGATCAAAGCTATGCAGTCCTGCCACATCCAGTCGTGAATGGTAGTGGACAATTAAACAACTAATAGGAGGAGGAGGCTTCATGAACACTCCCATCCTCAACAATGGTGGAGCCCAGCAGGTGAGTGTAAAATACAAAGCTGAAGCCTTCACAACTATCATCAGCCAGAAGTGCCAAGTGGATGATATATATCAGCTTCCTCCTGAGGTCCCCACCATCACAGATGCCAGTCTTCAGCCAATTCGATTCACTCCACGTGATGTCAAGAAACGGCTCAGTGCACTGGATACAGCAAAGGTTATGGGCCCCAACAACATCCTGGCTGTAGTGCTGAAGATGTCTGCTCCAGAACTAGCTGTGCCTCTAGCCAAGCTGTTGCAGTATAGCTACAACACTGGCATCTATCAGACAAAGTGGAAAATTACCCAGGTATGTCTTGTCCACAAAAAGAAGGACAAATCCAATCCGACCAATTACCACCTCATCAGCCTACTCTCAATCATCAGCAAAGTGATGGAAGGTGTCATCGACAGTGCTATCAAGCGGCACTTACTCACCAATAACCTGCTCACCAATGCGCAATTTGGGTTCCACCAGGAACATTCAACTTCAAACCTCATCACAGCCTTGGTCCTTGAGGGGCCTAGATAGTGTGGATAGGAAGAACCTATTTCCCTTAAAGACAATAACCAGGGGCATAGATTTAAAGTAATTGGTAGAAAGATTAGAGGGGAGCTGAGGAGAAATGTTTTCACCAAGAGGGAGGTTGGGGTCTGGAACGCACTACCTGAAAAGGTGGTAGAGGCAGAAACCCTCACCACATTTAAAAAGTACTTGGATATGCACTTGAAGTGTCGTAACCTACAAGGCTACGGACCAAGAGCTGGAAAGAGCGGGATTAGGCTGGATAGCTCCTTTTCGGCCGGCGTGGACACAATGGGATGAATGGCCTCCTTCTGTGCCATAAATTTCTATGATTCTATGGACAAAAGAGCTGAATTCCAAGTGAGGTGAGAGTGACTGCCCTTGACATCAAGGCAGCATTTGACTGAGTGTGGCACCAAGGAGCCTTATTAAAACAGAAGTCAATGGGAATCAGGGGAAAAACTCTCCAGTGGGTGGAGTTATACCTAGCACAAAGGAAGATGGTTGTAGTTGTTGGAGGTCAATCATCTCAGCCCCAGGACAACGCCGCAGGAGTTCCTCAGGGCAGTGAACTAGGCCCAACCATCTTCAGCTGTTTCATCAATGACCTTCCCTCCATCATAAGGTCAGAAGTGTGGATGCTCGCTGATGATTGCACAGTGTTCAGTTCCATTCATAATGAAGCAGTCCGTGCCCGCATGCAGCAAGACCTAGACAACATCCAGGCTTGGGCTGATAAGTGGCAGGTAACATTTGTGCTACAGAAGTGCTAGGCAATGACTATCTCCAACAAGAGAGAGTCCAATCACCACCCCTTGACATTCAATGGCATTACAATCATCTTTCCCCGTCCGTACTTGTTCCTATGTGTGTATGTCTAGTGTTGGCATAACCCATCTCTCCTGCGTACTACCAGGAGATTGCTATGGTTAGTTTTTTTTATCACGTTATCGTAAGATCGAGTTGCTTAATTTCTTGACTTAATGTTTCTTAGCTGTTAACCAAGCTCATTCTTGGAGATGATTATTTTCACTTTTTAATTTTGAGGGGGGGAAAAGAGGTTAGCATCTACTGCTCCTGTTATTAGTCCCAGTGTATGGTACTTGCATATTGTTAACTGAACACTAGATAGCACCCTGACAGAAGTAAACACATTGTAGCAATTACATTTCTCTTTTGTTATTCTTTAATGAGAATGTTCTAGAGGATCTGGAAATAAAAGCAGTTAGTTATCACCACGCTAATATTGAGTGTTTCTTTGGACATAACAGGAGGGAGGGAGGGAAGATTCCAAAGTCTTAAATTTCTAGCCACTGCTCACTCAGTTGGCAGGAATTTTTAAGTATACTGAACCGTAAGTGCCACGGCTCCATCAATAGACTTGGCTAAGTTAGTTAATCTCAACCAGAGCAGCGTAAGGGAGACTTTGACTGATCTCAAAGCAGAGAGAGTCAGGGAGACAACCCAGGGTGGAAGTGCACATATGCAGAAGTTAGGGGAGGACAAATTTTGGCTCAACCACGATGCCCTATGGTGGAATATCTTGCTGACACTCACTGTTTAGGGTCAGACACCTTCAAGAGAGAAATAATGAAGAGGGGAGAATTGGTAGAATAAAGGAAGATGAAATAATATTTAAAATCTAGTGGTGCCAAGACTGAAGGCAGGATCCCAGTATGCACCTCCATTGTTTGGCAATCACCCCTTCCAGTGGGTCTCCTAGAAGCCAGAGGCAATAATATAACATTTACAAAGTAAATTTGCAGCCAGGCTTTAGTTGATGCATTAGTGGCAGATATCTATACTGTGGGTGAGATACAAAACAGCGCTCCAATCAGGGGCCAGGGGGCAGGTGATTCAGAAATCGCCTCGAACTTGTTCCAGCTTTACTTTCATGGGGGATAATTTGAACTTTTGGCAATTGTGTAAAACGGGCAATATCGAATCAGCTGCCCATTATACACCTCAGGAAAGGTATACAATGGGCAGCCAATGAGATAGTGTCCATTTTACATTACTGCCAAAAGATATAGCCCATAATTTGCAACGCCATTTGAATCTGCCGGTTAGATTTTTATTCTTGTCAATTCTACAGTGGCTCAGATTTTGTGGTAGAAGTAACAGTGAGGTCATCAGTGCTCACCGTTATTATACAATAAATCAGACAGCAACTTCCGGCGGCCGCACATGCACAGTTAAACGCAGAAATCAGGAAGTTGCTGTCCGACTTGCCCTGCTCCTCCAGAAGCTGCACTATACCAGTATCTTGTCGAATGCATTGAAACACATGGAAAGGCATGAAGTTGCTGTACTTACCTGCTAGATACCCACTAAACACACCACAAAAAGTTTGGGCTTGACCATTCAAGTGTAAGTCTTAATTACTAACAAATAACCTGTCTGGCATTGAAAATGAACTAATACAAGCGTGAAGTCTCATTCCTTCAGATTTTAATTATTGTTTGAGATTTAAAATTTAAAATATTTTAAAAAAAAATTTCTTTCTGTCTCTTTTAGCTCTCTCGCTTAATCCCATCTTTCTTTCATAGAAACATAGAAAAATAGGAGCAGGAGTAGGCCATTCGGCCCTTCGAGCCTGCTCCGCCATTCAATATGATCATGGCTGATCCTCTATCTCAATACCATATTCCCACTCTCTCCCCATACCCCTTGATGCCTTTTGTGTCTAGAAATCTATCTATCTCCTTCTTAAATATATTCAGTGACTTGGCCTCCACAGCCTTCTGTGGTAGAGAATTCCACAGGTTCACCACCCTCTGAGTGAAGAAATTTCTCCTCATCTCAGTCCTAAATGTCCTACCCCGTATCCTGAGACTGTGACCCCTCGTTCTAGACCCCCCAGCCAGGGGAAACATCCTCCCTGCATCCAGTCTGTCTAGCCCTGTCAGAATTTTATATGTTTCAATGAGATCCCCTCTCATTCTTCTAAACTCTAGTGAATACAGGCCTAGTCGACCCAATCTCTCCTCATACGACAGTCCTGCCATCCCAGGAATCAGTCTGGTGAACCTTCACTGCACTCTCTCTATGGCAAGTATATCCTTTCTTAAGTAAGGAGACCAAAACTGCACACAGTACTCCAGGTGTGGTCTCACCAAGGCCCTGTACAACTGTAGTAAGACATCCTTGCTCCTGTACTCAAATCCTCTTGCAATGAAGGTCAACATACCATTTGCCTTCCTAACTGCTTGCTGCACCTGCATGTTTGCTTTCAGTGACTGGTGTACAAAGACACCCAGGTCCCTTTGTACATCAGCATTTCCCAATCTATCACCATTTAAATAATACTCTACTTTTCTGTTTTTCCTACCGAAGTGGATAACTTCACATTTATCCACGTTATACTGCATCTGCCATGTATTTGCCCACTCACTCAACTTGTCTAAATCGCCTTGAAGCCTCTTTGCATCCTCCTCACAACTCACAATCCCACCTAGTTTTGTGTCGTCAGCAAACTTGGAAATATTACATTTGGTTCCCTCATCCAAATCATTGATATATATTGTGAACAGCTGGAGCCCAAGCACTGATCCCTGCGGTACCCCACTAGTCACCGCCTGCCACCCCGAAAAAGACCCATTTATTCCTACTCTCTGTTTCCTGTCTGTTAACCAATTTTCTATCCATGCCAGTATATTACCCCCAATCCCATGTGCTTTAATTTTGCATACTAACCTCTTATGTGGGATTTTATCAAAGGCCTTCTGAAAATCCAAATACACCACATCTACTGGTTCTCCCTGATCTATTCTACCAGTTACATTCTCAAAAAACTCCAGCAGGTTTGTCAAACACGATTTCCCTTTCATAAATCCATGATGACTTTGTCTAATCCCGTTGATATTTTCTAAGTGTCCTGTTATCACATCCTTTATAATAGACGCTAGCATTTTCCCTACTACTGATGTTAGACTAACCGGTCTGTAGTTCCCTGTTTTCTCTCTCCCTCCTTTTTTAAATAGTGGGGTTACATTTGCCACCCTCCAATCTGCAGGAACTGTTCGATAATCTATAGACTTTTGGAAGAGGACAACCAATGTATCCACTATTTCCATGGCTACCTCTTTTAGTACTCTGGGATGCAGATTATCAGGCCCTGGGGATTTATCGGCTTTCAGTCACATTAATTTCTCCAGCACTATTTTTTTACTAATACTAATTTCCTTTAATTCCTCCCTCTCACTAGACCCTTGGTTCCCTCACATTTCTGGGAAGTTATTTGTGTCCTCTTCCATGAAGACGGAACCAAGTATTTGTTTAATTGCTCTGCCATTTCCTTGTTCCCCATTATAAATTCTCCCATTTCTGACTGTAAGGGACCTACATTTGTCTTCACTAATCTTTTTCTTTTTACATACTTGTAGAAGCTTTTACAGTCTGCTTTTATGTTCCTTGCAAGTTTACTCTCATATTCTATTTTTCCCCTCTTAATCAATCTCTTGGTCCTTTTTTGCAGAACTCTAAACTGCTCCCAATCCTTAGGCTTGCTACTTTTTCTGGCAACTTTTTATGACTCCTCTTTGGATCTAATACTATCCTTAATTTCTTTTGTTAGCCATGGTTGGGCCGCTTTTCCCTCTCTTTATTTCACTATTTCACTGTACATGATTTGATATTGAATTAAATATTCTAATTTACACTCCCTGGTTCAGACTCTGCATGTCTCTGTAAGGATTCTTCAATCTGATTGGTTAAGGAGACACACCATTGCTTGCCCTGTTCACACAGGTCCCAGATTCCCTGTGGAGGGCACCACGCTGTTTTGGCTCTCAAACTGCAAGTTCCAGTTCAAAACCCCACAGAATAACTGTGAGCAAGTATAAGTGTAATCAGTATTTACCCCATACCACAAAATCCGTTGAATATATCAAAAGTTTTTGATTCACTCAGATTAGATAAATCTTTCTGAAGTGTTTGGTTTAATTTAAAGCAGATCACTTGTGACAGTTAATTTAACCATCACTGTGAGTGGATAAGTAAGCAGGAGCCAGCTGCTTATGAAGAATAATGGATGAGAATAAGGGTGATGGGGTCGAGCAGTGCAGAGAAGCTTCAAGAATTGGTGCCACAAAGTGGTAGGATATGGACTTGTGCATGTAATTTGCAAACTGATGAGTTTCTCGACCATTTCAACCATGCTGTCCAGGAGAAAGCCGGAGAATGGAATGAAATATAGGAGGCCAGTCACCCTGGACTGTTTTCACAAAAGTGGCTGCAGAGCAGCATTAACAGAGACGTGAAAGTAGGTCTCAAGCTGGTCCTCTTGGCTGCAGATGGTGCTCAGCATGGAAAGAAGAGGAGAAAATCTAATTTTTAGATAAGAACATTGGGAACTAGATAGCAGAGTTATAACATAAATCTGAAAATAAAGATTAAAGAGGAAACATTACAGGAAAAGAACTAATCAGCATGCTGCGATGTACAACATTTCAGATATTGTTGTAATTATGTCATAAGGATACAACACAACCAAAGGCTCGGAAAAAGTTGAAGATCAAATCATCAAAGCTCTCGAAATGGTGTTTCAAAGTGCGACGCAATAAAGGGCACTCTTTTTAAAAGTGCATAAGATATTCTACCCAGATAACTTTTGGTTTGAGAAATCCACTATTACTGCAGTTACGATGATCACTTTGAGTCGGCTACCTTTGATGTATAGTGGTTTATCTAGATCATATGACAGGGAAATGGGGTTTTATAGAACAGATAATACCAGACACTGTGGTATCATAGGAGAGATAGGTTAGTGAAGAATGACATTTCCCATTTCACCAGTTTATATACTTAGAGGGACAATTCCCATTGGATTAGCTCACAACTGTTATTTCTTCATGAATGGTACTGCATTATGTGACTTGATCATCAATATCCACAAAAAACAATTGCACAAAATAAATTGCGCACATCAACTCCAGCTCAAATGATTATTGCAACAGATACACAACAATGTTTCCCATATAGAAAATGGTTCGAAACCACTTGGTATTCACTCTCAATTTATAAAGTTACTTGAAGCAAGGGGTATTATAGTCAATACAATGTTATCCTCACCCAGCAAATAATTAATCTATAGTTTAATTTCTTCTGCTGCTTGATTCCCACCTTTTCCCAGGTCCGGAACCAAGGGAAAATATTTGGCACTGTCCCATGTTTTAATGTTCAGATTTTGATCTTCTGCAACCACTATTGTTATTGTGTCATATTTACTTACACTGAGGCAGGATTGAGTAGCAGGAAAAGAATGTGACCTGATGTGTTATGTGATCCATTGTCAAGACAGTCATCACTTTGTACCTATTACGTATAGAGTTACGAATGGTTGAGAGAGATTAATATGATACACTTTATTCCAGGATTGAAGTAGACTTCAATTGCAGTTCATTTTTTGGTCTTACAGTAGTCGTAATACATCTCAATAAAAATAACTATATTGAATAACAGATGAAAATACCACTGAAATGATACAGATTGAAGACAGACGACTGTAATGTAAATAATGAAGATTCTGTAGCTTAATACAGAAAATGGAAGGTGATGTAAGGTACCAATGCAACAAGGTGGTCCAGATGACATCATAAACTACAAGTACAAGGTTCGTGTAGTTTATGTCCATCGCCCAATCCGAGAATCACTGTGGGAGAAATTTGACTTGCACCCAAAACAGACATGACGTGGGTATGGTGCCTGCTCGATGGCACGGCATTCAAGTTTGGGTTTGTTCCTCGTTTCCATATGATGGGCATGCTGTCAGCACTACTCACGCTGATTATTGGTAGCAACCCATGGGCGGGGGGCGGTCAGGAATTCAGACGGCACTTAGACATTTAAAGGGCACCTGCACCTCTTAAAGGAGAGAATCACTTTGTCTGTGCTGCATACTTGGAATAGGGAAGATTCACAATGAGTTTTGCAAAGGTTTCTCGATTCTGAGACAACATCATGGAAGTCCTTGTGGAGGAGCTCAACAGGAGGAAGGAGGTCTTGTTTCCAGCTAACAGAAGAAGGAAGTCAAGGCAAATTGCATGGCAACAGTGGTCAGAGGTGGCTGAGCAGATGAATGCATGTAGCATAGCACCCAGGCCCTGCTTGCAATATCAAAAATAATTCAATGATCTGACCAGAGCCGCTAAGGTAAGATTCTTACTCCCATCTCTCTTACTCTCTGCTTAACCCTGCACCACCTGTAGTGTTAGCACTCACAAGCTTTCCCTCCCCTACTTCCCATCACTCTTCTCCAATCACAGCAACACTTTACTGAACTTTCTTTTGCTGCTACTTGCACATTCTGCACCTGCTACTGTCCTCACAATTAATTCCCTCACTTCCTCACACTTGTGGCAACATTCATGTATCATCTTCACCATACTACCCTGACACACACATCTTCAGAACCCTCCAGTGGAACAGGCACTAGCATACTCCTTTTCTTCTGTAGGATAAGCTGGCACACAATAAGAAGGAGCAGACACACAAAGGAGGAGGGTCACCATCAGTTCAAGTACTGTCCCCAATGGAAGAGGCCACCATTGATGTAGTGGCAAGAAGGCAGGTCAGGAGCATCGCAACCGAGGTTGGAGGATATGTTCTGCTGGAGGATATGTCCTGCTGGAGGATATGTCCTGCAGAGCGTTTGGCTATCTTACTTTCCTTTTCTCGTCTCACTGAACTCTCTCCCTCACACACTCTCCATGGCAATCTGGCGCTGCTTGGTGCTGTCACTCATCTGTTTCTGCTAACCCATGTTACTAACTGCTAACCCTCGTCACTTGCTTCTTTCCAGGTCTATCGCAAGTCACAGGCCCAGTCAGAGCAGAGCAAGAGGAGGATGTTATGATGTATCAGTATTATTTGGCCAGCTGTTATGTGTAACTGCTAGAAGCTATCAAAAGCTAAAGAACGAATTTCAAAAGCTCTACCAAAGGTAAAATTTATATTGAGTGCTTTTAGAAAAACTCAAAGAAGGCATGAATGCAGGTGTTTGTGCGCATATATGTGTGAGAGAGAGTGGGCAATTCAAAGGAGAAGAGGTAGGATTAGTGAAGACAATGGTCTCCCCACTGAGTAGAAATTTGTGGCTTACAGCTTCAGGCAGCCAGATTATTACAACCACCCTGCTGATCTGTATATTGGTACTTGGAGGATTGAACCCAATCCTCCACCCTGCTGAGCGAAAGATTGCATCTTGAAGAAGGGAAGGGAAGCAATAGAAACAGTGCATATTATGAAGCCATAAAAATTATACAATGTTTCTTAAAAAGAAAACAAAAGAAACCCAGTAAAAGGTGGGAATGGTAAAGCAAATAAATCTGGGATACTGCATGGATAGTGGTATTTGTCGACAATTCTTTTGGTAGCGCCGAGGTCCCGTATAGCACCAGTAACACTTGCACTGATGGGTTTCTGACCGTCTTTTTCACAACATCCAGGGGTATTCAATATTTAGGAAAGATAGGCAAAAAAGAAAGGGAGGTGGGGTAGCATTGCTGGTTAAAGAGGGGATTAACACAATTGAAAGGAAAGATAGTAACTCTGATGATGCGGAATCTGTATGGGTAGAACTGAGAAATAACAAGGGGCAGAAAACATTAGTGGGAGTGGTATATAGACCTCCAAACAGTAATACGGAGGTTGGGGATGGCATTAAAAGGGAAATTAGAGAAGCATGCAGTAAGGGCACAGCAGTCATCATGAGTGACTTTAATTTACATATAGATTGGGCTAACCAAATTAGTAAAAATACTGTGGAGGAGGAATTCCTAGAATGTTTACGGGATGGTTTTCTGGAACAATATGTCGAGGAACCAACCAGAGATCAGGCCATCTTAGACTGGGTATTATGTAACGAGAAGGATTAATTAGCAATCTTGTTGTACGAGGCCCCTTGGGTCAGAGTGATCATAATATGATAGAATTCTTCATTAGGATGGAAAGTGAAGTAGTTGAATCAGAGACTAGGGTCCTGAATTTAAATAAAGGAAACTACGATGGTATGAGGCGCGAATTGGGTAGGATTGATTGGGGAATGTCACTCAAAGGGTTGACGGTGGATAGGCAATGGCAAACATTCAAAGACTGCATGGATGAACTACAGAATTTGTTCATCCCAGTGTGGCATAAGAATAAAACAAAAAGGGTGACTCAACCGTGGCTAACAAGGGAAATTAGGGATAACATAAGATCCAAGGAGAGGGCATATAAATTGGCCAGAAAAAGCGGTAACCCTGAGGATTGGGAGTAGTTTAGGATTCAACAAAGGAGGACAAAGGGATTAATTAAGAAGGAGAAAATAGAATATGAAAGTAAGCTTGCAGGGAACATAAAAACTGACTGTAAGAGCTTTTATAGATATGTGAAGAGAAAAAGATTAGTGAAATCAAGTGTAGGTCACTTGCAGTCAGAAGCGGGGGAAGTTATAATGGGGAACAAAGAAATGGCAGCCCAATTAAATGCATATTTTGGTTCTGTCTTCACAAAGGAGGACACAAATAACCTCCCAGAGATGTTGGAGAACAAAGGGTCTGATGAAAGGGAGGAACTGAAAGAAATCAGTATTTGCAGGGAAATGGTGTTAGGGAAATTGACGGGATTGAAGGCCGATAAATCCCCAGGACCTGATAATCTACATCCTAGGGTACTTAAGAAAGTGGCCCTAGAAATAGTAGATGCATTGCTGATCATCTTCCAACATTCGATGGAATCTGGAACTGTACCCATGGATTGGAGGGTAGCTAATGTTACCCCACTATTCAAAAAGGGTGGTAGAGAGAAAGCGGGGAATTACAGACCGGTAAGCCTGACATCGGTAGTGGGGAAAATGCTAGAGTCCATTATAAAGGATGTAATAGCTGAGCACTTGAAAAACAGTGACAGGATCGGACAAAGTCAACATGGATTTACAAAAGGTAAATCGTGCTTGACTAATCTACTGGAATTTTTTGAGGATGTAACTGGGAAAATAGATAAGGGAGAACCAGTAGATGTGGTGTATTTGTACTTTCAAAAGGCTTTCGATAAGGTCATGCATAAGAGATTAGCGTGTAAAGTTAAGGCACATGGGATTGGGGGCAAGGTATTGACTTGGATAGAGAACTGGTTGGCGGACAGAAAGCAGAGAGTAGGAATTAATGGGTCTTTTTCCGAGTGGCAGGCAGTGACTAGTGGGGTACCGCAGGGATCGGCCCTTGGACCCCAGCTATTCACAATATACATTAATGATCTAGATAAGGGAACTAAATGTAATATCTCCAAGTTTGCAGATGACACAAAGCTGGGTGGGCGTGTGTGCTGCGAGGAGGATACCGAGAAACTCCAGGATGATTTGGACAGGTTGGGTGAGTGGGCAGAAGTGTGGCAGATGCAATATAACATGGATAAATGCGAGGTTATCCACTTTGGTGTCAAAAACAGAAAGGCAGACTATTATCTGAATGGCAATAGATTGGGAGAAGGGGAAGTGCAACGAGACGTGGGCGTCCTTGTGCACCAGTCGCTGAAGGTAAGCATGCAGGTGCAGCAGGCGGTGAAGAAGGCAAATGGTATGTTGGCCTTCATAGCGAAAGGGTTTGAGTATAGGAACAGGGATGTCATGCTGCAGTTGTACAGGGCCTTGGTGAGACCACACCTTGAGTACTGTGTGCAGTTTTGGTCGCCTTATCTGAGGAAGGATGTTCTTGCCATGGAAGGAGTTCAGCGAAGATTCACAAGGCTGATACCTGGGATGGCAGGAATGACATATGAGGAGAGATTGGGTCGATTGGGCTTATACTCGCTGGAGTATAGAAGAATGAGAGGGGATCTCATCGAAACATATAAAATTCTGACAGGTCTGGACAAACTAGATGCAGGAAGAATGTTCCCGATGGTCAGAGAGTCCAGAACCAGGGGTCATAGTCTAAGGATAAGGGGAAAGCCATTTAGGACAGGAATGAGGAAGAATTTCTTCACCCAGAGAGTGGTGAACCTGTGGAATCCTCTACCACAGAAGGTAGTTGAGGCCAAGTCATTAAATATATTCAAGAATGAGTTAGATATATTTCTTAAAGATAAAGGTATCAAGGGCTATGGGGAGAAGGCAGGTACAGGGTACTGAGTTTGGATGATCAGCCATGATCTCATCGAATGGCGGAGCAGGCTCGAGGGGCCGAATGGCCTACTCCTGCTCCTATCTTCTGTGTTTCTATGTTTCTAAGTGAAGGAATACTTATAACATGCTGTTGACATTTTTTGCTACGGGTTTGGATTTTAAATCTTTGTCTGGAATGCACTGCATAGTGTGGACTGAGTGATAATTAACTGCATTCGTTCACAGTGTCCCTTACCATTGCAGTTAGTTATTAGATTCCTGGGCTGTGGAGTTATTGCTAATACATACAAAATATCTGACAATCAACCTCCAACATCCTGCAGACCCTGCATATTCTTTTATCGTTATTTCCCAGCTTATAAATCAAGACAGAAAAAGAGAAAGCCCACACAAATCAATATTTAGTGGCAAGTGTACGAATGTTGTGTATACCTAGAGCTTAAGATGCCAAGTCTGTGTAACTATTTGTTGTCACATTTATAATCAGGGCCATTCTGAAGTTTTCAGCTTTTGTTACGTTTTCTAGGTTGGGAAGTTCGCTCCTGTAAGCTGTCAGCAACAACATTTTCTGATCATATTTTGCTGAATAGTAAAAAAAAAAACACAAACATAATCTGCTAAACCTAACCCAAATCCTCAAAAGCCAGTGCCTGAAATCATTTTGGTGACATACACAATTTTTGATCCAATATCAGACTCCAGAAACAGCCAGCTTGGAGGCTCGTACATCATTGATTTGTCACTTTTGTGGTTTCCCTACTTGCACCATTCTAAGATGATATTTATCTGTAAAACTCGGGGATTCTGGTAGAAATGACAGCTATATTGCACAACGAAACAGAAATAACACCAAATGGTAGTGAATATGGGACTTTCAAAAGAAAAGAGACAAAACAAATACTGTAATTAAGGAGCTGACAAATGACAAAAATATTGCAACTTTAGTCAGAAGGTATCCTTTGCTACACTTATCTATTCCTATACATGTTTTTTGATCCTGAAGCCAGTTTCAGATTACTTTCTTTCTCTTTAAGTTTTAACAAGATTCAGCAGTATGATAATTTGAGATGAATTACAAGTCATAAAGCAAGAATTTGCAGAAATGCAAATTGTTGGAAACTTTTACCCGAGATGGCAAATTTCACACCTCAACTCCATCTTAATTTTCAGATTTTTTTTTTGCTATTATTTACATTGCCTCTTGAGAAATTTATCACTCTAATGAAGGCCAACCAAGGACACTCGATGTCTCATAAGCACTTGCATCAGAAATTTAGCGTAATTGAAAAAGATTGAATGGCAATTCTTCACACCAGACAGCAGGTCTAGATTTATATAGACGTGATTATTTACACCAGTGGTGACAGAAATTACCTCTCTCAGAGATATATGGATACATTTATTTTCTAATCACCCATCTTTAGCTTTCTTTCCATAGACTTGGTCCTACTCAGTATAAATGAAGCCATTGGCCCAAAAATTAGTGAGTGAGCCTTCGTGCGAGGGTAAGGCTTCCCCGCGATCTCTCACTGCGCGTTGGCTTTTTTATTCCCAGCTCGCACGAACTTGATGTTCTGGACAGCAGCTGTGCAGGGCTTTCGTATCCCATAAGCGCAGTTAATTCGTGCGAGCTGTGGGATCACGTGACTCAGTTAGAGCCAATGGCAGCACACCATCTTTCATTCATAGCTTTCACAGCACGGCTGTGAAAGCTATGAATACTATACCCCCCCAAAAGAACAGCTAAACCTCAATTAAATTTTTTAAAAAACCATCACATTAATAAAATAAGTATAGTTAAATAAATTAACCACTTTAAACAAAAAATTAAATTTTTGAAAAAATTTTAAATCTTTTAAAAAGTTATAAAAATAAACTTACCTTTCTTTAAAGTCTCTAAAAAAAGATATACCTGTTGAAAAAAATTCAAAATAATACTTAATTAACTACTTACCTTGTTAAAAGAGGGTCTTACGCCTCCTTTCTTTATGTGTAAAATGTTCCATGCTTACCTGCGCGTTCAAAGCACTAAGTGCACTGCGTGCACGCAGCCTGTAGCGCGCACGCGGTTCACCTAGGAACCGCCCCCTTTTGAAATCACCAAGTGCCGGTTTTCAGCGCATGCGCAGTGCATGCAGAAAACCGGCAATTGGAGACAGAATACGCGAGAGTACACAGTGCGTACTCTCGCGTAGCGGCACTAATTTTTGGGCCATTATGTTGTACTGTATTAATGCAACTTTGGGTAATTTTGGGTAAAGTCAAACATTGTTGCTCCATTCAAAGTAATTTCTTTCTTAGTCAGAGGCTGGTAAGTGCAATAATATTCATGTCAAAATATCTACCAAGATGTCATTCCAAAATTTCCAACAAGGTTCCAGATGATCAGTATGGATTTTTGGAATAATTTTGCAGAGATAAAGAGGACTCTACAGAACATACTATAGGATTTTATACTGTGATCAACCACATGGAAGTTAAAAGAACTTCCTGGGTATTTTGAAGTTAAGGTGTGGAAAGAGCAAATTATTTTGCACTATTCTCCTACCCCACCCACAGCTACATTTGGCATTTTAATCCCCCTCCACTGCCTATCCTCTGTGGTTCACCTTGCCTTTTTCTACTCCCACCTGTCCGAAAATAGTCAACACATCAATGGCTTCTCTTTCCACCCTGGACAGTCACCGCCGCAGCACCTCAAGGCTCCATCCTTAAGTGGTGAATGTTCCATCAAACCCCTGGCTCAAGGGGTCAGGAGGTGGGCCAGTTGTCAGAGTACCCAGCCTCTGCTCTGCTCTTATAATTCAGAGAATTTGAGTTCCAAGTTCCACCAGGGCAGTTTGAGAATTTGAATTCAGTTAAAATAAAAATCTGGACATAAGAAGCTGGTAACAGTTGAAAGAAAGTGACCACGGAGCTACTGGATTGTTGTAAAAACCGAACTGGTTCACTAATGTCCTAAATAAAAGAAAACTTGCTGTCCTTACCTGGTCTGGCCTATATAGAGTCATAGTCATAGAGTTATAGGGCTCGATTTTCCAAGCCCCGTGGAGGCGGGTTTGGAGGCGGGAGTGGTGGGAAAATTGCAGATTCGGGGGACACGTACCCATCCTGCCCCCAACCCGCTTCCATGCAAATGTCCCAGGAGGTGGGTACCCGACCTGTGCTGGGAGCCGCCTCCCCGAGGCGGGAAGGGGATTAGTGCCAATTAACTGCCTGTTAACAGGTAGTTAATAGGCAGTTTTTTGGCTAATCCCTATTTTTAGCCCTGAAGTGTGGGCTGCCCGATGGCTCCAAACCACGCCAAATTAGCGAGGTGGACCGTCGGTCTGCAGGGCTTGGAGGGGTCGAGATGTCCGGTGTACAGGTGAGTGATAGGTGCATGAGTGCAGAGGTAAGTGTGTTTGGTGTGTGTAAAGTGTTTTAATAAGTTTTACTTACCTTTACTTTCTCCTCCAGGCTTCCTCCCTTCAGTTCTCGGGAGTCCCTCAGCTCACCGGCACAGAAAGCAGAATGGCTGCTGAGCTGTCAAAAGCTGCAGCCTCTGCTTTCTGGTCTGGAGAGCTCTCTAACTGAGTCTAAGTAGAAGGACTCAAGTTAGAAGACAGATTGTCAGTGTTTGACAGCTGCACAGAGCTGTCAAACGCTGATATTTCATGTGTGAAAAGCTCTTGACAGATGAAATGTCAATCGCTGACGTCACCAGTATCCAGGTGTCCCTTAATTGGCCTGCTGAGCCCGCTGGGTGGGCTTAACAAGGTCAATCAAGGGAAAGTAGCGTGGGTTGGCCACAAATCGATGGAGGCAGGACTACAACCCAAAAAGTGGGAGTCCCGCCTCCATCACGTCCCCATTGACAAAATCGAGCCCATAGAGTTATACAGCATAGAAAGAGGCCCTTCGGCCCATCATGTCCACGCCGGCTATCAAGCCCTGTCTATTCGAATCCCATTTTCCAGCACTTCGTCCGTAGCCTTGTATGCTATGGCGTTTCAAGTTCTCATCTAAATGCTTCTTGAATGTTGTGAGGGTTCCTGCCTCTACCACCCTTTCAGGCAGTGAGTTCCAGATTCCAACCACCCTCTGGGTGAAAAAGTTTTTCCTCAAAACCCCTCTAAACCTCCTGCCTCTTACCTTGAAACTATGCCCCCCTGTTATTGACCCCTCTACTAAGGGGAAAAGTGCCTTTCTATCTACCCTATCTATGCCCCTCATAATTTTGTACACCTCAATCAGGTCCCCCCTCAGCCTTCTCTGCTCTAAGGAAAACAACCCCAGCCTATCCAGTCTCTCTTCATAGCTGAAGCGCTCCAGCCCAGGTAACATCCTGGTGAATCTCCTCTGCACCCTCTCCAATGCAATCACATCCTTCCTATAGTGTGGCGACCAGAACTGCACACAGTATTCCAGCTGTGGCCTAACTTGCGTTTTGTACAGCTCCATCATAACCTCCCTGCTCTTATATTCTATGCCTCCGCTAATGAAGGCAAGTATCCCATATGCCTTTTTAACCACCTTTTCTACCTGTCCTGCTGCTTTCAGGGATCTATGTACATGCACACCAAGGTCCCTCTGATCCTCTGTCCTTCCTAGGATCCTACCATTCATTGTGTATTCCCTTGCCTTGTTAGTCCTCCCAAAATGCATCACCTCACACTTTTCGGGGTTAAATTCCATTTTCCACTGTTCTGCACATCTAACCATCCCGTCTATATCGTCCTGTAGCCTGAGGCTTCCCTCCTCGCTATTTACCACTCCACCAATTTTCGTGTCATCTGCGAACTTACTGATCATATCTCCTACATTCATATCTAAATCATTAATGTACACTACAAACAGCAAAGGACCCAGCACCAATCCCTGCGGTACACCACTGGACACAGGCTTCCAGTCACAAAAACAACCTTCGACCATCACCCTCTGCCTCCTGCCACTAAGCCAATTTTGGATCCAATGTGCCAAATTGCCCTGGATCCCATGGGCTCTTACCTTCTTGACCAGTCTCCCATGCGGGACTTTGTCAAAAGCCTTACTGAAGTCCATGTAGACTACATCAACTGCACTACCCTCATCCACACACCTAGTCACCCCCTCGAAAAATTCAATCAAATTGGTCAGACGTAATCTCCCCCTGACAAAGCCATGCTGACTATCCTTGATTAATCCTTGCCTCTCCAAGTGGAGACTAATTCTGTCCCTCAGAATTTTTTCCAATAATTTCCCTACCACTGATGTTAGGCTTACTGGCCTGTAATTCCCTGGTTTATCCCTACTACCCTTCTTGAACAATGGTACTACGTTAGCTGTTCTCCAGTCCTCTGGCACCTCCCCTGTGGCCAGAGAGGTTCTGAAAATTTGTGTCAGAGCCCCTGCAATCTCCTCCCTTGCCTCACACTGCAGCCTGGGATACATCCTGTCAGGGCCTGGGGATTTATCCACTTTTAAGCCCGCTAAAACCGCTAGTATCTCCTCCCTCTCAATACTAATTTGTTCAAGTATATCACAATCCCCCTGCCTGATTTCTATGCCTACATCACCCTTCTCCATAGTGAACACAGATGCAAAATATTCATTTAAAACCTCACCTACATCTTCCGGCTCCACACACAGATTGCCACTTTGGTCCCTAATGGGCCCTACTCTTTCCCTGGTTATCCTCTTGCCCTTAATATACTTATAAAACACCTTGGGATTTTCCTTTATTTTGCCCGCCAGTGTTTTTTCATGCCCCCTCTTCGCTCTCCTAATTTCTTTTTTAAGTACCCCCCTGCACTTTCTATACTTCTCTAGGGCTTCCACAGTTTTTAGTCCTTTGTATCTGCCAAAAGCCTCCCTTTTTTTCCTAATCCATTCTCGTATATCCCTTGACATCCAGGGTTCCCTGGGCTTGTTGGTCCCACCCTTGACCTTTACGGGAACATGTTGGCGTTGTACTCTCTCTATTTCCTTTCTGAAAGACTCCCATTGCTCTGATGTGATTTTCCTACAAGTAGCTGATCCCAGTCCATTTTGGCCAGATCCTGCCTTATCATATTAAAATCGGCCTTCCCCCAATTTAGAACCTTTATTTCCGGTCCGTCTTTGTCCTTTTCCATGACTACCTTAAATCTCACCGAATTATGGTCACTGTCACCAAAATGCTTTCCTACTGACACTTCTACCACTTGCCCGGCTACATTCCCTAGAATTAGGTCCAGTACCACCCCCTCTCTTGTAGGACTTTCTACATGCTGGCTCAAAAAGCTCTCCTGGATGCACTTTAAGAATTCCGCACCTTCTAAGCCTTTCACACTCTGACTATCCCAGTTAATATTGGGGAAGTTGAAATCCCCTACTATTATTACCCTATTATTTCTACACTTCTCTGAGATTTGCCTACATATCTGATCCTCTATCTCCCCCTGACTGTTTGGGGGCCTATAGTACACTCCCAGCAAAGTGCTTGCCCCTTTTTGTTTTTAAGTTCTACCCATATGGCCTCATTAGAGGAACCTTCTAAGATATCATCCCTCCTTACTGCAGTAATTGACTCCTTGATTAATATTGCGACACCCCCTCCTCTTTTACACCCCCCTCTGTCTCGCCTGAAGATTCTATACCCCGAATATTGAGCTGCCAGTCCTGCTCCTCCCTCAACCATGTCTCTGTGATAGCAACAATATCATACTCCCATGTGTTCATCAACACCTTCAATTCATCTGCCTCACTCGCAAGACTCCTTGCATTAAAATAAATGCCATCCAGCCTTGCCATACTCCCTTGTGCCGCTACATATTTGCTCTGCCTTCCAGGCTGACTTGTTTTTTCCTCTATATTTGGCTGTGCATCACCCCCTACTATAGCTCCACTCCGTATCCCATCCCCCTGCCAAGTTAGTTTAAACCCCCCCAACAGTACTAGCAAACCTCCCTGCAAGGATATTGGTCCCGTTCCAGTTCAGGTGCAACCCGTCCGACTTGTACAGGTCCCACCTTCCGCAGAAGCAGACCCAGTGATCCAGGAAACTAAAGCCCTCCCTCCTGCACCAACTCTTTAGCCACGCATTCATCTGCTCTATCCTCCTATTCCTATACTCACTAGCACATGGCACCGGGAGTAATCCAGAGATTACAACCTTTGAGGTCCTGCTTTTTAATCTGCTACCTAGCTCTCTAAATTCTTGTTGCAGGACCTCATCCCTCTTTCTACCCATGTCATTGGTACCAATGTGGACCATGACCTCTGACTGTTTGCCCTCCCCCTTCAGAATGCCCTGCAGCCGTTCAGTGACATCCTTGACCCTGGCACCAGGGAGGCAACATACCATCCTAGAGTCACGTCTGCGGCCACAGGAACGTCTATCTGTTCCCCTTACGATAGAATCCCCTATCACTATTGCTCTCCCACTCTTTTTCCTCCCCTCCTGTGCAGCTGAGCCACTCGTAGTGCCACGGACTTGGCTCTTGCTGCATTCCCCTGAGAAACCATCTCCCCCATCAGTATCCAAAACGGAAAATCTGTTGGAGAGGGAGATGGACCCAGTGGACTCCTGCACTACCTTCCTAGTTCTTTTACTCTGTCTGGCGGTCACCCATTTCCTGTCTGCCTGTGCACTCTTTACCTGCGGTGTGACCACCTCGTTAAACGTGCTAGCCACGAAGATCTCAGCTTCGCGGATGCTCCACAGTGACTCCAGCTGCAGCTCCAGCTCCGAAACGCGGATTTCGAGTAGCTGCAGCTGGAGACACTTCCTGCACGTGTTCGCCCTGGACACCTAAAGTGTCCCTGACTTCCCACATAGCAAAGGAGGAGCACTCCACGCAGCCGAGCTGCCCTGCCATGTCCTACCCTTAATTTACTCCCTTTACTTCCTTTAATTTAAAGAATATTAAATACACTAGGGACCTTACGTCCCTTTAAACACTACTTACTCTAAACTAGAGACCTTACTTTGACTTTAACGACTGGACTGTAGAAATACTCACCAGGTCCTACTTACCAATCAGCTCCTTCCCTGGTTGTGACGTCACTTTAGCTGTTGTTGTTTGACTGCTCCCGCTCTCGGGCCCTTTCCTTGGTGTAAAGTAAGAACCAATTGCTACAGGGTGAAAAGTTAGGAAAAACAAAGGCGAAGCAAGGGAGCTCCTCCTTCCACTCCTCACCTAACTCCCTGACTCACCCAACTCGCAGCACTCTGTTCAATCCGCACTCAGTGATTCCAGTCTCTTAATGTAACCCTTAACTTCCTTCTAGGCCACTCAGTTGTACAGGGTAACTTGGGATGGGAACAAATGCCAACCTTGCCAGTGACACCCACATCCCAGGAATGAATAATAAAAAGTGTTGATATAAGGCTAGTCCAATAAACATTACATCATTGGTGAACCCTAGGATGTTGATGATGGGGTGCTTGGTGGTGGTGGTGCCACTGAAGGTTGGGAGGGGGTTGGGCCTTTCCTTATTGGAGATGCTCATTGCCTTATGTGGCACGAATGTTACCTGACATTTGTCAGCCCAAGCCTGGATGTTGTCCAGATCCTGCTGGAGACTGGCATGGGGTGCTCCATTATTGGAGAACATGCTGTAGGAGCTGAACACTGTAGAATCAGCAGCAAACAGCCCCACTCCTGACCTTATGACAGAGGAAGGTCATTGATGAAATAGCTAAAGGATGCTGCCCTAGAAACTCCTACACTGATGTCCTGTGGCTGCGACAACTACTAACATCTTCCTGTATGTCGGATGCCACTGAAGGGTTTTCCCATTGACCCCAGTTTTGCAAGGACTTCTTGATTCCATTCTTGGTCGAATGCTGCCTTGATGTTGAGGGCAGCTACTCTCACCCCCTCCTGTGGAATTCAGTTGTGCGTCCACATCTGGATCAAGTTGAAGTTGGACCAATCAGAGCTGTTTCTGGTGCATAGAAACCGACTACTGTGCACCAGAAGCAGCTCTGATTGGTCTAACTTCCACTTCTAGAAATCAGCAGGAATTCAAACATCTGTGCTGTGCTGAGATTGCCCTGTGCGAGGCGGCACCGATTTTTAAAATTTAAACTTAAATGTGCTCAGTTTCTTTCAATTTTAAAGAAATTCTGACTTTTGATGCACCTCCTCTAGCTATGTGAGGTTGCATCGGTGACTCTTCTCCTCAACCATCCTCTCATCCTCACTCCCCCCTCCCCTGCCCCAAGATCTCAGGTTGGGAGCCTCCGATTTACAATGTTTGGCACTGCAAGGGGCTGTTGAAAACTCTGACATCCTCAACTTTGATAAGAGTAAAACTTCTCCAGATAAAATGGTCAGGATCATTATTATATCTCATTCCATGGTTGTATACACAAGCAAGAGTGACTGAGAGAATACAGTCAACAAAAGAAGGGCATGATAATGGTAACAAATGTAAAAATTTCAATACAGTTTTGAGGAAAATCTGTCTAGTGTGAAATTAATCATGTAGTCTTATGCAGTTTTTGTTATCACAAATGCAAATAAAACATTCAACAGCGACAACAGTATGTTTTGGCTCAATGTACAATCAGATAACAACAGTTATCTGCTCCTTCTTGGCCTTCTGGTTGTGAGATCATCCAAGACTACATGCAATGTCAGAAATGGCGAGGACCACGATGGGTTTGTTCAAGTACAAGGAATATGTTTTCCCATTAATATGGAAAATAAAAACTTGCACTGCTAACTTGATTTAAAATTAACTGTGCATACTAAAATTAGCAAAATCTTAAAAAAAATAGGTCAACTGTTTCTCTGGGGGCGATTTTGTCAAGGGGGGCGCATTGGAGGCGGGTCTGCTGCTTGTCGGGTTTTAGTCCCGCCTCCATCGACTTGTGGCCAACCCACGCTATTTTCCCTTGATTGACCTTGTTAAGCCCGCCCAGCCGGCTTAGCAGGCCAATTAAGGAGAAGCTGGTTACAGAGAATGTCAGCGTATGACGATTCATCTGTCAAAAATTTTTGACAGATGAATTGTCATCGTTTGACAGCTCTGTGAAGCTGTCAAACACTGACATTCTTTGTTTGATGAGTTCTTGTATTCAAGACTCATCAAACCTCTTTTGTGAGCAGAAATTAGATGGCTGTTGCATCGGAGAATGCAGCAGCCATCTGTCATCTCTGCCGGTGAGATGCGAGAGTCTCTGCATCCCCCACTGTTGAAGCCTGCAGGAAGAAACAAAGGTAAGTAAACATTTTCTATCACTTTTCACTCACCTCACATACTTACCTCTCCACACTTGCACCCATCACTCACCTCCACAGCGCACTTTTGGACCCCTCCAACCCCCGCAGACCCACTGCTCGCCTCGGTGACCCTGGCGGGGTTTCCCAACGTCGGGAAGCCCGCGCCTCTGCTGGAAAAATGGGGATAATCTTCTTAACTGCCTGTTAACTACCTGTTAACAGGCAGTTAAGTGACTGTAATCCCCTTCCCGCCTCCAGGAGACGGGATCCGGCGTGGGTCAGCTACCCGCCTCCTGAGAAGATGGCACGGAGGCGGGTTGGGGGTGGGATGGATACCCGCCCCCAGATTCTACCATTTTCCTGGCAGTCCTGCCTCCAAACCCACCTCCCCAGGGCTGGCAAGATCGCTCCCTCTGTTTCTAAACACACAGAATCACACTACATGCATCTGCTCACAGAATCATATTGATAATAAACATTAACACCAAAATAAATTAAAAGTGATTTCCATCTAAAGCTGAACATTATCCAGAGAATAACCATTTCTATGTTGAAAATCTCTCAGGTACTGGAATTTGACAAGCCTCAATGAAAATAAAGAGGAATTCTGGTACAGTTTCAACCAGCCAGTGTGCCTCGTGCTCCCCCCACCCTACCGATATCCTTATTGTGCACAACAATTTGGGAACCTCTGGAGTAAGTTATACTCACCTTCACAGGTAGTAATGAAATTGTCCTACTTATAACACATATTGTGTTTGGTTTTAAAAATGCTTCTATTTTACATGCAAGGACAAAGTTCTAAAAAACTGTCACAAAAAATGGCAGCAGCAACTGTTATTTTGTGACTGCACTTATTGCTCTTTGCAACTCAGTACATCTCCCCGAAATGAGCACTGAAATTACGTGCACAAGATTAATTCAAAAGCCGCACAGGTTAGTAGATGTTGGAGAGGAAAAAACAAAGTTAATCAAGAAAGTAAATTTTGCCAAGTTAATTGGACTTTGAACACAGCAACCAAATGAGAAGGAGTGCTCTCACTATGGCAACAAAATTAGAGGGATGAAAGCCAATTCGTGGGCAACATGAAGTAATCATCAGAGACAGGATTAAGGTTTGCACACCTTGTGTAACCACAATGCTGCCACACCTGTGAGCAAAGTTGAAATTCAATTCTGTTGTTTATTTTAAAACTGAAGGAAAGCAAACAGTGAAAGAAAATTTAGTGCAACTTCACACAAAATGTTTTTTAAAATCATTTATTTCAGCAAGCTCTTTCTTAATTTCTGCTCTTATAATTGGGCACAGTCACATTTACAGAGTTTAGCCAGAAACTTTGGAAATGAAGTAGTGATGAATATTTGCTGATTGTTAAAGGCATAGGGGGAAAAGTTGGGTTGATTTGCGCTTCTCATTAGCACCCCTGGGAGGCGCTAACGGGCCACAAATCCCCTAGTGCCTGGGCACAGCGTCCCTAATGCCTCCCGTGAAATTCAGCGGGAGGTTAGCGGTGGCAGTAGCGCCCCGTGGCACTGTGCTGCCGGCGATGACGTCATCGCCGTGCGCAGCACCCCGGCCGCAAGCTTCCCTTGCGCCCCTGACCTATCGCCGGACAATATGTCCGACAGGGTCAGGGGGCGTTTTTGCAGCGGCGGCGGTGCAAGTAAAAGGGGTAGGTTTTGGCCGACTGCCAGCACCTGCCCCCTTCCCCTTTTTTTCCTCGGGGTGCCGGCCGCGATCACTCCTCTTGAGTGCCGGGCTGTTTTCACAGCACCCCGCTCTCCAGTGGTCTAGCATGGCCACGGTCCGTGCAGTAGCGCTAGGCCCCTCCCCTTTAATCAGGGGAGGAGGCCTGTAATGACATGCCGCTACTTACTAGGTAAACCACAAAGGAAGGTTGCAACAGAACCTGCATGATGCATGTTTATTTGCACACAGGTTGGGTTGCAGGGTGGGCACTTGGTTGTTTCAATGTGCACTTCTAACTTCAACATCTTAACATCTCAACACTGCTACTCTTCTTCCAAAACAAAGCAGTGAATAATAGGAGCAAACAAACCTGCAACGAAGGAAGGCCCTGCAACTTTAAGCTCTTACATGTCTCCAAATCTGGGTCTGGAAAAAGAGAAGTCTAAGGTAGGTTAAAGTTCAAAACCTCCCTCAATCAACACCGCCAAAAACAGATTATCTGGTCATTACTCAACCAGAAAATCACACCATAGGACCGTTGGCACCAGCCAGAAACTAGGGCCGCGATTTCGCCAGCGGAGGCGGGATCACGGCGGGAGAGGTGGTTGGCGGGTTCCGGTCCCGCTCCCGGCTGCAGCCAGTCTGCAAAAAGGATTTTCCGTTAATAGGGCTTGTTAAGCCTCACCTTGCGAGGTTCCCGGCCAATTAAAGGAAGTGGGCCTGATGATGCCGCGTCATCAGCCAGTTTCCTTAAAGGGACCATGGCCGCATTCATTTTGACAGTTGTGCTGTCAGTGTTCTGCAGCTTTGAGGTGCTGCAAACACTGACAAGCTCTGCACAAAGGTGCACGGCTGCACCCAGGCTCTCGCATGACTCCCTCCATATGCTTATGGAGGGAGTCACAGCACGCAGGGAGGTTCTCTTCCCTTCCAAGGACGGAAGTGACCTCCCCAGGAGACCAATGCAGCCTGGTTGCACATTGCACAGGAGGACACAAGCAGGGATGTCGTCAGGAGGACCAGGCTGCGGTGGCGCAAACCTTTCAATGATCTCAGTAGATCATGAAACGTTACTGCAAAGCCACACTCAACCTCATCTTGCTGTGCCACTCATCACAACCCCATCACTCTGCCGTCCCTACCCTACTCCTGTACATCCTTACTCATACCAACTTACCTTGCACGTCCACCCATTCCTCTCTATCTATATTATCACTTCCCCATCTCACTAGCCATCCCTCACACTCACCCTCATCCTAGTGCAATCATACCAACTAACAACACACAAGGGTAGGCACTTGGGTGTTTTATGCAATGTTCACGTAAATTTTCTGTTAATGAGTTGTCAAATATTGAAATCTTTATTTTGCACACTTTGTCTTATTGTACAGATCTGTGCGCACCTTTGGAAGTGTCTTAGTGAGTTGCAGTGAATGGTGAGACATGACGGTATCCCCGCAATGGTGATGAGTATGAAAGGAATGCCTTGGTCATTGTAGGAATGCTTTATGGTGGGGTGGTGTTAACCTGGCGCATCATGTGGCAGCCAGGGTGTACAGCGTCAAGTGAAGTAAATCTGGCCATGGTGATGCCATTGCTGGCCTCCCGGGCAGCAATGTTGTCAGGTGCTGATGTCCTGTGTCCTGTGCAGCATCAGGTGATTGCGGAGAAGGTTGGTATTGTTGTTGGTAGGCCTGGTGATGTTGGTTTTGGGGCTGATCGTGGAGGGATTCAGAGGACCAAGGTGAGATTTTTTCAAGGGCATCGATGTTGCTGGAATAGATGGCAGCTGAAGTTGAGATGACAGAAGTGATCTGTCAATGGTGAGAGAGCTTGCTCCAAGGAGGTGACAGTGGATAGAGAGTTTAGTCCAAACACTTCCAAACTGCATACAGCTCAAAAGTGTCTTCCAAGTCCGGAAGGCTCAAGCTTCTGACATTGGAAAGTGACCAGTTGTGAAATGGCAGCTTTCATACCACTTTTGCAGCTGTCACCTATTCACAGCAATTGGGGAGACATAGAGAACCCGACGTACTTACTTGACGTGATCTCTGAACGACGTGAACCCCATTCAAAATATGGTAAAATAGTAAAAGGCTGGCAAAATAGTAGTTAACAAGCAGTTAAGTATCTTAAATGCCTCCCCTGCTGCTTGTTGTCGGGTATGTTATGAAATCGAAGACTTTGGAAACTTACATGGAGGCGGGTTCGCAGCGGGTTCCCAACCCGCCATCACTCATTTCGATTTTGACAGCAGACCAGCCTCCAAACCCATACTCTGAGCACCGGCAAAATTCAGCCCTAGGTCTTTTAATTTCAAACTGATATCACACATTTCTTCAAATTTCAATTTCACGAAAGATTCATTGGCCCCAATTTGCGGTTGTAATGACGGCGAAACTGTCAGCATTCACTGTCATTACTCTGTAAAACTGACAGCAACTTCTGGAGTTCGCACATGCACAGTTAAACGTAGAAAATCCTGAAGTTTCTTTCAGTGAGACCCTGCTCCTCCACGGAGTGCGCTGTTGCAGTCCTTGCAGATGCAATCAACACAATCAGTGAATTGACGTGAACTTCAGCTTTTCACGCTCTATTCTCGCTGTAAAACCCTTTAAAAAGTTACGCCTTGTTTATTGAGGTGTAACAGAAATTTTAACGGTGTACTAAGTCATAATTACTCCTCTCTGACCCTGAAAAACTCATTTTATATGTGGAGTCTCATTTCCTGCAATACATGATAAAAATTCCATGATTTTTAAAATAATAAAAAATATTTTTTTTAAAGATTGTTTATGATATTTCAGCTTCTACCTTAATCCCATGTGTATGTCCCTATCTTTATTTTGCTTTCTGTTAAAGTTTTAAAATGTGAATGATAAAAACTGCCTTTTACTGCCTGGTTTGCTGTCTGTGAGAATTCTTTAATGTGATTGGCTGCTTAGCCTGCTTGATGACATCACTGTTTCTGGACGCTGGAGATCCCCTATAGGTGACGCCAGAATGAAATTAACATCGGGAAAGGTGAAATCCATGCCACAGAGATCGCTAGATCTTTGCGGGCAGCTTTCTTTGAGGTCAGTGGCGAGCGCCATCGCTTCACCACTGACAGCAAAATCCGGGCCATTATTCTGAGCTAAAAAGCAAGCAACATGAAGCAGCTGTTTGCCAAATACAAGTCTGATATAGAAATGTAGCAAGAAAAAAAAGTTGCAGTTACTGAATTTGCACTGATTAATCTGTAATTTTTGCTGCCTCTCTAATAATCAAATATGCTACTGATTGTCCAATTGGGCAGTTAGAATTTCAATCTCCTATCGCAAACCAGAACCTAAAGTCCAGTTATGAGATTGAGGGGTTCAAATCCAAACTGCCCCCGATCATCAAGCTGACAAATATATTACAGTGTTTAGTTAATGTTTAATCTTAATTCTTTACCTGATGTGACATTTTGTGATCCATTTGTCACTGGCTGGAAATGATCCAATAGAAAAGTCACCAGTCAATGCGAGTTGTATGCATTGTTTGGAGGAGACTTTTATCTATTAAACAGTATTCTTTGCTGCAAACTTTATCCGTATCACTTGGATTTTGACACAAGCTACTTCCTTTAGACAAAATGAACATTTAAGTAATGCAATTGCAGTGAACAGTAGCAGTTGCAAAATTCATGCATTCTAATTTGTCTAAAACTGTTCTATTTAACCCCATCTCGCTCTCTCTCTCACACAGACACAATCTTGCTTTTTTTTTCCCCCCACACATTCCAAATGGTCTGTTCCTTTTTCTCTCAAATACCTGTCTACTGCTCGATGCTGAGGGGTTAGTTCCCCTGGCTGGAGAGTCTAGAACTAGGGGTCACAGTCTCAGGATAAGATGTCGGCCAATTAGGACTGAGATGAGGAGGCATTTCTTCACTCAGAGGGTTGTGAATCTTTGGAATTCTCTACCCCAGAGGGCAGTGGATGCTTAGTCAATAAGAATATTCAAGACTGAGATCAATAGATTTTTGGGCACTAAGGGAATCAAGGGATATGGGGATAGGGCGGGAAAGTGGAGTTGATCTTATTGAATGGCAGAGCAGGCTCGATGGGCCGTATGGCCTACTCCTGCTTCTATTTCTTTTATTCTTATGTTCTTACAGCTCTGTGTTGTTGTATTATATGTCCTACATCTCTGCATTGTAAATGTGTGTTTCTTTTTGCAGTGAAAACCCAGTGCGCCGGAATTAGCGGTGGGTAATAACGGCAAATTAACAGCATTCGCTGCTATAACCCCTTTGAAACTGAACGCAACTTCAGGATGTAGCGCATGCGCATCTAAACGCGGAAATCCTGAAGTTGCGGTCGGTCATTCACTGCTCTGACACTGGCTGCGCTGTGTCTTCCCCCCCACCCCCATCCCCCCATAGCCGGCAATCAGTGAAACTGACGAAAACTTGGGCTTTTCCGCAGTACTATCGCTGTTAAGTACCCCATTAAATGTTAAGCCTTGTTGGATTAGGTGTAACTGGGGTTCGCGAGATCTCTGTGGGCAGTTTTCGTCGGGGCCAGCAGCGAATGCCTTTGCCTTGCCATTGACCGGGCCAATAAATTCATCCTATGCAATATAATGGTAATTTTTTCATCAAAGACTACATAACATTAAAAGCAAACATTGCTTGAAAATAACAGACAACAGGGCAATTGAATGATGTGCCCACGCATACAGATAGTACACAAGGACACTATCATGGATTTCAGTGCAAAAGATTCAAAAGAGGCCAATGGTACATTGATGCTCATGCAGTGAATGTAAGCTTAAGTTGTGCAAATACAGTGCCTTTATTAAAAATCAGGCCCATAGAGGCCAAACCTTTGCTTGAAAGTGGCACACTTTGCTGCATCAACTTGGCATTTTCCCTTCACTGCTCATCAGTCGCTATTTCCTCCCTAAACAACATTTCTGAATTAGTGCCAAATAATTGTCAGCTTTCTGCCATAGACTCATGTCCACTTGGAACTCACTTAAGCTATTCAGAATTCATTGCATTTAAGACACTAATAATAGGTGTGAGAGAAAGCAGATTGTCATTTAGCTGACTGGAAATGTATTCATATTCAGGCCTCAACAGATGAAATGTCAGTGCTATAAGTCACTGCATTACTCAGTTCTTCCTGACATAAATAAACACATGTGCGCACACTGTATCAATAGTACTATCCAGCTTTTTACATGGATTATTGTTTTACTTTAGCAAATACAGCAAATTCTAAAACTGTCATGTTGGACGAAACTATGGTGGATGGTCAAAAATAATATGAGGATGCGGCAAAGCCTCTTTTCGCCCATTGTGGTCACTGCCTGAACAAACTGCACTCATTTTAATCTTGTCCAAGTTGCGCCGCTCCGCTGTCAGCTTCGCGAATACAGCATCTCGCCGCTAGCCACCCCATTTTTTTTTTTAGGAACTTGCTGTATTTGGCCATTAATTACCCATTAAACTCGCCACAGAAAGTTAAGTCTTGTCATTACAAGAGTAAGTGCCCTTTAAATGACTGTGATAAGTGTCAATTACCGCCAACCTCTCTGGCACCGAAAATTATTACAAGTGTGAAATATCATCCTTCAGGTTTTGAATATTTCAGGGAGATTTTAAAAATTTCAAATTTTAAATTAAATATATTTGCTCTGATTTATCCTTTCTGTCTCTTTTTTCTCTTTTCCTTAATCCAATCTTTCTTCCCCTCTCGTTATTTCTCTTTCTAGACCTGATTTGACATTGAATTTATCCTCCTTTAATTTACCCTCTTTCTCTGTCCTGCCAGTGTTTATTTCCCAATCCTTCAACCTGATTGGTTAAAGAGATACCCTATTGGTTGCCCTGTTCACTCAGGTCCCAGGTGCTCTGTTTCCCTCGCTGCTCCATTATCAGCTCCCACTTTCAGCAAAATTTGTGGGCAAAAATGTTTTGAGTTGAAGGGAAGTCTAACTAACGGCAGATGCTGTTAGATGCCCTGCTACAGGAAATTCTAGCCCAATATTATTTTGTATTATGACACCTGTTGTTAAACAGATAACGTAGTTCAATATGCTGATCTATAAATCGGTAATTACATCAGTATTTTACAAAATATTCTATTGTCAACCATTGTAGCATTGAATTTTTTAAAACACTAAGGAACCTTTAAAAGGCCTCGAGTATCTTGTTAAAAAATGTTTAATTTAATATTAGATAACTGCACCCCGGCAAGGCAAGAAATCACTTACTTATACTGGTGCCTGCATTAACTCTCCTTGGTTCACTGCAGGAATCAGTCCCAAAGTCACATGATGTACCCATCTATTAACAGGAGCTATTACGTGAGGATTTTTGGACAGATTATATTATCACCATCTATTATCACAGTAATTAGCAAGCATATATTATGAAAATTACCTTTTGTCAGAACTGGAAGAAGTTGGAGATTTAACAGTTTTTAAACAAGTACATTGTCAGGGAAAAGGGGCGGCAGGGGTCGGGGGGAGTAACGAGCAAAAGAGAAGGTCTGTGATTTCAGATCAGAACCGCTGCTCCCATTATTTTGCACAGCAGGTGCTGGTAATGGTTCTGCTGTTGCCATTTACAGCTCCTCTCGACCCATCTTTTGTTTCTTTTCTTGTCCCATTACCACCCACTTTTGCCTTGCACCACCATCCCTTTTGTCATTTACTCTCTCCTGCCTTGCACCCTATCACGGATCTTCTCTTTAAGTTCTTTCCTCCCCTTCCCCCCCTCCCCACCTCCATCTTTTCCTGGCTCTGTACTTCCTTAAAAACCGTTAAATCTACAACTTCTTCCAGTTCTGACAAAAGGTCATCGACCTGAAACATGAACTCTGTTTCCCTCTCCACAGAAGCTGCCTGATCTGCTGAGTATTTCCAGCAGTTTCTCTTTTTATTTAAAACAGATTAAATAATTGGTGCTGAGCCATGAAGGGAGAGTTAGGAGAGGGAACCTGAAAACTTGATCTAAATCATTCACATAGAAACACATAGATAATTCATGAAAATCTCAGTTTCATCGGCATGTCCCACCATTGTGACAAAAGTCACACACTTTGTTCTTTAGATTTTCCGTCACCAGCAACAGTGATAACCATGGTCTAAGAGGACAGCCTCACTATCGCTACCAATTTCATCTGCAGCTGCAGTATCCACTTGCAGCCCCTTGTTTATATTTCCTGGCTGTAATTAGAAATGTCAAATTTAGGAGACAGCTCATGGAAAGAGCTCCACTCCGAGCTGTTACAATTTCAGTGTATTGGGAACATTCGCGGGAGCATCGATAATCTCAGTATGTTCAAATAATCTCTTGGTGGTTTAGAACAGTGCCCAGGAGGTTCAGTGAACACTTTGGAAAGGTGGCATGGCACCCAGTTGCCAATGTACCCTGTGTGGGATCAAACCCAACCGGTGTAAAACTGTCTCCTCCAGGGGGTCTCACACCACTCCCCCCCCCCCCCCCCCCAAGAGTCATGTCGGAAGCCGACTACAGAGATATACCACAACTTCAGTGGAAACCGCTTGGCAGCAATGTTAAAATTGCAATATACCCTAAAGTAGATCCTCCTGTTTTAATTAGCTTGTTGCACTGCTGTAGGAATGATTAGTGTGTGTTTAGGTTTAACTTACGATATTATATTCAGCTCCCTTAAGCTATCTTGCATTAAATCAACCTGAATAATATGCTTTAAACCAAAATTATTCTGCCAATAGCCTGGGTAAAGTGCAGCATTGGTTGAAAAGCAGTTAACTCTTGGCTTATCAATATTAGGAAGAAATGAATACTGATGCAGAGTTGCGTTCCTAACACTATTTATTCAGTACTCTAAACATACAAGAATAATTTGACTCTCAGCATGACAATTAGAACAGCTACAACTGTTTGTTATAGCATAAACATGATTCACAAAATGGTATCATTTATTTCAGCATTATAGTAACACAGCCTTAACTGGGTTCAATTTATATTAATATCCTCAGTTCATCATTGCGTTTTGAGAGCTGCACTGCACAGCCATTTTTGAATACATGCTGCCAGTAGGGAGCCTTGCCGCCGGTCACGCACATCAGGAAACTATGGGCATGTTGCCCAACATTTTTCTGTTCATTATGGATGAGAAATTGTGGCCAGCGTGCCTGCAATTGCCTGATGTGCACGCCTGGTGGGCGAGCCTTCACGCATACCCTGAAAGCTGACTCTTAAGGGCATTCTTTTCAGCTTGTATAGCAACATAACATTCTTGGTTATAAATTCTCTATTTAACTAGATCGTTCTAATAGACAGGGTTACAACCTCTTCACTCCAGTTAACGTCATACAATAAGTCAAAATTGAATCCTCCTTCTTTTCTGCAACGTGTGCACGGATATTCCTTCTGTGAGTCTTTTACAATCGTCCTTCCTTCCTGGTTCATCAGGCAACTTCTCAGTTTCTTTTTAACTGTTAGTCTATACTTTATACTTTGAGAACTAGTGTGACTAAGTTAATTTATCATAGCTGCAAAACTTTTCTCTGAACTGAGCTGAATACCTTCAACTTCTAAAAGCAAACTGCAGTATGTTCTTCTGGATTGGTTTGAATAAAAATCTTAAAAGATTTTTTTTATTCGTTCCTGGGATGTGGGCGTCGCTGGCAAGGTCAGCATTTATTGCCCATCCCTATTTGCCCTCGAGAAGGTGGTGGTGAGCCGCCTTCTTGAACCGCTGCAGTCCGCGTGGTGAAGGTACTCCCACAGTGCTGTTAGGGAGGGAGTTCCAGGATTTTGACCCAGCGACGATGAAGGATTGGCGATATACTTCCAAGTCAGGATGGTGTGTGACTTGGAAAGAAACTTGGAGGTGATGGTATTCCCATGCGCCTGCTGCCCTTGTCCTTCTAGGTGGTAGAGGTTGCGGGTTTGGGAAGTGCTGACAAAGAAGCCTTGGCGAGTTGCTGTAGTGCATCTTGTAGATGGTACACACTGCAGCCACGGTGCGCTGGTGGTAGAGGGAGTGAATGTTTAAGGTGGTGGATGGGGTGCCAATCAAGCGGGCTGCTTTCTGCTGGATGGTGTCGAGCTTCTTAAGTGTTGTTGGAGCTGCACTCATCCAAGCAAGTGGAAAGCATTCCATCACACTCCTGACTTGTGCCTTGTAGATGGTGGAAAGGCTTTGGGGAGTCAGGGGGTGAGACACTCGCCACAGAATACCTAGCCTCTGACCTGCTCTTGTAGCCACAGTTTTTATGTGGCTGGTCCAGTTCAGTTTCTGGTCAATGGTGACCCCCAGGATGTTGATGTTGGGGGAATTCGGCGATGATGATGCCGTTGAATGTCAAGGGGTGGTGGCTAGACGCTCTCTTGTTGAAGATAGTCATTGCCTGACACTTGTGTGGCGCGAATGTTACTTGCCACTTATCAGCCCAGGTCTGAATGTCGTTCAGGTCCTGCTGCATGCGGGAATAGACAGCTTCATTATCTGAGGAGATGCGAATGGAACTGAACACTGTGCAATCATCAGCGAACATCCACATTTGATGGAGGGAAGGTCATTGATGAAGCAGCTGAAGATGGTCGGGCCTAGGACACTGCCCTGAGGAACTCCTGCAGCGGTCCTGGGGCTGAGATGATTGGCCTCCAACAAGCACAACCATCTTCCTTTGTGCTAGGTATGACTCCAGCCAGTGGAGAGTTTTGCTCCTGATTTCCAATTACTTTAATTTTACTGGGGCTCCTTGATGCCACACTCGGTCAAATGCTGCCTTGATGTCAAGGGCAGTCACTCTCACCTCACCTCTGGAATTCAGCTCTTTGTCCATGTTTGGACCAAGGCTGTAATGAGGTCTGGAGCCAAGTGGTCCTGGCGGAACCCAAACTGAGCATCGGTAAGCAGGTTATTGGTGAGTAAGTGCTGCTTGATAGCACTGTCGACTACACCTTCCATCACTTTGCTGATGACAGAATAGACTGATGGGATGGTAATTTGCCGGTTTGGATTTGTCCTGCTTTTTGTGGACAGGACATACCTGGGCAGTTTTCCACATTGTCTGGTAGATGCCAGTGTTGTAGCTGTACTTGAAAAGCTTGGCTAGAGGCACGGCTAGTTCTGGAGCACAAGTCTTCAGCACGATAGCAGGGATATTGTCGGGGCCCGTAGCCTTTGCTGTATCCAGTGCGCTCAGCCATTTCTTGATATCACGTGGAGTGAATCGAATTGGCTGAAGACTGGCTTCTGTGATGGTGGGGACCTTGGGAGTAGGCCGATATGGATCATCCACTCAGCACTTCTGGCTGAAGAAGGTTGCAAATGCTTCAACCTTGTCTTTTGCACTCACGTACTGGGCTCCACCATCATTGAGGAGGGGGCTATTCAAGGAAAAGTAAAACTGCCTCTCTTACATCCCAAGATAAAGAAAAACTCAGGTAATTTGACTTATCAATAATTTATTTACTCTTTAAAGTTAGAATACTTTCTTTCCAATTCCACTTATTGAAACCTTCAACCTTTGTATATATTGTAGAACATTGTCTATTGTCTCAGTGTCTGGATCTGGGGTTGACCCCTGCTGACCAGAAAGGCTATCTTTATATGTTTTCACAAGAAGGCCCTCCTTACAAGGGCTCATCACTTATGGTCAACATTTGCAAACAACAAGGAGAGAGACTTTGCTTTAGTTTATTGTCAACAAGGCTTTCTCAGGAACCGTACTAATTTAGATGTTCATCATTTAGGAAATATTTTCAAATTCAAATATTTTAAAAAATTATTTTCCAACTTTGCTTCCTCACCTGTATGTAGTTCATTCATTGACCTGAACTTGATCTGATTTTCAATATCAACACTTTAAATCCAGAAACAGTCTTGTGTTTATAAGAATCTTTGAGTATATAAATGAAGATGGAGTTATACCCCGATTGTGTCTGATGGGTTTCACTCCTAATTTTTCCTACCGCTCTGTTGACCAGTTATTCTAAAACAGGGGAGTTTCAACAATTTGCTACTCAGGAACCCCCTGAAGGAAAAGAATGAAGTCGAGGATTCCCCCTTCCCCTGCACACATACACCATCAAAATGTGTATATTTTTATCATTTTGGGCTGGTATTGATATAAATCCCAAAATAATCCTTGTCCAATTAATAAAAATGCAAACTATGTATTTTTGCAGAACAGAGAGAATCAATCATTAATAAAATTACTACTTTTTTCATCCAACATCTCATTTTCACTACCACTTCTGCCAATAATCATCTTAATGAAATAAAGGGAAAAACTGCAAATGTAGGAAATCTCAAATAGAAGCAGAAAATGCTGGAAATAGAAGTCGGTCAGCATTTGTAAAGAGAAAAGTCAGGTTATGGCGTTTTGGGAACATACCCTTCATAAAATATTTGGTACGCTTCAGTCTAATGAAGAATACTAACCCAAAACTTTGTAACCTGCTCTGTATTTCCATCATTTTCAGTAATCATTTTCATGAGCTACCTTCCAACATAAATCAATTAAGCTAACGGCACACATTTTCAACAGTATGGAGGAAACATTCGTTTGGTTAGCGCCTCCCGTTAGCATCTCCGGGGGGCGCCAACGGGGCTCTAGGAACTTAGCGCCCGAGCATGGCAATTTTAGCGCCGCTCGCGAAATTGACCAGTCATTTAGCAGCAGCGCTAAACACTACCGCCATGATCTCCTGCACTCGCAGATCGTGACGTCAGTCAAGCGTGCAACGCCCCGGTAGCGCCCCCTGCCTTAGTGCCTGCCGCTAGGAACAACAGGTAGAGGGGAACGTTTTCAAGTCAGGAAGGGGCTGGGGGAGCGCTATTTAAAGGCGAGTACTTCCTGCCTTTTCTTGTCGGCAAAATTTTTGGTTTTATCGCTGTCCTAAGGAGTTTTGGCCCTCAGCACCACTTTTGCGGTTCCTAAGCGCCAAGCTCTTTCCCTGGGCCTATCCATTAGTGCTTCCAACACAATTGCTTTTGAGGTCTCTCCAGACCGAGATTCAAGGCTGCAATGAGCAGGGAGTGGCTGGCCAGCAAGATGGCCCCTCCCCTTTAAGAACTGGACGGCGCCAGTCTGTCTGGCTTCCATGGTAATTGGCATCGCCCGAGCTTCACCTTGAGAGAGGTGTGTAGTGCCTGATTTAGCGCTCAAATCACCTCCAGGGGCGATAGAGGCGAATTTAGCAGTCGGAGGCGATAATTAGCGCCGGGCACTAAACTTTGCGCCCGGCCAATATTAGCGTCCCAAAATGGGCGATACTGAATTTTTCCCCCTATAAATTTTAGTTAGCTTTTGATCATTTATGTTATCAAAAAATGAATAATTCTCATTTCCATAGCCTCACCCCTTATCACAGTCTTTGTTGGTTTTATTAGTAAGTAAAAATGCTAACTAATAACCAAATTTTGCAAACTCAGAATAACATTCAAGTTCACGGATAAATTCCCAGTTTCTCCCACCTTCCAACCCACAACCGTCTCTGCTTCTTAGTTACCTGACTGACACAACATTAATGCCCCTTTAGCATGCACCAAAGATCAGGGCATTGGTAGAAAAAACAGAAGAGGTCTGCACTTGTTCAATAGATCTTCCAAGCTCAAGTTTGCAGAAAAACACTTACATTCATTACAGAAGAATTTATGCAAAACTTTTAAGTTTAAAAGGCCCAACTCACAGGCCCTATGGCTGTCAGTTTGAAAACCATTTATGAACATTAGAGTGCTTAGCAATAATGAAATATGACACTCCAGTTGCCCTCTTTTCTAGTTTAATGTCCATTAATTTAAATGGCATAATAATGGGTAGTCAGTCAGATCCTAAGCACAGGCTCCAAATGTGACATTTTATGTTGAGGGGCAAATTTAATTCAGGAACAACTACCACTCAAACTGCAACTGTTTACAAAAACTACAAAAAGTAGTGGAACACCTAGAAGCAATATGATTGTGTAGCAAATCAGTTGTTCCCCATTCATTTCTGTAGCAGTCTGCTTTCAAATGGATTGTGTTTGCTCCTACATTAGTTTTCATTCACATTCGAGTCTGTACCATTAATCCCCTATTTACAATGTAAAGTTGGGCAGCAAATGCCACAGACTTTGTTAATCCCATTTGTTTTTACATTTTTATGTTCAATGTGAGGTTAGCACTGGGAAATGGAACTCTTCCCATTTCAGGCATTTTCTGACCTACGAACATGCCTCAAACACACCCTCAGAAGAGAATCTTTTACTGCACTGGTGTGAGATCTTTTTTTTCCCCCACACCAGCTTTTCTGTGGCCACTCTGAGTGAAATTTCCAATTAATACTAAATTAGGGATAGTTTTGTACTGCAGTCCCATCCATACCCAATAAGAACTAGAATGAGACTGCCCAAACTCATTTTACATCGGACCCTTAGAGCCGACAGACTTTCATCCTATCAGTTTGGGTTAGATTTTAACTCAAATCCCACTTCACCACCTAGTTACTCAATCCTTAAAAAGAAAAAGAGATCAGCTATTGCTTGGCTTTACTCTGATATCGTTTACAAAATGGTCTATTTAAAATCAAGTGGCTTTGGAGTCACTTATTGCAAATAAGAGTTTGGGGAACAGAATTAAACCCATAAAATAGGATTTTTGGATCAGAACAATTTTTGATGATGGTAATTTATTTTTTTGTGTAGGGAAATTGTATTTGTTCGAAGGAGGAAATGTTTGTATTGGTTTTTGTTAAAGAACAAAGTAGTAGAAGTTGAGTTTCAGGTCACCTTTATTAAAGTGCCACCTGGTTCAAACAACTCTGAACCAACAAGTTAGTAAACAGAACCAGTACTGAGATTAAGCAGCTGCCATCATGAATGAGCACTTAAATTCCACTCAAATGCCTACAGCTAAATGCTGTAGCCATTGTCGTGTCGTGGAGGTCAACCGGGGTGATTCAAGGACAAACAGTCTGATAGGTTTAGCACAGCAGTGTTAAAGTGCCATTGAAAGAGTTCCAAGACTTACAGCAATGAGTTATATTCAAAATGACCCTCTTATCAACGGGTGAGTTTCACCATTTCTTGACTGACTGCGAGGTGAAACTCTTCGGCCGCGAATTTAATAGAACTCAGAGGACGGGTTTGAAGGCGGGTTGGTAGCGAAAATCGGAAAAATTGACGGCAGGCTGCGAACCCGCCTCCACGCGACTTTGGCAAGTGTCGGGTCAGTGGCTCCCGAACTGACCCGACACCAAACGGCAGGAGAGGCACTTAAGGCAGTTAACAGCTTGTTAACTGCCTGGATAATCTTATTTTAACTGCCTGTTCGGATTTTGCAGCTTTTTCTGCGTGCTGCCCGCCGTCAGAAAAACACGCCAGCTGCACTGTGCCGGGTTTAGCGAGGGCCTGAACTGTTGGCAGCTGCTCGAACAGCTTAAAAGCGGTCCTGCAATAGCTCATACTTTCAGATGCCACAACTTAGTGCTTTGAGGTTTGGGACACATTTTGCAGCTCAACTAATCTTGTGAGTGTTCAAGCTGAAATCCATCTGCTGCGCGACCTCCTTGGAATACCCTCTGGCCACTTTGTCTGAGCACAAACAACCTCCATTCCTCGACTGAGATATATACCAGCAGTATGGGAACCATTTATATCCTCTCATCCTGGTCGTCAGATTCGGAGGAAGAGCAGCTGCGACAGCAGCGCAACCAGGCACAGCAGCAGCACCAACAACGGGAGCGCCAACCTTCTCCTCAGCCTCATGATGCTGCACAGGGCAGAGGGCATCAGCGCAGGCCTGCATCTCGCCGCAGGAGATACCCCCAACACAGGGTTTACAGGCTGAGGATGAGCTTCCTCAACATGAGTGAGCAGCAGTGCCAAAGGAGGCTGAGACTTTCGCGAGACGTAGTCGCTGACATCTGCGCAATGCTGCACCAACACCTGCAGCCCAGAGGAGCGGGTGGACACTCCTTACCAGTGGCTGTCAAAGTCACCACCGCACTCAAGTTCTTTGCTTCGGGCTCCTTCCAGGGATCAGCTGCAGACATCAGCGGCATCTCCCAGTTGGCCGCACACGCCTGCATCACGCAGGTTACCGATGCGCTCTTTGCAAAGGCGCACAATTACATCCACTTCTCCATGGATGAAGCAAGTGTAACCACGCATGCGGTTGGCTTTGCAAATATGGCAGGCTCGTCAAGGGTGCAGGGCGTCATAGACTGCACACATATGGTCATTAGGGCACCCCATCACAACCCAGCTGTATTTGTCAACCACAAGGGTTTCCACTCCCTTAACGTCCAACTGGTGTGTAACCACAGTAAGATCATCATGCATGTTTGCGCCAAGTACCCTGGCAGTTGCCATGACTCCTTCATCTTGCGGCAGTCTACTGTGCCTCAGCTCTTCAATCCGCCAACCCAACTTTCTGGATGGCTACTTGGCGACAAGGGCTATCCCCTGAAAAAGTGGCTCATGACACCGATGAGGAGGCCATCAAACCATCGGCTTGCTCAAAATGCGATTCCGTTGCCTCGACAGATCTGGTGGAGCCCTACAGTATGCACCAGTCAGGGTGTCCAGATTCATCGTCGTCTGCTGTGCCCTGCACAACATTGCACAGCAGCATGTCTTGGCGCTGCCTGAGGAACAAGTGGCTCAGCGCACAACCTCTTCGGAAGAGGGGGAGGATGAGGAAGAGGAGGAGGAGGAGGCCGAGGAGGAGGACAAGGACGAGGAGGAGGGGGCACGCATTGCGGGGCCGGATGTGGCCAATGCAGCAGCACGCAACTAGATTGCTGGCCGTCAGGCAAGGGATGCACTCATCCATGCATGATTCGCGTAAGCTTACGCTTCAACCACAGGTGGCTGGCAGATGGCTATGAATGTGTGGACGACCTTCTTAACACACCATACATCATCTCTCCAATAAACAGTGCTTTCCTATCACTCTCACCACCATCATTACAAATGCAAGTCGCCCTGAGCCCTCACTGTGCAACTTCCATTTCTCAGAACACATAGGCCAAAACTTCAACTCTTTGCCATCACTTTTGTTTAATAACATCACAATAAGGATAACAATCCATACTTTACTACACAAAACACCCAAGTGACTACCCTTGTGACTATTTGTATGTTAACTTCCTCTTACGCGTGCTTCTACGCGGTGCTTCCCTTGTGGCTTCAGCAGAGGTACAGGCACCTTGCTCACTTTGATGCTGCGCCTGCTTAGACGCCTTTGGCGGGCGTCCTCTGGGTTTGGGAGCCTGGGAGGGCTCCTCCACAATCTGCTCTTCCTGCGGCTGTGCAGGGGCTGAGACGGCCATCTCAGTTGGGTGAGGAATCTGGGGCTCTGACAGAGGGCTCCGCAGTGGCATGGTCGTGTGAGCGCTTGGAGAGGAGTCCACACTTCCTTGTTGTTGGCCACTAACATCCCTCTCATGGGTCACCCGCACTTCAGTGCTAGCAAGTGGCTGGAGAGCACCTTGCTGCAAATCAGTGGGGCCATGAGGACCCGTCTCTGTACTGACAGTCCTCATAACAGGGCCGTCCATGTACCTCTGGTGTCTCTCCTCAATAGAAGCCCATCTATCCTCCATAGCAGACCATCTATTTAGAAGAGTCACCATGTTCTCCTAAGTCTGGCGACTTATCTCCTCCATGGAGGTTGCCACCCTCTCCACGGCGGCACGTTAATGTGCCATTGCCTCCACAAAGGCAGTGCTCATGTTTGAAATAAATTCCTCCATTCTCTGCACACTCGCAGTTACCCTGGATGCAAACCCTGTCAGAGACTCCTGCACTTGTTCCTGAAGCTCCAGCACCGCTCTCTTTCTGGATGGCCCCAGAGGCACAGCGTCTACATGCAGCTGAGCAGAGCTAGGAGCGTCCTGCGACCTCCAACGAGGACTCTCCACTGCTGTCGCTGTCTCCACCATCTGCTGATGCTTACTTGTAACAGCGCCAGGTGACAACACTACTCTATGTCGCGAAGGACCCGCCGAGGTGTGCGTTTCTGCGCTGGTGCTGGGTGCGCTGAGTCCTGGTGACGTTGCTCCCTCAGAGGCTGCAGGTTCCTCTGAGGAGTTGTCCGGCTCTTCCTCCTGGACAGTGGGGAGGGGGGCACTCGATGGTCCTGTGGGAGAGTAAAGGCATGAGTTAGACATCTGATTTTTAGGTAGCAGACACATCCTATTGTGCAAATGATCAAAAGTCAATCTCTATGAACATCATATGTCATTGCAGTCAATCATGAAATCTAAATGAGAGGGTTGAACATCTATTCTGTCACCAGCTTCCTCTGCTGCGCCCGTCTCTCCGTCCCCCACTTCCAGCTCCTCGCCACCTCCCATGATCTCGTGAGCAGCCTCCTCAGCACTTGCCAATGTCGCCAGGGATGGTGTGCCTCCTCCTGTCGATGCTCTCTCCCTCTTATTGTGGGCTATTCTTTCCTGCAAGTGGAGTCTCAGCGAGATTGATGGATTGACTGTGAAGAATCCATAACATAGAAGGTTAGAGGGAGATGAGGATGGAGTGAGGTGCCAAGAGGAAGCTGCCTCCCTGTGCGTTGCTAGTTGTTGTCAATGCATAACAGTGAGAGCGAGTCTGAGGGGTGCATAGCAGGATGGTGAGGTGATTCAGTACAGAGAGAGAGAGATGGATAGGTAAGGGTGCAAGGAAAGTAAGGGTAAGGTGGGATGTGGAGGAGGGGGCTGACAAAGCAGAGTGCTGGTGATGAGAAGAGAAGGGAAGCAGAGTGAAGGTAAGTGTGATGTGATACTCACTTTTGATGAGCGCAGAAGATCATTAAACCGTTTTCGGCACAGGACCCAGGTGCGTGAACATAAGGACCTAGCGATTACCTCCTCAGCAATGTGCAGCCAGGCTGCCTTGGTTTGCTGAGGAGGCTTCCTCCGGCCATCGGGAGGGAACAGAATCTCCCTGAGCCCTCTTACTCCCTCCACAAGAGCTTGGAGAGTGTCCTCATCGAACCGTGGAGCAGCCATGTCTTTGGCAGCAGTCATTATAACCTGGGCCCATTCACACAGCAGCAGAAAGGAAATGACAAGCTGAGGCTACATGGGCCCCTTAAAGACAACTGCAGCAATGACGTCATCAGTGGACCGCAACAGATCCGCTCCCAATCATTGGGCCGGGCAGCGCGTACGGCGGGCATACTGAGGCCACTTAAACCAAAACCGTTAATCGGGAGCGGCTGAAACCGGCAGCAGGACCGGAACCCGCCCACCAGGCAACCCGACTCCAGCCCGCCTGCTCCATTAAATTCACTGCCTTCATCTCAGATGGAAGGAAAATTAGCCCAACCAAAGCTCCCTACAGAAATCCAATTCTCTTCACAGACTGAACTGGGGAACGTCAAGTCTCACACTGTCCAGTTACCCTGTTTGAAGTGGAATGTAGGAGGGAAGAGGAAGGAAAGAATAACTGGCTGAGTAAAATATAAAAATATTGGGGGGAAAATAAAACACACTATCAAACTAAAGAATGCACGGATAATGTAAATCTGCTGGTGATATGACGAAATGATGCCTCTTACTTCTTGTAAGTGCAGCAGCAAGAATAAAAACTCAGTTAACAATAGTGAAACCTATCTTATACCATCCATGATATGGCATTCCTCGAGAAGCTAGCAGAAATAGTACTAACATTCCAAGGGGCATATGTGGGGGGACGGGACGGGGGGGGGGGGGTCAATTGTTCAGCCATGTCCTGAATGGTAGGCCGCACACGTCTGTAAGAATTCAATCTATGCTTCATTCTATTGTACAGGATATTAGACAAGATGTCGATGTTCCATTTTATTTTACAACAGTGAGAGACTGGATGACTCAACACAGTGGTCTCCTGTGTGAAACATTTTGTGTATAAATTAATATTTAACTTTTTTCAAATGTAGGTGATGATTTATATATGTTGCTCTCTCACTTCAGGCGTTTCTGCATAAAGTACCATATCACAGCTCCTAGGACTCTGCTATTTCACCTGGCTGCTAGAAGGTACATGGCTAGCAACCCTGTGCAACATGCATTCAGAATTTCCTTCGCCGAAGAACATACTTCCCCCTAACATCACACTTGAGAGTTTGGGGAAACTGAGACACAAATCCAAGTCCTACCACATTGGGAATTTAAGCTCACTCTTTTAAACGTATAGCAGCATTTTTTTTCAAGCTTGCACTGTTATTGGCAACCTCAGGTTGTTTCCCCTGGCTGGAGAGTCTAGAACTAAGGGGGCATAGTCTCTGGATAACAGGTCGGCCATTTTAGACTGAGATGAGGAGGAATTTCTTCACTCAGAGGATTGTGAATCTTTGGAATTCTCTACGCCAAAGCTCTGTAGATGCTGAATCGTTGAGCATATTCAAGGCTGAGATAGATAGATTTTTGGACTCTAGGGGAATCAAGGGATATGGAGATCGGGCGGGAAAGTGGAGTTGAGGTGGAAGATCAGCCATGATCTTATTGAATGGCGGAGCAGGCTTGAGGGGCCGTCTGGCCGACTCCTGCTCCTCATTCTCATGTTCTTATGCTCTCACCCACTAAAGCACGTATCAGATATTTGAGAGTGCACTGCGCAGAATCTTTTGACTATTTAAAGTTAATTTCCAATCGATGCTGATGGCAGGCAAGGCTCCCAGCCGAAAGCACAAATTCAGAAAATTGTCTCATCCCCATATGTTCCTTGGGATGTTAGTACTATTTCTGTAGTGCACATTACTCTGCAGATTTTGAGCTTCTCAGCAAAACACCAGCCATATTTTCTAATGGCTATAAACTATTGAATATTTGGCTGCTGTAGATCAGTCATTTTATGGATGGCGTGCATTCAGCTATGGCCCCACACTTCTGTATGAAATTCAATCTATGCTTCACTGAAGAGTTGGCAGACAGTTGACTTGCTAAAGCGGAAGAAAGGGTCTCTTGAAATTTTAGGCTGCATTTTATGCATGTGAGGTACCTCTCCGTTCAAATGCACGTAGCTATTCTATCTAATCTAGCCATCACGTCTCCCTTTATCAAATCTCATAGACCTGTAAAGCTGCAAGAACCCAGAATTGTTAGCAGAATCACAAGCAATTACCAAGATACACTGGGCAACTCACACCAGAAGCTGAACTGCTGGTTTCAATTCACAAACTTGAGAGGGAAATAACTCACATGTACCATGCCACAAGAAAGTTAGGCTTCCGCTGTGTGTCAGCTTAGGTGCCAGCTGTGGCTCAGTTGGTAGCACACTCGCCTCTGAGCCAGACGGTTGTGGGGATCAAGTCCCACTCCACAGACTTGAGCACAAAAATCTAGGCTGACACTCCACTGCAGTACTGAGGGAGTGCTGCACTGAGGTTCCGTCTTTCGGACTTTAAACAGAAGCCCCGTCTGCTCTCTCGGGTGGACATAAAAGATCATGACACTATTTCGAAGAAGAGCAGGGAAGTTATCCCCGGTGTCCTGGACAATATTTATCCCTCAACCAGCATCACTAAAAAAACAGATTATCTGGTCATGATCACATTGCTGTTTGTGGGAGCTTGCTGTGCGCAAATTGGCTGCCGTGTTTCCTACATTACAACAGTGACTACACTTCAAAAAAAGTACTTCATTGGCTGTAAAGCATTTTGGGGTGCCGGTGGTCGTGAAAGGCGCTGCATAAATGCAAGTCTTTCTTTTCTCTCCAGCATCCTCGGGGTCTGGAAGAGCAGTGTACAGAGAGATATCAGAAAAACTAGTAAAGTGAGCATCCCTGATTATAATCGCTCAACCATTGGTGGCCGTGCCTTCTGTTGCCTAGGCCCTAAGCTCTGGAATTCCCTGCCTAAACCTCTCCGCCTCTCTACCTCTCTTTCCTCCTTTAAGACGCTCCTTAAAACCTACCTCTTTGACCAAGCTTTTGGTCACCTGCTCTAATTTCTCCTTATGTGGATCGATGTCAAATTTTTTGTCTTATAATAATCCTGTGCAGCGCCTTGGGACGTTTTACTACGTTAAAGGCGCTATACAAATACAAGTGGTTGTTGTTGTTGTTGTCCAGATTAAAGAACCTATTCGATGGGAGGAAGTGAACGCTGCACTGCGTTGGCCAGCTTTCGTCTACGTACACTTCTGTCAATTTGTTTTATTACAAATTTCTTTATCCACATTTATAATGGAAACTGCAATCACCCCATTGGAGGTGCTGCAACACCATCATTGGCAGGGGGTGTAATTGCAGCAACTCAAGATTACATCGGCAGTTTCCATTATAATTGTGGACATTGGAATTTATAAGGAAATATAAAAATAAGGACAGAATGACCAGAGGAGATCTGCTAATAATATACATTCATCTCGGCAAGGGATAATGGTTCCATGACACAGTTACAGAGCTTGGGTTTCTCAGATATGAAGAACACAAACCAGTATGATTTATGAAAAGTTTGCCACCCTTTGATTTCTATGTCAAGTATGACCGGTTTCACTAACAGGACTGGCTACACAGCAAAACAAAGTAAGGTCACATTACTCTAGTGTATTGGTTACCCAGTCTCAAAACAAATTGTGATAATAGCTAGATTCTGAATTACTTAAAAATCATGGGCTGCAATGCCTGGGATTTACTCATTGAGGTGGATGTCAGCTATCTAATACATTCGGCTCCAGCTTTTAAATATTTACCATGCGGTATTTTACAAGACACTCTATTCAGAGGCAAGTGGCTTTAGAGTAATTGAAACCATGTTCCAATGTTGTATTTTGTTTAGGAATAGCACTAGCTCTTTAACATGAATGCAGTGACCTGAATTGTAACATGATCCTATAAAGGGAGATAGTTGCACACATACTGGCCTGTCTTAGATTTCCCTCATTCCTTTGATTGTTTAAAACGTGCTCATCAGCCTGAAACTGCTTGTAAGAGATGGAAATAGTCCTACAAATGACCCTCCATATATTTTTAATTTCAAAAGGCAAAGCAAGACCTTTTTTAAAGAGTCCAAACCAGGTTGAAGCCCTCCTCATTCATTCAGCCCTACCACTTAGTTGTTCCTAGACAGAGGTGCCTCCAGGGAACAGTGAGGTAAAGAGCTCAAATACCACCATTAGGGGAAGATGAATACAACAGCAGAGGAGCTGGAAATCATGGGTTGGATTTTCAACTTCGGCTGAAAGTCGGCGATGTGCCCACGGCACCAGCCCAAGGCCACAGCTGGGAGGCCCGAACCATTTTCAGCTGTGGGCCTCATTTACATTGTACCCGCGAGCTGCTGGTACCAGATAGGTTGCTGGTTTTGGAGGGTGAAACACTGGACGGCTTCAGCATGGAGCCAGCTGGCAAGTCAGGCCTGTTGTTCGGGGTGGGAACGGACCCTGGCCAGTGGGGAGAGGAGGGGGAACGGGGAGAACGGGACAGCTGGCCTGCCCCTGCCGACCCCACAAAAACCTTTTCCTGAGGTTCTCTTAAGGCCGCTCAAAGCCTGGTACAACTGGAACTAGCATATGCTTCATCCATTTGTACATTAAAATTGCAATCGGGGTCCTACAATCAGGTTAGGGTAAAATTACCCCCATCTTTAGGAGTATGTAAAAAAAAAAAATCACGCCAAGAAAATGTTAAAAGAGGTGGAAAACTCAGCTTTGATATATTTGTTTTGTTGCTCCCTCAATGGCTACCTGGTTGAGACAGAGGATAGTTCAGCTACATGGACCAAGAAACTCCCAGGTTTGATCACTGATCTGTGCTGCTTCTTGATCTCGGCTAGGACGACAGTTGGGATGCTACATTTAGCCTCAGTGGCCCTGGAGAACTGAGGGGAAAACTGGCCACAGTGTCTGCTTCCAATAGCTTTCCAGTCACCACTACTTCAAATGTGCATGTGTGAGCATTGGATGAGGACAGGATTGGACTCAGCTGTGATGTCTCCTGTGGGTGAATGGCCTGCTAACAACCCACTGCCGAAGTTCACGCACAGCGTGACCATTTGGGTGAAGTAGTGGAGAGCACTTGTACCCCACCAACGATCCCACACCTTCAGGAGAGGAGATTACAAGTAAATTAGTGGAAAACATAGGAAAAACTTGCTAAGTGTCATGATTTTGCAGATGCATGTGTCACACAGTAAAATATCTAAATCCATAACATGAACTGACAACTGAATTTATCATAATAGTGAATCTTTCGAGCTTTGCTTTGACTATAACCTTGAAGATATATCATCACTATACTGGACAGTATTGGAGAGTTTTCAAAGGATGTTCAGTTTTTAAAACAGTCAGGAACAACCTACTACAAAAACTCAGTTTTGGAGCTTATATACTGTCTGTCAGGAAAGTTTAAACATTTGAAATGCAATTTTTGCTGGGTGATTTTAATCCTTCACCTTACCTTTTGGTTAAAAAATATATGCTGATGTCCCATGGCATTGCTGACAAGTTTGTCTGGCATCTGAATACTGCTTAACCAGTCTGTCCCTTCAAAGCCAAAACCAAGGTACTTTCCTTGGGAAGCGGTCTAAATGGCAGATCCTGGGGTCAATTAGAGTCTAATTGCTGTTGGCCGGTTTTTTTCTACATTGACAACTGCTTGGCTGCTGTCCTTGAGAAGAGGCCAGGTTATCTCAGGTCAGAAACCCAGCGGGAAATCAATGGCTTGCTTTCTCTCCTTTTTTTCGTTTAAAATAACAAATCACAACTGATGTCTGATGGGCGTGCATTAAATCTTTTAAATATGTAGCTGTATCTTTTTGTTTGCATCTGCAATCATTATACAAGTTATCATGCACAAGCTCCACTGAGGTTTGCCAAATGCTCTGGAGTGGCAAAAATGCCCCTTTTGAAAACCCATTCATACAGTGTGATGTGGGGAAACAAGCTGTATGAGTGATAGACCACAATGCTGCACATGAACTTACATGCCTCCAGACTATGTATACATTGGCTGCATGTACAGCTTATGTGATTAAACTTGTCCTTTGAGCAGAGGACGTTAAAATGGCATTATTTTAAAACCTTTTCAATATGCCTGATCTTTTGCAAGGATGTGAAGCTGAATATCAGATTGATTTTTATGATAATCTAGGACCTTGCCAATCCATATTCCGGTAGGTGAGATAGTGAGGCTATTTTCAGTCACAATTACATACACAGACAGAAAAATGGACATTATAGAAAATAAATCTTTTGGGCCTCACTTTAAAAAAAGCTTTTGAAGATGACAGGTACATTGCCAGTTTGCTACCTGCAAAACTACCTGTCAGAAATTAAATGCTACTATACCAGAATTATCAGAAAACCACAGTCGTTCGTGATACTTTTTAAGCTTTACTTTAATGTACAAGTCACAATTGCAAGCAAATCTTTTTCTTTCCCTCCTCAGAAAAAGCATTGCTTTCAAACTGTTGCCTATTTAATCAAAGAATGTACCTTCGCAAAGGCAATGGATTGAATATATATCATTTTAATATACCTGAGAGATTTACGACATTATCAAACCAGAATAGCTGAAAGCATGAGCAATATCCAACCAAATTCTCAGAAAAGAATCTGGAGTTCAGTCACCTAACCTGCAAGAGCTTTGATCCTGGAGCGCTCAAACAACCTTGCCGAGCTGTTGTCGTTATCGAGTTCACCTTCATCCGAGAGTTCCCAGCGAGCATTGATGTGGCTGTACTGCTGCTGGATCTCCACATTATCAAAATCTGTGGCCGATGTCATTGTGCTGGTTTTTGTAGCCGTTTTCCTCTCTCTCTCATAAGGCCTATCTGTAAGAAAAACAGCACTTTAACGCACGAAAAGGGCTTCTTGACAAAAGAAATATCCCAGTGTGTTACAAGCTACATTTCAGTCACTGCAACTTTAGGTAGCTGTGGGAACAGATGATACATTTCTTTTTCACTGGAGGCATTCAGCTGTTGTGATAATAATGCAGCAAGAATGGTGCAGGCAGCTCTGACAATTTCACAGCGCACTCTGTCCAGTAGATGGAGGTCTTGCATGTACAAATAAACTGTAAAGTAGCACCGAGCCACTGCACTTAGCAATATTGTTCGGCTTTCAACAGAGACATCATGGATAGACTGTTACTTATAAAACAGGCCATTAAGTGTAAGTTAGATCCAAAACACAAATCCAAACAAGTCAACAAAAGCTTTGTTCACTGATTCGGTTTGTCCTAGTTTTACAAAATAAATTATGTCTGGGAATTTATTTTCTGAAAATTCCTTTGGGGCTCAAGACTTGACCGAGTGTAATTGGTTCACAGCTGCGAACAATATATTATAGCTGCTGCGGTGACTCACAGTTCCGCATTTGTGCATCTAAATACACAGCACACATGCATTCTGACTGTCTGCAACACCAGCTGTCCTGGTCACATGAGCTCAAAGGTCTCCTTGTACTGGCTGCACGTGATCATCACCTGACACTACATTAAGACACATTGCTGGATGATGCACTTTAAACGCTAAAAAACGCCTTTGAAGAAAGAAGCAACACTGGCATTTCATTAATCAAGCTCCAGCTTTCATTTTGCACCAGAACTAATCGCAACAATTAAAGACAAAAACACAAGTGCTGTTAATGTAGAGGTCCAGTAAAATTAAGAAATATGGAGGTGTTTTTCCATGAGATGACCAGTATGTAATCTTTTCTTTGAGTTTATTAGTTCAAATTTACTTCCACTTTTTTCACCCAAATGTTGGATGTTGAAGTTGCCAAGTGCTCAGTTAGTGTACAGCTGTAAAGATACATTTATCATTACTGTAACAATACAGTTAATGTTTTAAGGGGTGGTACAGGGATGTTGGGGACTTAACCACGGGGAGAAATCAAAGGACCAATCACCCTTGTCTCTCTTGCAGGCCTTTTAATGGCAGCTTTAGAAAGCCATCCTATCCTTCCAATGACAGAAAGTGGAGAGACTGCACATGGAGAGACTATAGAAGAGGAAATCAGGGATAAAATAATGTAGGAAAAAACACCACTGCCCGAAAATATAAAGTTAAGGCTTTGTCGAATACTATTATCCAGTGCTCCGTTTAAACTGCAATTCCTAGATTTGAAAGGGGCTCAGCACCAAATACAGGAAAGGATCAAGCAAAAGGGAGGCAGGAGGGAAGAGAGTTAGAAAAATAAGATAAAGTGTTAATTCTCTGCCTGCTAACCAAATCAAAATTCACCTGAGGAAGGGGCGATCGATAGCTCCGAAAACTTGTGATTTCAAATAAAACTGTTGGACTATAACCTGGTGTTGTGCGACTTCTCATTCAAATCAAAATTGGCAGCATAAAATGCAATTTGACACATTTTCATCTGTTCCAGTAATGAAGGTTAACCATCAAAACTCACCTAAGATTGATATATTTTTCTATGCCCCGAGTAATGTTATTCCATGACAGAACAGTAGATCTATACCTTATATTTGCTTGCATAAAAAGAATAATTTAGTGGTTATATTTTTTATAAGCCTACACTAAAGTCTTACTTCAGAATGAAATAACATAAATATCCACTGCAGTCTTCGGGGGGTGGGGTGGGGTGGGGGGGGGCGAGGAGAGGGGAAAGGGTAATGAGAGGACAAGATATTATTTCCAACACTTCACTGTTAAGTAACACAATTGGCAGGGCACAAACAAGAACAGATCTGAAAACCACAATGGATTGGTAAATAAAGGAACAGTCTCTTCCCAATAAATGTTTTGGCACTGTGCTGGCATTAGCCTGGCAATGTCAATAGTACCACTCTAGAACTGGTGTAGAGATGGCTCAGTACCACAGTTTTGATTACTTGCTGGGGAACTTCTTGTACTTTGAGACTCTAGGCTTTCAAATAGCTTTCTGTCACTTTTAGAATTCTTAAAACTATTTCATTTTATAATTTAGCCGATTTGGTGAGGAGAAACAGCTTATTTAGTTGTCACCCTGATATGCAGATACTTTGGGGGTAATTTTAACCCATCCCCCCACGATGGGCGAGAGAGGGTCCGGGGGGGGGGGGGGTTTAAAAATGTTAAATTGCATTAACACGACCCCAACCAGCCGCGTACACGCCAGTCACCATTTTTACGGCAGCAGGTTGCATGGTGTGCCTGTGTCCTGCCGTGGAGAGATGGGACACCTCATTATAATATTTAAATCAGGCTCTCAGTGCAGTTGGGAACCTGATTTAAATTTAATGCTGGCCAGCCAGATTTCCCAAACCCAGCAGCTAAATGGAGACAGGAGCAGCCGGATCAAGCAGGTAAGTGTTTTTTCTAGCACTGCTTGTGAGCCAGGAGGAGCAGGAGTGCTCTTCTTGGCCCCTTAAACAAATCTTCCGCCCACTGCGGCCTCTACTCGCTGCCGTGATTGGCCAACTCCCGCCCCCATGCCCCACCATGCCCCAATCTTTGCCTCCCTCCTTGCTCGCTGCCATGCTCCAACAGCCACCCACCACCCCCCCACCCCACCATGCCCCAATCTTTGCCTCCCTCCCTGCTCGCTGCCATGCTCCAACAGCCACCCACCACCCCCCCACCCCACCATGCCCCAATCTTTGCCTCCCTCCCTGCTCGCTGCCATGCTCCAACAGCCACCCACCACCCCCCCACCCCACCATGCCCCAATCTTTGCCTCCCTCCCTGCTCGCTGCCATGCTTCAACAAACACCTACCACCATCCCTCCCCCCCACCACCCCACGCCCCAATCTTTTCCAATTTCTGGGGACCGTCCCCCACATGGAGCCTGAACTGGGCACTGTAGGTCTCCATTATGACTTCTGGGTGTTGAACTCAACTGATTTGGCCACATAGCTCAGCATTCCATTTGATTACTTTAGCCTCAGAAGGTTCTGACATGCTGAGTGACGAGTTAATTGAGCACAAGTCACCTATTTTTACTTCCAAAATGCAGTACCTTGCAACGTCTATATAGAATCTCATCTGCCACTGTTAAACTCAAGTACAGTAGAAGAATTCTTCAGAGGTTGGAGCTCCTCCATTTCAACAAATAGATGCTATAACTTGGAGCAATTTACACGGTATTGTAACTTTGAGTAAGAAGCACAAAGTTATAGGAAGTTAATAAAAAGAACTAGTCATGTCTACCCTGTACAAGCAGCGGTGAATGAAATTCCAGGCTTCCAGCAGGACTGCAACATGTTTCTACAACTACCGCCGAAAAGTAGACATCGATACTGTACAAACTACATGAGATAAGTTTGAATTCCTAAAGCAGAATTTCATTGGTAATTTTTTTAATGTTTTTAATTCGTTCCTGGGATGTGGGCGTCGCTGGCAAGGCCAGCATTTATTGCCCATCCCTAAAATGTGGGCAGGACACCATTAGGAAGCGGAATGATTACGTCTGATGTGTCACATGTATTGACAGCAAAAGATAATCATCCAAAGCATAATGAAAGGAAACCACTTTTGCACATAATGTCCCCTTGAATGATTTATATATGTGTTAATCCATTGTACAATTGAATGCGAGTGAGCCACAAAAGAGCAGTCAATAAAATATATATTTTACCTTTTAAAAGAATGTAAAATTATAGAACTGCTCCCGAGACCAACAATTGGCATGAGTACATCTATCGGTTAATGATTATGCATACTGTAACTGCCATGAGTAGGAGTAAAGCGGTTCAGGATTTCTAAGAAAGTGTTTGAAGGTGTGGTTCGTTGATAACGGTATCACTGGGCTCACTGCTAATGCACAATATCTCAAAGGACCAGCTGCAAAAGGACTGTTACATTCCAGATGCACAGTTACTGCTGCACAAAAAAAAACGGCTGCTTTCCATACAACACCCTAGACTCCCTCCAGTCCTGGAATTAGGGTTAGACCACTGGTGTCACACCAGCTGCTGAATTCCTGCCTCCTGTCTTTAAATATCACAGATACTGCTATGTCAGCAACAGCTGTTAACCATCCCAGTCCCTGCATGTCAAACAGGCAAAGTCAACACTGCAAATTCATTCACTTGGCAATCTTTAAACTATGCAACTATTCATTCCTCATTAATCTGTTTGTAGCATTGGAGTAGGTAGTGCTACCTGTACCCATTCTATACATCAGACTCAAAACAGCAGAGCACCTCCAATTCTCCAAACTGAATGTAAAGCTATCAATTTGTCTGCCTAAAATAATGCTGTAATAGTTTGACACAATGCATAATTTAATTAACTAAAGAAAGGTCTCGGGTTGTTAACATAAAGAGGGCTAAATTGGTTAGCCTCCGAAAACAGGCGTGGATCGTGATGCGCAATTAACCCTCGTGCGTTGATTGTAATACAGGCAGCACACCAACTTCGTGCTGCCTGCTCATTTAAATGATCTCTACATCCAGCCAGCGCTGACCGTACTGTTCATTGGCTGGACACATCAGCAGGGGGCCAGGAGCAGGTAAAGCTAGACTGCACTGCTTAAAGCTAGCCTGCGCCTCTTAAAGGGGAGGTGCATTGTGGCTGGAGTAGGTGCTGGAAGTCATGGTTGAAGAGATTCTGACCTGGGAAAGAGTGAGAAATGGCACAACAGGGGAGAAAGCGGGCTCCAAGATTTTCAGACACTGCACTGGAGGTCTTGGTAGGGGAGGTGGAAAGGAGGAGAGATGTCTGGGGCTAAATTCGATAGGCATGAGCAGGGGGCAAGGACAGCACAGCTGCCAGCTCACCAGAGGGCAAGGTCATACACGAGTTCTGCTGCAGAGGACTCAGATGAGGTCTTCGATGGGACAGGCTACAGATGAAGGCTGATGGGTATGCACAATGAAATGCTTGGTGCATTGGGAAGCCTGCCAGAAATCATGTTGTACAATGTCAAGAAGCATGGAGGAGTCCGTCACCAACTTGGCACAGGGTTTTGCGCAGAGCTTGGAGCCCATCCTTTCCAGCATGGAAGTGATGGGCAAGTTCATTAGCACAATTGTGGATCCAACCATGATGCATCTTCTGATGGCCAATGTCTCAGCTTCCATTGCAGTACAAACAGCAGCCACCCAACGACTGAGTGCTGCAGTGGAAGCGCAGACTGCTGCCATCATGGCTCTGGATCCCCGTGTTCAAAGGGGCTTGCAGGGCATCACAGCAGTCCAGCAATCTGTCCTTCAACAGATTACTAGGATTGCGGAGATGCCACCTCGGGGTGTGGCAGTGGCTCCGTGGAGCACGCACCTGCTGTCCTCTCTCAGGATGACAGCATTTGTCCTCCTACCACTGCCAGTCCACTAGTGCCCTTTCTGTTGCCGGTCAGCCATCCAGCCCAGACTGCTGCCACTCATGCCGAGATGGTACAGTCCACAGCCGAGCCTTCTATGCCCAGAGCTGCATGAGGTCATCCTCCAAGACCACCTGCAATCTCTTCCACTGAAAGTCAGCAGCCTTCCACCAGCCATGCTACAGCCACTATATTTGTATACAATATGGCATGATTTGATTTATAAATTTGGTTTGGAATGCTTATTTTGTGTTGGCTTTTATTGTAGCATTGTGGCCAAGTGGATGCTGTGATGGTCAGTGACAGAGGGAAGGTAAGGTGTGGGACTATTGGTGAATGTGGAATTGGGGTTGCATTTACTAGTATCGCACTCGGATGAGTTCTTCACGGAGAGCTCGGGCAGAAAGGAGCTGTCTAGGTTGCCTCCTCCCTTCATGTCATGATCTGCCTGCTCTACATACTTCTGGCAGGCGTTAGCTGCACGCATGCGAATGCCCTCATCAATATGGCATCCAGCGCGATTCACCCCACAAGTATGTGCATGCACATTGGACGCCATAGCGCCCAAACAACGGGCGCTACCAATCCCAATTTTGCACCGTTACAGCTTTTGCCTATAAATGGAACCATAGTATGGTAAGGTTTAGATTAGTTATGGAGAAGGACAAGGAGCAATTTAGAATAAAAATACTTAACTGGAGGAGGGCTAATTTTAGCGAATTTAGGAGGGCTCTGGCCCTGATAAACTGGAGTCAAAGACTGGCAGGCAAAAGTGTAATGGAGCAATGGGCGGCCTTTAAAGAGGAGATGGTTCAGGTACAGTCTAGGTACATTCCCACAAGGGGGAAAGGGAGGGCAACCAAAGCCAGAGCTTCCTGGATGACGAAGGAATTGGAGGGTAGGATGAGGCAGAAAAAAGGGTACTATAACAGATGTCAGCTTGATAATACAAGTGAGAATCAGGCTGAATATAAAAAGTGCAGAGGAGAAGTGAAAAAGGAAATAAGAGGGGCAAAGAGACAGGATGAGAACAGATTGGCAGCTAACATAACAAGGAATACAAAGGTCTTCTATAGGCATATTAACAGTAAAAGAATTGTCAGAGGAGTGGTGGGGCCGATTAGGGACCAAAATGGCAAACTATTGGTGGAGGCAGAGGCATGGCTGAGGTAATAAATGAGTACTTTGCATCGGTGTTTACCAAGGTAGAGGACTATGCCAAGGCTATGCTAAACAAGGAGGTTGCTGGGATACTGGATGAGATGAAAATAGATAAAGAGGAGGTACTGGAAAGGCTGGTGGTAATTAAAGTGGATAAGTCACCCGGTCCGGATGGGATTCATCCTAGGTTACTGAGGGAAGTAAGGGTAGAAATTGCGGAGGTACTGGCCACAATCTTCCTTAGATACAGGGGTGGTGCCAAAAGGACTGGAGGATTGCAAATGTTGCACCCTTGTTCAAAAAAGGGGAGGAGGATAAACCTGGCAATTACAGGCCAGTCAGTTTAATGTCAGTGGTTGGGAAGCTTTTAGAAACAATAATCTGGGAGAAAATTAACAGCCACTTGGACAAGCATGGACTACTAAAGGGCAAATCGTTTTCGACTAACTTGATTGATGAGGTAACAGAGAGGGTAGATGAGGGCAGTGCAGTTGATGTTGTATATATAGACTTTCAAAAGACGTTTGATAAAGTACCACATATTAGGCTTGTTAGCAAAATTGAAGCTCATGGGATAAAAGGGGCAGTAGCAGCATGGATACAAAATTGGGTAAGAGATAGAAAACAGAGAGTTGTGGTGAATGGCTGTTTTTCGGACTGGAGGGAGGTATACAGTGGTGTTCCCCAAGTTTCAGTACTCGGACCACTGCTATTTTTGATATACATTAATGACGTGGACTTGGGGTACAGGGCAAGAAGCTTCTCTGTTATTGCATAAACCGCATGGTCATTTTTAAAAACATTTTATCCAGATTTATGAAAAATCATCTTTGATCGAAGATCCAAATTAATCAGAATTACAATACTATTCTTCTATATACATTGCACAGCTTAACATTGCTTTACATAAGGCTCTGTGTTAGTGTTGAAAAGTTCTACAAACTCAAAAGCCCCAATATTAACTTGGGGCATAGGTGCAACATCCAGGACTACGGTAAGCACGTGAGTCCCGGAGAGAGAATTTAACTCCTGGGGCTCATTTCAACGTTAGATGTGAGTCTCCCGTCTGAACCAGGGGGGAAATCACTATTATCCAGTGGGTGGAAGTGGGATTTTGGGCGACAGGAGGCCACTGCTGAGGACCCGTAGGAACAGGCAAGTGTTGCGGTTGTGGGGAGTGTCAGGAGGGCATCACGGTTTGGGAAGGAGGGAGGCTCAGGGCAGGGGAGGCCCAAGGAGGAGCACTCCTGGCCCACATGGAAACCAATAAAAAAAATCTTGTCTTCCTGAACCTCTTCTGGCCCTGATCCGGTTTTCCAGCAAGTTTACTCAGGTGGCTCTGGCTTAGGCTCAGGTAAGTTCAAATCGCATCGGGGTTCTATTTGAGTCAGAGGACATCGATTTTTGCATATTTATCAGGACCTCACCTGCCTGCGGCGATCACTTCTGATGCCTTCTGAAATCCAGGATTTAAACTGGCAGCGTGGTGTGACAGGGGAGGTAAGTACTCTGCCCCTAAATTAACCACCCCCTCACCTGCATGCGCCATTCCCGTTGTGCACGGGATGGGGGGGAGGGGGGGGAAATGGAGGTTAAAATCGGGGTTTAATTGTTATGCTGCATCATTTCAATCAACGTGCGCTGAGCATGTCCTAAGAGTCAGAACTGACCAAATTCACTGAATGCTACTTTGTATAAAAACCAAGAATAACAAAACAAGACTGAAATCTGCTGTACTGAACCGGTTGGAAAGTAAGTCACAAGTTTGATGTGTAAAATTAATGCATGTGCACTCAGATAAATGCTGTTGCTCAGCCTTGGCATTTATTATTGGCTGCACAAACTTTCTGCTGACTACAGTCACCCAGTGGTGCCAGTTAGCACAATCACCACCTGCTGCCTTTCAAATAGAAACTCAGAAAACAAAAGGGCACTTTTATCTAATTTGTTTTTGAAGGTGTTGTGAACACATGCAAGAGAAATGAGCTGACGAAAAGGTGCCAGTTTTCTATTTTGATTTCAAACAGACATCATATTTAACAATTATGAGCAACAGAAACACACCAGCAGCATCTCTCTCTTTATCACAGGTGGACTGGAGAGTGGTGCTTTATTTAGAGCATTTCATTTTGTTCCCAGGATGATTTTCCATGATTATCTGCCAAGAATATTTTGACCCTGAGCGGATTCCTGAATGTTGAAGCATTTGTATTGTTCTTGTGTTATATTGTTCTTATCGATCCTAATAATCCAGAATCAAACAAGTGGAGAATACAACTAGATTTATTGGCCCAGATATTCCGATTACAGGCCTCCCGCGGGCGGAGGCCTGCGATCTGGAAAAATCTGCGCCCTTACCTGAGGGCTCCCGGGACGCACACACTTCCGCTCCTGGGCCTCTCCAAACTCCAAGTACGCAGGGCCCACGTATCCCAGAGGCGCAGGTAGTTAGCAGCATCCCTGGGATCACGTGGGCCATGGGGAGCCAATCAAAGAAGGAATCTCCCTTCATACATTTGACAGGAAGACCTGTCAAATATATGAATGGAGATCACCCCAAAAACACTGTAAAACTTTAAATAAATTTTTAAAAAATCACATTTTTAAAATGACTTGAAAGTACAATAAATTAACTATTTTAAACAAAACTTTAAATTTTTGAAAAAAATAAGTAAAGTTTTTTACCGGACTAAAAATAAACTTACTTTTTTTTAAAAGTATTTTTAAATGATAAATCAGAGGTAAAAATTTTTTTATTTTTTTTTACTTTTTTTCAACTCTTATCCTGGTAAAAGCAGGCCTTACGGCTGCTTTTACCAGGCGCAAGAATTGTAAGGGTTTTCTGCGGGCGGAGGGTCTCCAAAAAGCGGAACTATCCGCCCGCAGAGGCCCTTCTCCTGGGCAGCCGGAGGATCTGTCAAGAGATTTCTTGACAGATCGGAAATGCCGGTTTCCACCGCATGCGCAGTGCATGCCTGAAACCGGCATTTCCGATGTCCCTACGGGTGGGTACACAGCGCGTACCCACCCGTAGGGATCGGAATATCCGGCCCATTAATGTTTAAACCAACTTTTCATTCAGGCAGTCTTCATACTGTCTGACTTTCCTACAGTACAACAGTGACTACACTTCAAAAAAAAGGCACCTCATTGACTGTAAAGCGCTTTGGGGCGTCCAGTTGTCGTGAAAGGCGCTATATAAATGCAAGTCTTTCTTTTTGCTCCAGTCTGAATTTAACCTGTTGCCTAATTGCAACATTTAAAAAAATATTCGTTTATGGAATGAGGGCGTCGCTGGCAAGGCCAGCATTTATTGCCCATCCCTAATTGCCCTTGAGAAGGTGGTGGTGAGCCACCTTCTTGAACCACTGCAGTCCGTGTGGTGAAGGTACTCCCATAGTGCTATTAGGGAGGGAGTTCCAGGATTTTGACCCAGCGACGATGAAGGAACGGCGATATACTTCCAAGTCAGGATGGTGTGTGACTTGGAGGGGAACTTGGAGGTGGTGGTGTCCCCATGCGCCTGCTGCCCTTGTCCTTCTAGGTGGAAGAGGTCACGGATTTGAGAGGTGCTGCCGAAGAAGCCTTGGTGAGTTGCTACAGTGCATCTTGTAGATGGTACACACTGCAACCATGGTACATTGATATAGCGTTTACTTTAAAAATTCTTATTCTTGCATTGATACATCACAACAGCATTCAAGCAGTGAGGGAGGAGGGCAGTCAAATGACAACCCGAACAATTACCAGAAATAGCAAAGCAAAAGTAAATTAAAAAATACCAATTCCACACCAGTATATCTCCTCTAATTTAATCATGTCTTTCTTTCGTTCTCTCCTTTCCCCGTTTTCCCCTTTTCTGCTTTCCATTTTCTGCCTCATGCTCCTTCACTCCATGATCATTGTTTCTTTTTGCTTCTCTGCCCAGCTTCAGTTTTCTACAGTTTTCATACCCTAATTTCCTACCTGCACTCATTCTCTCAACTGCCTCTACTTTAGAGTTTCTATACTTCTGCAGCGTAAGCTGCTTCAAACAGCCGTGTCTTATCTGGATGCACTGACACCCACTTTTTTTTTTATTCGTTCCTGGGTTGTGGGCGTCGCTGACAAAGCCAGCATTTATTGCCCATCCCCAATTGCCCTTGTGGTGAACCGCCTTCTTGAACCGCTGCAGTCTCTGCGGTAAAGGTACTGCCATAGTGCTGTTAGGGAGGGAGTTCCAGAATTTTGACCCAGCAATGATGAAGGAACTGCGATATATTTCCAAGTCAGGGTGGTGTATGACTTGAAGGGGAACTTGGAGGTGATGGTGTTCCCATGCACCTGCTGCCAACACACTATGAGGAATTCTACTTACCTGAAATTGTACGACTATAAAGTTAATTTCTAATAATCACTGTAAAGTACTATGGCATTGAATGGTATGCTAGTGCAGTGGTTATGCTCCTGGAGTAGTAATCCAAGGCCCTGGACTAATAATCCAGAGAATATGAGTTCAAATCCCACCATGGCAGTATCAGAATTTGAAATCGGTTTTAAAAAATCTGGAAATAAAAAGCTGGTTTCAGTAAAAGTGACAATGAAGCTATTGGATTGTCATAAAAACTCAACTGTTTCACTCGGTACACTAATATCCTTTAGGGAAGGAAATCTGCCGTCCTTACCCGGTCTGACCTATACATGACTCCAGTCCCACATCAACATGGTTGACTCTTAACAGCCATCTGCCCTCAGTTGTATCAAACCCCTACATAGTGGATCAAGAAGGCGGCCCACCGCTACCTTTTCAGGGCAATTTGCCAAGGGCATTAAATACTGGCCTTGTCAGTGACACACAATGAATAAAATTAGGCCAACAACTCGAAGCATTGTCTGAATTTCATCTCTGCACTACTTTAGCTGAGACATTAACCTGTTCAAAAGAAATAAGTTTACGCCTTTGCTAAAATTGCAGAAAGGGGAATTGCAACACACATTTTAAGTGTTCGAACACTGGTATGCAATGGAATAACTTCAGGGCCTATAAATTCTTTGAAGAAATTCTGACTTTAGAATCTGTGCAACAAGTCCATACTGTGAGAAACATACAGCCCTATTCATAGGCAAGCATTCAGATATTTGTTTACATAATTGTATCAACATTGGAAATTCAGGACTGATGAGACAGCCTTGGGATTCCAGAGGTTCATAGTTCTTCATAGACTGCTATTTGCATAATATGTAATAAAAAACACATGGCTGCGAAGTTCCAGGAGCCCAGCAGCCACCTTAAATACCACGTGGAACCAGAATGGTCACACTAATGCATACCAGGCAAGAAGCTAGAGAGTCCAAGGTGACCTGATTGAAGTTTTGAAGATTATGAAAAGGGATTGACAAATTTGATTGAGGCAAATTGTTCATCACACTGAAAGGTTCAAGTAGCAGGGTCACAAGTTAAAAATTAAGAAGCTAGGGGTAAGAGAAGTCAGGTAAGACCTTTTTCAAATCACAAGAATGATAGACTTGTAGAATAAGTCACTAGGAAAGGCTAATTAAATAAATAGCATAAATGGGTTCAAGAATCAACTAGATGTGCTTCTGCAGAGAGAAAGATTTGAAGCATACAATGTAGGTAGTTTGGGATTGAGATCAAACTAAAAAAGGATAGGTTTGTTTAGCTCATAGCCCTTTTAGTGCCTAAAGCTGCTGTGGGGATCAGTCCATTTGCTCTATTTTTAGCACATCCAAAGCATTTTCATAGACTTTATTAAAGAGGTTAATGTATTTGATTTCAACAGATTAAAATCATGAATTTACATTAATGCGTTAACATGTGCAACAAAAATAGTACAAAGAGAGAATTAACCTACTTAGGCTGGCCAACACATTGGAGGAAAAGGTTGGCAGCGTAGATGTGCTATCAACATAAAATCTTGGAATAAAACCTGTTTTAGTCAATAGACTAAAGTAGCAACATGTTGATTATTTACTAAATTTCATTTCAAGTGTGGTGAGCAGATAAGTCACTGGGATGGCTGTCAGTAGGAAGAATTGTCTCTTTAGTAAGCTGGTGTTAAAAATCAGAAGCTATTAGCTGTGAAGTGAAGAAAAATGGTCCCTCTGCTGACATCATTCTCAGTGACAGATCTGTTCATACATTCTGCTGAAACTAAGTGGTCTTACAGCTTTGCCCCGAGAGATGGAATACGCTGCTGGTGTGGGCAATTCTAAATTCCTTATGATCCTTCTGAAATATTATCCTAGACTCAACTGCTGTATCACCCATTTCATTACTTGCAATGAAACAAGCTCATTTAAAAAAAAATTAAGAAGTCTTTCTCTGACACCTCAGTAGGTAAATCTATCATAGGATTTGATATTGAGTCATAGAAACCAGGAAAGTCTCTGGTTCAGTGCTAGTGTGTGCTGACTTAGAGCGTGGGCAGTGATAGGGCATGACCACTAACCTCAACGTCTCCAGCTACAGAGAGGACAATCAGCTAGGGTTCCCATTTGTGATCTCTGTCCAGTGACCCTGACTGGAAGGGGTATCTGTGTGGGCAAACAAAGGTAGGATCCAAAGTGACCCAAACTGGGGCAATTCAGAAACTCAGAATATGTCTTAACTTCGAGTACAGATCAATTTATTGTAAGACACAGCTCCTCCCTACTTGCAAACATTGACTTGTGTTCAAAGCCAGCTCTAAGAAATTTGTTTTTTTTTACTTCTCTCAGCTCATTCCAAGCACTACTGAAAGGCTGTTAAAACTGTCGTAAATGAGAAATGAATCCAATACTGTAGTTTTAAATTTGAAAAGTTACCCCTTAAACAATTTTACCTTTGCATATATTCTTTTAAGATATTCACCATTAAATAACCCAAGGTAAATTGTAGTCAGTCATTTAGGACTACATAGTCTGAAAAGTACTTTACTATCTATGAAAGAAATAGTATCTATGCAAATGTCAACACCCTATATACTGTTTCCATTATCAGTTTGATTTGTGTCATTCTCTTCTAAAGTCAGAGACTTCATTATCTTTAATAATGGCATTGAGATTAAGTGCCTGCCTTTATTCTACGTAATTGGCCAATGTGCCATTGTATTTTACACTACATCACTGCTATTTTAGTATCTGGGTCACTGTTTGTCAGCACAAACACTGACAGCCAACTGCAGAAACATGTCAGATACTTCTGTCATTGTCTGAACATAAAAGGAATGGTTTTGCCAACCTTTGCTAAGCGTATTAAGGTAGACTTCAAAGCACTGAAGACAATAAGCAACATTTTATCACAGTGCTGCTGTAAATAGCATTAGCACTGCAATCATGAAACATATACCTTATTTTGATTCCCCACCCATTGATTAATGTAGTACCATTCTGTAGGATTTCAGTTTCCCCTCTACTGTTTGCAGACACTAGACTATCACAGCTATTGCAATCGTAAAGTGAAACAGAAGTGGTGTTACGTTATTAAACCCTTCTTCATACATTTTAATCCACTTATGGACATTTGGTCCTGATGGCTGTTCCTATCATATACCACAGTTCTATAAATATATTTATGCAGCGAACATGGGAAAAAGGACATCATGGGAATGCAGGAAAGAGAGGTAGGGCAGGTTAGAGACCATGAAGCTGCATAGTTAAATTGTTCAGTACTGTAGTTGTGTGGAGAATGAGGCAAAGTGGCAACGTGTTGAACTGCTTTGAGGTTTAAAGAAAATGGTGGGGTCCCCATGGCCTCAGACACCAGAACCCAAGCCTACACATTATGAGTAGGAACCAGATCAGAGGCTATTCCTCAGAAAGGATGAAGAAAGTGATTGGGAGGAGGCAATGGAACAGTAAATAAACACATGGCAGCTTTAATCAACATAAATTGCTTAAACAATCAATTTTGTGCAGTTATTTATATCATTCACCTGTTGAAGTCCATACTTTGATGTTTTATACATGATAACTTCCAGCAGCGGAGAGGATAGGGAAGGACAAGGATTAGAAAAAGTAAGCCCCGACACACTCTAAGAATGGTTAGTCTCACTGTAAATCATTTAAAAATTCCTAGTTGCTATGTGCACTCACCTCTCCTCCCTCCCACTACCCCACCCGTGCCCCCCTCAACCCCCTGCCTCCAGCTCCAAACTATAGTGTTGTTCATTAGACTCAGGAGGGAGGTATCCTTAAACTGCATTCTGGAGCCAAAATGAAGAAGGGAGGAGCTAAGGTATTAGCCCAAAAATTCGGCCGTTCCCGGGTGAGTACTCAGTGCGTACTCACCCGTATTGCTTTCCGAAGTGCTGGTTTCCTGCATGCACTGCGCATGCGCGGGAAACCGGAACTTCCGGTATGGTGAAGAGGGCGGTTCCTAGGTGAACCGCGTACATGCTAAAGGCTGCGCGCACGCAGCACACTTAGATTTTTTTTCAGGTTTCTACGCGAGGGTAAGTATTGAAGATTCTACGCTAATAAAAAGGAGGTGTAAGACCCCTTTTGAACAAGGTAAGTGGTTAATTAAGTATAATTTTAAATTTTTTTCAACAGGTTTATCTTTTTATAGATACTTTAAAGAAAGGTAAGTTTATTTTTATAACTTTTAAAAAGTATTTTAATTTTTTCAAAAATTTTAATTTTTGTTTAAAGTGGTTAATTTATTTAACTATAGTTATTTTATAAATGTGATGGTTTTTAAAAAAATTTATTTTAAGTTTAGCTGTTCTTTTGGGGCTGATTTCAATTCACAGATTTGACAGGTTGTCAAATCTATGAATGAAAGATGGTCTGCTGCCATTGGCTCTCCATGGCCCACGTGATCCCAGGGGTCGCATCGCACTAACTGCGCCCCTGGAACACGCAAGCACTGGGAGAGGCCCAGGACCCGAAGTTCCTGTGGGCCCAAAACACAACGGCAGGCGCGGTAGGTAAGAGCGCGCGCGATCCTTACCCCCGTGGCAAGCCGGCCACGCGAATTTCTGGCCAATATCAGAATAAAAGAGTCAACAAAGCCAACTCAATAACTGAAGTTCCAACTCCAAACTGAGCCCTAGGCCCCCAATCTTTCCCTTTCCCATAAAATGTTTTCCAGAGATTTACAACATTGAACCAAGGCTGTGTGTAAGAATAAGCATTTTATTCTGAATTGTTAATTTTTAATATCCTAAATATTACTTATACTGGCATATCTTCAGGTTGGTGAAAAATTCACGGTGGTGGCTCAAACCAACTTCAAAAAATTATTTTATTCATCTGCTTGTTGCAGTTACTGCAGTTCAGAATTGATAGGTTTAAAAAAAAAATGGAGTTATTTGATTATTCAATTTTCTGCTGCTTATTCATTCCTCATTGGTACTTGCTGAATTTCAAAGTATTAATTCTCCTGATACTGATAGTTGTCAAAGTTGAGGTACTTTTTTCATTATTATGCATAACCAGTAGTTCTCATTGCAGGAGAATGGTGCAGCAGTCTTTATGAATGATCAGCTAAGATATTAGATAATATCCCTCCTGCATGCTAAAGCTACAAGCACACCTGATTATAATGTAACAGATTAACCATTTTAATAATACTTCAGTAATATCCCCTAATCACTTTCGTGGAGAAGTGTTCACAAATTAAACACTGCTCTGTTCCCGCTGGGAAGAACCTTGATGATCTATCAAGACTATCATGGAGATACACTTTTGGTGAATTAAATCAGTTTCACCAATATGTTAATGAATACAAAATACAGAAAAGATAGAGTAGACAGAAGAGGTTGTGCAACCCAGGGGCATGTGGAGGTTAAAGAAGGAGGTGGGAGGTGGAAAGTTATACAATGAATTAATCTTGTTAGAACATAAGAACATAAGACGTAGGAGCAGGAGTAAGTCATTTGGCCCCTCGAGCCTGCTCCACCATTCAATAAGATCATGGCTGATCTGATCTTGGCCTCAACTCCACTTTCCTGCCCGCTCCCCATAACCCTTGACTTCCTTATCATTCAAAAATCTGTCTATCTCCACCTTAAATATATTCAATGATCCAACCTCCACAGCTCTCTGGGGAAGAGAATTCCAAAGATTCACGACCCTCTGAGAGAAGAAATTCCTCCGCATTTCCGATTTAAAAGGGTGCCCCCTTATTCTGAACTCCAGATGTGGTCTCACCAATGCCCTGCATAACTGAAGCATAACCTCCCTACTTTTGTATTCAATTCCCCTCGCAATAAATGATAACATTCTATTAGCTTTCCTAATTACTTGCTTACCTGCATACTAACTTTTGCAATTCATGCACTAGGACACCCAGATCCCTCTGCATCTCAGAGCTCTGCAATCTCTCACCATTTAGATAATATGCTTCTTTTTTATTCTTCCTGCCAAAATGGACAATTTCACATTTTCCCACATTATACTCCATTTGCCAGATCTTTGCCCACTCACTTAACCTATCTATATCCCTTTGTAGCCTCCTTATGTCCTCTTCACAATTTACTTTCCTACCTATCTTTGTGTCATCAGCAAATTTAGCAACCATACCTTCGGTCCCTTCATCCAAGTCATTTATATAAATTGTAAAAAGTTGAGGCCCCAGCACCGATCCCTGTGGCACACCACTCGTTAAATCTTGCCAACCAGAAAATGACCCATTTATGCCTACTCTCTGTTTCCTGTTAGCTAGCCAATCTTCTATCCATGCCAATATGTTACCCCCTACACCATGAGCTTTTTTTTCCCCACAATAACCTTTGATATGGCACCTTATCAAATGCCTCCTGGAAATCTAAGTACAGTACATCCACCGGTTCCCCTTTATCCACAGCACATGTTACTTCCTCAAAGAACTCCAATAAATTGGTTAAATATGATTTCCCTTTCACAAAACCATGTTGACTCTGCCTGATTACCTTGAACTTTTCTAAGTGCCCTGCTATGACATCTTTAATAATAGCTTCTAACATCTTCCCTATGACAGATGTTAAGCTAATTGGCCTGTAGTTTCCTGCTTTCTGTCTCCCTCCCTTTTTGAATAAAGGAGTTACATTCGCTATTTTCCAATCTAATGGAACCTTCCCCAAATCTAGGGAATTTTGGAAAATTAAAACCAACGTATCAACTATCTCACTAGCCACTTCTTTTAAAACCCTAGGATGAAGTCCGTCAGGACCCGGGGACTTGTCAGCCCGTAGCTCCAACAATTTGCTCAGTACCACTTCCCTGGTGATTATAATTTTCTTGAGTTCCTCCCTCCCTTCCATTTCCTGATTTACAGCTATTTCTGGGATGTTACTTGTATCCTCTATAGTGAAGACCGATGCAAAATACCTGTTCAATTCAACTGCCATCTCCTTATTTTCCATTATTAATTCCCCAGACTCACTTTCTATAGGACCAACGCTCACTTTGTTAAATCTTTTTAAATATCTATAGAAACTCTTACTATCTGTTTTTATATTTCTAGCTAGCTTTCTCTCATACTCTAATTTTTCTCTCCTTATTAATCTTTTAGTCATTCTTTGCTGTTCTTTATATTCTGTCCAATCTTCTGATCTGCCATCTATCTTTGCGCAATTATATGCTTTTTCTTTAAGTTTGATACTATCTTTAACTTTTTTAGTTAACCACGGATGGTGGGTCCTCCCCTTGGAGTTTTTCTTTCTCATCTTTAATGTGAAAAGAACAAGTTAACACTCTAGCTATGTTACAGACCACCAGATCATACAAGAAGGAAGGCAGTTTGTTCTATAAATATATGAAAAAGGCATGTGAAAACAGTAAAGTTAATATCAATGGGGGACTTCAAGCACATATTGAGTATTGCGTCCAGTTCTGGTCACAGAGACACACAGACATTCAAGTGCTGGAAGCAATTCAGAGGCTGATCCTTAATGTTAGATTTATGAGGAAAGGCAGCAAAAACTTGGTCTTTTCAGTCTCAATAGGAGGTAATTGATAAGTGATCTTACGGAAGACATACAAGGCAGTAAGCAGTCTGGAAAAGGTAAATGCAGAAAGGGGCTTCAAACTAAACTGATAGAGTAGGACAATGGGATGTAGATTTAAACTAGTGAAAGGCAAATTTAGGACTGATATCAGGATGCTCTTTGCACTCAAGAGTGATCAACATGTGGAATAGACTTCCGGCCAGATTAGCAGAGAAGAAATCCATGGAATTGTTTAACAGTTGCATGGTGCCATGGTGGGGGGGCATGGTGAATTGGTCGAATCGATTAACTGAAGTGTAACAAATGGCCTTCCTCTTCCATATTGATCTTATGTTTCTGTGAAATTTTAATATCATACCAAACAGACTTGAATGATTTGAAAGATAATGGGGTTAACTTACAACCTTGCCATTTGGGCAGTAACCTGGCAGAGCGGATAGCCCACCTGATTTTTATCCCATTGAAATCAATGCGAAGTAAATCAGGTGGGTTCCACATCAGGGGAGGCGATACCCTCCACCAAGTTGAGAATTACCCATAATATGTCAGGCATTGTATTTTGAAAAGATGTATTGATTATTATTTAACATCAGGCAACTGTTGATTTATTTTTATTGAGAAGCCAGGGTAAAGGATGAAGACCCATAGTGAAGGGCAATCATCGATGCTAAAACAGTAAGAGATGAGGTAAATGAGGAAATAACTATTAAGTAATGCCAAGCTTGAATTTTAAAAATCTAAAAGATTATCAGAGGATTAAATACTGAAGGAGCGATGGAGTTGTGCAATTTCATATTCTGGGCAGTAATGATTTAGAGTAGGAGACAGTGCGATAAGTTTTAATGATGCAGGGAGGAGGGAAGGCATTTAGTACTGCATATTGCAGCAAGTAGAAAGAGCAAAAATATTACTCAAAAGTTAATCATTCACAAAAATATGAAATTATGCACTTTTATTTGTGAACACACTTGCATCAGAGGTGCAAGTGACTTTCTGATAAGCACCTACCTGAACCTAGGACGGTTTTTATGTGTCAAATCAGTTACCATTTACTACCATTAACAACTATGATTCTGGCATGAGTCCAGCACACTTTTCTTTGAGGTGGACCTATGGATACAAGACCTAGCATAAGCTATTTCTTCTGACTGAAACTGCAAGAATTTGTTATTTGGGCATTATTTGAGAAAACTAGAGATTGTGGCAAGATTCATGGAAAATTTCTATCAAGATTGTAAATAAAACACTATTTTTGATGATTAAATATTTTCCCATCCATTATTTTTCTTGTTTTCAAGGGCACCCCAGCAAAACTATTTTAGTTTAATATTTTTAATTTATTTCAGAACATTTTCTCACCTGAGCAGGATTTGTATTCTCTCCGTCATAGAGTCATAGAGCACAGAAGGAGACCATTCGGACCATCGTGCATGTCTGTGCTAGCTCTTTGAAAGAGCTACCAATTAGTCCCACTGCCCTGCTATTTCCCCATAGCCCTGCATTTTTTTTTCCTTTTTAAGTATATATCCAATTTCCTTTTGAAAGTTACTATTGAATCTGCTACCGCCATCTGCTACCGCCACCCTTGTGCATTCCAGATCATCATAGCTCGCTGATTTAAAAAATTCTCATGTCTTCCCCTTGGCTTTTTTGCCAATTATCTTAAATCTGTGTTCTCTGGTTACTGACCCTCCTGCCGATGGAAACTTATCCTACCACCTTCAAAGATTTGTGTATGTAAAACCCCAGATCTCTCTGTTCCTGCACCCTCTTTAAAAGCTTACCATTTAGTTTATATTGCCTCTCCTCATTTTTCCTTCCGAAATGCATCACTTCACTGCATTCAATTTCAGCTGCTATGTGTCTGCCCATTTCACCAGTCTCGTTATGTCCTCCTGAAGTCTGCTACTATCCTCCTTACTGTTCAGTACATTTCCAAGCCTTTTGTCATCCGCAAATCTATTCCCAAGTCCAGGTCATTAATATATATCAAAAAGAGCAGTGGTCCTAATACCGACCCCTGGAGAAACCACTGTATACGTCCCTCAAGTCTGAAAAACAACTGTTCACCACTACTCTCTGCTTTCTGTCTCAGCCAATTTCATATCCATGCTGCCACTGCCCCTTTAATCCCATAGCCTTCAATTTTGCTAAGAAGTCTATTTAGTATGTGATACTTTATCAAGCACCTGCTGGAAGTCCATATACACAACATCAACAGCACTACCTTCATCAACCATATCCATTATTTCATTGAAGAATTCGATCAACTCTAGACAATGATTCTATCTAAAAAGGTGACTCCTCAAGGAGCTCTCATTCTTCCTGCACTTTGTCATATTCTGAAGGGATTCCCTTCAAGTTAAATCTCAATTTAAAGCCATAAATATATAGGGCTGGATTTTGTCAGTGTGGGCGGGCTGGGGCGAGTCAGGTGGAAATCGTGTCAGGACCCCGACTCCGAAGTGATGTGTTGAAAAAGTGGGAGTTTCCCCTAATTGGGCAATTGATTTCCTGCGTGTGGGAACCACTGGCCCAATGAGTCTTTTCATACAGAAAGTCGCCTCCGATGACGTCACCAATGCTGTTGGATTTAAGGCCTGCAAGCAGCCTTGATTCTTCTGGATTCTGCAAAGGCTCTGCAATTTATATGAAGGAGTTGAATTGTGGAAAATGTCAACGATCAAGCAAATGTGTGCTCCTCGGTTTGATGAGCCCTCCCTCCAAGCTCTGGTGCACGGAGCCAGCTGTAATAAGGAGGTGCTGTTCCCTTCCTCAGGGAGAAAAAAACCACCCCAACAGACAAAAGCTGTGTGGCTACAAGTAGCCAAGGAGGTCAACTCCATTTTGATGAGCTGCAGAACCTGGCTGCAATGCAGGAAGAGGTTTCATGACCTTCTCCACACAGGAAAAGTAAGTATGACTTTCCCATCACCCTCAATCTGATCCCCATCGCCTCTCCTCACCAGCACTCTGCTTTGCCAACCTCTTCCTCCACATGCCACTTGACACTTACGTCCCTGCACCCTTACCCATTCCCTCTCTCTCTCTATGGTCACATTCACTTAACTATTCGACCATGCAGCCCTCACACTCCCTATCACGGTGATGCAACGACAACAACTTTCAACACACAGGGAGGGTCCTTTGTATCCTTCTAAGCATCTATGTTATGGATTCTCTACATTCACTCCTTCATTCTCACTCAAACTCCACTTGTGTCCCTCATTGCAAGAAAAGAGAGCCCACAATAAGAGGGAAAGAGCCATGACAGGAGGAGGGCCACCCTCAGTAGCCCAGCTCACCCCCTGGGAGGAGGCGGCCCTGGAAATTGCTGGGATCGAGGATGATACCCAAGTGGGGGACGGACAGACAGGCGCATCACAGCAAGCTGGTGACAGAATAGTTTGGCATCTCTCTCATTGACATAGCATGAGTCACTGATACTGATTCTGATGCTCTAACACATTGACTCATGATCATCTGCAATATTCAATGTGCATGTAACCTTGGCCTCACATCTCTAAACTCTTTCCTTTACTCCCCCACAGGACCATCGAAAGCCCCCGTCCCCACTATCCAGGAGGAACAGCCTGAGCCTCCAGACTCCTCAGAGGAAGCTGCAACCTCTGAGGGCGCAGCATCAGCAGAATTCAGCGCACCCAGCACCAGCGCAGACACTCGCGCCTCGGTGGGACCTTCGCGAGATAGAGTAGTGTTGGCACCTGGTGTATCACAGCTCAAAAGTGAGCATCAGCAGATGGTGGAGACAGGGACAGCAGTGGGGAGTCCTCGTCAGAGGGCGCAGGATTCTGCCAGCTCGGCTCCACTGCATGTCGACCCTGTGCCTCCAGGTCCATCCAGAAGGAGAGCGGTGCTGGAACTCCAGGAACAGGTGCAGGAGTCTCTGGCAGGTTTTGTCTCCAGGGTCGCTGCGAGTGTGGAGCGAATGGAGGAGTCCATCGCGAACATGAGCAGAGCCTTTGTGGAGGCATTGACGCATGAACGCATCACCGTGGAAAGGATGGCAACCTCCGTGGAAAATTGCTCGGAGGCGGGATCGGGCCCGCCCGCCATTTTTGGCGATTTTAACAACTCGCACGCCTCCAAGCCCGCCTCCTCAGGGCTGGTAAAATCCAGCCCATAATGTACAACATAGTACACAGATGGTTGTGTCCATTACTAGCCGAGCAGAGTGCTGCACATTATTGTAGCTTTCTTCATATTCAGTTCTCTGCAAACAGGCAAACAGCAGGTCAGTCAGTTCTGTGACTGGCATATTCATGCTAATTTATCAGCAGAACTATGAAGCTGGGTACTATTTTCACAAACCATTAATTAACTGGCATCCACAAAAATTATGCGCATTTTTGTGCAAATTAGCAATGTAATGAAAACAACGTTTTGGAATATGTAAAAGCTTTCTGAAAACCCTCTAGTATGAAAAAACAAACTAAAAAATCTTAGTGTTTTAATAATAAATTACCTTTGATGAATAATTCAGTCTGAAAGCTCCATATCAGCTGTTATCTATAAATAGACTGATAACTTTATGGCTCCTGACAGTGGCTGTTAAAATAATATTGCTGCAATTAGTTAACAGTTATTATTGAAGACCTACTATTGCAGAAATGGGGGAGGGGGGTTGATTTTTTAATCTTTTAATATAGACCATCTATTTCCACCTCCTTAACATCGCCTGTCTCCGCCCTTGCCTCAGCTCATCCGCTGCTGAAACCCTCATCCATGCCTTTGTTACCTCTAGATTTGACCATTCCAACGTACTCCTGGCTGTCCTCCCACATTCTACCCTATGTAAACTTGAGGTCATCCAAAACTCGGCTGCCCGTGTCCTAACTCGCACCAAGTCCCATTCGCCCATCACCCCTGTGCTCGCTGACCTACATTGGTTCCCGGTTAAGCAACGCCTCGATTTCAAAATTCTCATCCTTGTTTTGAATTCCCTCCATGGCCTCGCCCCTCCCTATCTCTGTAATCTCCTTCAGCCCCACAACTCCCCACCCGAGATATCTGCACTCCTCTAATTCTGCCCTTTTGAGCATCCCTGATTATAATCACTCAACCATTGGTGGCCATGCCTTCTGTTGCCTAGGCCCTAAGCTCTGGAATTCCCTGCCTAAACCTCTCCGCCTCACTACCTCTCTTTCCTCCTTTAAGACGCTCCTTAAAACCTACCTCCTTGACCAAGCCTACCCTAATTTATCCTTAAGTGGCTCGGTGTCAAATTTTTTGTCTTATAATACCCCTGTGCAGCGCCTTGGAACGTTTTACTACGTTAAAGGCGCTATATAAATACAAGTTGTTGTTGTTGTATATGCCACCAACTTAGAAATCTTCCAGAGTTTAGTGCCAACTTGAATTGCTCCACACCTCCAACTGTGTTTCTGGAGAGAGAAGAGATTGGAGCCCCTTTTTCATAGATCAACTGCATCTACCAGTCTCTGGTATTTAAACCCTTCAGCACAATGAGGACCTTGCCTTGATCAATCTTGTCAATTTCCTTTATGCTTTTGAAAACATCAATTTCGTCCACCTGCTTTTCAAAAAGTTTCTGCAGGGCTTCTCCTGATCTCCTGCCATCATTTAAGTGCAAACCCTGGAGCAACAGCGTAAATGGCCATTTATACCTTTTCTCTGGGGTTTACCCCAATCTTTCTGCAGAAATATAACTCCATTGTGTTCTGCCCCATGGTCCAGATGAAATATTTACACCCTCTACAGGTTTTGCTTTACCTCCCAGGAGGTAAGCAGTGACAGATATCAAAATTGGTATGGTCTTTCAGCCATCAACACGGTTTCCAAGAGGATCAAATATGGATTTTCCTCTTAAACTCACTTCCAGCTTAAGTGGCTTCACCTGCAATGCCAAAAGCAATTCAGCAGGTTTGGCAATCCAAAGACATCTCTTGTGTTGAGGCTTATAATACCAGGAGTCTAATTTATAGGCACTTTTCTCCCCAGACAAATATCTGCTTTTTTTGACAAGTATAGTCAAACGAGTTGGTGGAACAGTAATTGGAGTACCAATGCGAAGCTCCATATCAATGAGAAAGTATTAAAGAACGCAGGGTATGGCAGTGTAGTGGTGACATTACATGATTAGTAAATCAGAGAGCATGAGTTCAAATCCCACCATGGCAGTTTAAATGTGAATTCTGCTTAAATAAAACTGGTTCACCAATGCCCCCCATTAGGGAAGGAAACCTGCCACACTTACCTGGTCTGGCCTATATGTGACTCCAACGTGGTTGACACTCAACTGCCTAGCAATCCATCCAGTTGTATCAAACTGCTACACACAGCAGCGATTCAAGAAGAAGGCTTTCTTAGGGCAACTAGGATGGGCAATAAATGCAAATAAATGACACCCACATCCCGAAAATGAATAAAAAATAAGTAGATTCTTGCTCCATAACACTGCATTGTTGAACACAGCCACTCTGCTGTAAGTAACTTCCAAAGAGAAGCCAATGCATCCTCACTAAGGAAGGACAATTGAAGAGGCACTGATCCCCAGGACAGTCACTTTCTCCTATTAGCAATCTCAAAGAAACATTTGTGAAAATCTGGGAGATTTTCACCCAGCCACCATCTCAATCATAACACAAAGGAACCAGAAGAATGGCGAAAAAGAGAAGGAAACAGAAAGATTCATAACCTTATATGCATGCAGCTAGGAGTACAATATTTGCACAAGTATTTATTCCCAGCATTATATTAACTTGAGGATGTCCACCCGCTACCCCACCCCACCCAGTGGTGTTAGGCAAGGAATTCCAAGATTTTGACCCAGTGATGGTGAAGAAACAGTGATATATGTCCATGTCAGGATGGTATGTGACTTGGAGGGAAAGCTGGAGCTGATGGTGTTCTCATGCACCTGCTGCCCTTCTCCTTCCAGGTGGTGGAGGTCGCAGGTTTGGGAGGAGCTGTTGAAGAAACCTTGGCAAGTTGCTGCAGTGCATCCTATAGATAGTGCACATGGTGCGCCAGTGGTGGAGGGAGTGGGCATTTGAGGTGGCTGCTGATCAAGCAGACTGCTTTGTCATGAATGATATTACAAAGTATTAGAAAATATTTACAGCACAGAAACAGGCCATTCGGCCCAACAGGTCCGGTGTTTATGCTCCACACGAGCCTCCTTCCACTCCTCTTCACCTAACCCTATCAACATATCCTTCTATTTTTACTCCCTCATGTGCTTATCTAGCTTTCCCTTGAATGCATCTATGCTATTCGCCTCAACTACTTCTTGTGGTAGTGAGTTCCACATTCTAACCACTCTCTGGAAAAAGTTTCTCTTGAATTCCCTATTGGATTTACTAGTGCCTATCTTATATATATGGACCCGAGCTCTGGTCTTGAACGCAAGTGGAAACATGTTCTCTACGTCTACCCTATCAAACCCTTTCATAATCTTGAAGACCTCTATCAGGTCACCCCCTCAATCTTCTCTTTTCTAGAGAAAAGAGCCCCAGCCTGTTCAATCTTTCCTGATGGGTATAACCTCTCAATTCTGGTATCATTCTAGGTAAATCTTTTTTGCACCTTCTCCAGTGCCTCTATATCCTTTTTATAATATGGAGACCAGAGCTATTTACAGTACTCCACGTGAGGTCTAACCAAGGTTCTGTACAAGTTTAATATAACTTACCAGTTTTTCAATTCTATCCCTCGTGAAATGAACCCCAGTGCTTTGTTTGCTTTTTTTATGGCCTTATTAACCTGCGTCACTAATTTTAGTGATCTGTGTATGTCTCCTCCGTTCCTCTACCTCATTTAGACAATTACTTCCAAGAAGTATGTGGCCTCCTTATTCTTCCTATCAAAATGTATTACCTTACATTTATCTATATTAATGTTCATTTGCCAATTTTACACCCATTCTGCAAATTTATTAATGTCTTCCTGTATTTTGTCGCAGTCCTCCTCTGTATTAACTACACCGCCAATTTGTTGTCATCCGCAAATTTTGAAATTGTACTTCCGATTCCAGAGTTCAAATCGTTTATGTAAATGGTGAACAACAGTGGTCCCAGCACCGATCCTTGTGGAACACCACTTCCCATTTGCCAATCCCAGTAACTACCTTTAACCCTACTCTCTCTTTTCTGTTTTGTAGCCAGCTTGCTAGCCATTCTGTTACTTGTCCCCTGACTCCACATGTTCTGACCTTAGTCATGAGTCTACTATGTGGTACCTTATCAAAGGCTTTTTGGAAATCCAAATATATTACGTCTACTGCATTACCCTTATCTACTCTTTCTGTTACTTCATCAAAGAATTCAATAAAGTTCGTCAAGCATGACTTTCCCTTTTGGAATCTGTGCTGACTACTCTTTATTTTATTTTCAGTTTCTAGATATTTTTCTATTACATCCTTGATTAAGGATTCCATTATCTTTCCTACCACGAATGTTAAGCTAATTGGTCTATATTTCCCGGGGCTTGTTCTATCTCCCTTTTTATGTATAGGAATCACATTAGCTGTCTGCCAGTCCTCTGGCACTATTCCCTTTTCTAGTGTATATATATATATATATATATATATATTCATGTATGTATGTATATATGTTATAGTGCCTCTACTATCTCTTCCTTAACTTCTTTTAATATGCGCAGACGCAATCCATCTGGACCAGGGTTTAATTTTGTCTAAGTTTGATTAGTTTATCAATTTATCTCCCCCTTTCTATCTTAAAATGTCTTTATATCCTTTTTGATCTCTTCTTCTAATGTCATGTCCACCATATTAGTTTCTCTGGTGAATACTGAGGCAAAGTGATTATTTAGTATTTCTGCCATTTCGCTGTCATTACCTGTGAGTTTACCCTATGCATCCCTTAGTGGCCCAATCCCTATCCTGATTTTTCCGTTGTTATTTATGTGTCTGTAGAATACTTTACTATTTCTCTTCATATTCCTTCATAATTTAATTTCATAATTTCTCTTTGCCTTCCTAATTTTTTTTTTTTTACTTCTTTCCTTTATTTATATACCTTTTTGTATTCCCTTTTGTCATCTTCTACTTTGTTGTCTATGTACTTTTTCTTTAGTTTCAATTTTGCCCTCATTTCTTTATTCATCCATGGTGTGTCATTAATGGCTAGTTTGTTCTTGCTTTTTAGTGGGATCTATTTCTCCTGGACTCTATGGTGTTGAGCTTCTTGATTGTTGTTGCAGCTGCACCATCCAGGCAAGTGGAGAGTATTTCATCACACTTCTGACTTGTGCCTTGTAGGTGGTGGAGAGGCTTGTGCCTTGTAGGAGGTGAATCATTAGCCACAGAATACCCAGCCTCTAATAGCCAAGGCATTTATGTGACTGGTCATTTTGAGTTTCTCGTTAATGGCAACCCACGGGATGTTAATGGTGGAGGATTCGACAATGATAATACCATTGAATATCAAGTGGACGTGGTTAGAGTCTCTCTAGTTGGAGATTATCATTGCCTGGCACCTATGTGGCACGAATGTTCCTTGCCACTTATCAGCCCAAGCCTGGATGTTGTTCAGGTCTTGCTGCATACAGGCATAGACTGCTTCATTATCTGAGGAATTGCGAATGGAGCTCAACACTGTGCAATCATCATCGAACAGCCCTACTTCTGACCTTATGATGGAGGGAAGGACATTGATAAAGCAGCTGAAGATAGTTGGACCTAGGTGGCTATCCTGAGGAACTCCCGAGGCTGAGGTGATTGGCCTCCAACAACCACAACCATCTTCCTTTGAGCTAGGTATGACTCCAGTCACTGGAGAGTTTTTCCCCTGATCCCCACAGATTTCAGTTTTACCTTAGTACCATTCTCGGTTGAATGCTGCCTTGATGACAAGGGCAGTCACTCTCACCTCACCTCTGGAACTCAGCTCTTTTGTCCAGGTTTGGACCAAGGCTATAATGAGGTCTGGAGCTGAGTAGCCCTGGTGGAACCCAAATGGTGAGCAGGTTATTGATGAGTAAGTGCCATTTGATAGCACTCGTGATGACTCCTTCTATAATGTTTCTAATGATTGAGCATAAGCTGTTAGTGCAGTAATTAGCCCGGTTGAATTTATCGTGCTTTTTGTGGACAGGACATGCCTGGGCAATTTTCCACATTGTCGGTTGATGCCAGTGTTGTAGCTGTACTGGAATAGCTTGGCCGTGACTCCACATGCTCTGATCTTAGTCATGAGTCTACTGTGCGGTACCTTATCAAAGGTGCTTTGAAAGTCCATGTATATCACATCCACTACATTACCCATGTCTACATAAGATATACGGCACAGAAACAGGCCATTCGGCCCAACCAGTCCAAACACTTTCTGTTATTTCTTCAAAGAATTCAATAAGGTTGGTCAAGCATGACCTACTTTTTTGAAATCCGTGCTGACTATTCTTCACTATATTTTTGGTTTCTGGATGTTTTTCTATTACAACTTTGAGTAAAGACTCCAATATCTTTCCTAGCACCAACGTTAAGCTAACTGATCTATAGTTCACTGGATTTGTTGGAAATGAGGTAAAGCGGGACAATTCTATTTGTTTCTCTTTTTCTAGGTGGATAAGGGCTGATGTACAACACTCCATGGTACCATGCCTGTGCACAGAGTATAGACCCATTCAGAGGAAGTATTCCCCAAGCTTGAATCACCATAAATATACACCAACAGCCATGTGGCCAATTTTAAGAAAACCACCTGGACATGAGAAATGCCACTGTAAAAAAAAAGTACTCGATAGCAATCCACTGCCCAGCCACCAAAATGATATAGTTTTGTCATATTGATTCATGCTTTTCAATAATGTTATTACATGCACATTTGTTAGTCCCACTGCTGAAACAACTATCTTAAATCAATAGTTCACTGAATCTTTTGTCATGCTCTGATGTTATCAAGCTTGTCAATGCAGATAATAATTGTGTCTATTTGCCTCCAAAGCCTATCACATTATGATGGACACAAACCCAAAGTACTTATTCTACATTATTCCTTAAAGTAATTTGATATTCAGAGAAGCAAGCTTTTACAGTAAAACAACAATTCTATCATGCCATTTAACAGTCATGATTCATTGCTACTGAAAAGATTTCTTTTGGTGTTTGTGTGTTCTCCTGAGATTAACACAGAGAACATCCTATACTGAAGGTTGTAAAACATAATTGTGTTTTCTTCTTTGTAGGCAGTTGCTAAAATGCTTTGCAAAAAATATTTATTTTCAACGGTTTAACACCTCTGTTGAAATTGCAGACAGAACAATTTCAAACAAATACACTATGCATTCGCATGCTATTATTCCACGGTGTAATTTCAGGAACTACAACTTTATCACAGAATTCTTGACTTCAATACAAATTTATTGAAACAATAGACCCAATTTTACATTTTGTGTCATACAGCTTCAATCTTGGTATTCACTGTGCTAATTCTGTGGACTTACCCTATGGTATATTATCTTATTTTGAATTTTGGTACTGTGTGACATTGAAATGTTAATTAAATTATATGATAATGCCAGTGAACCTAGCTGTATACACTTAATTACATGATAATTAGCATTTCACCTTCCCCTTCCCTCCCCACTTACCATTTCAGGCACCAAGCATCGACAGATATAGATATAGTACAGGTCAATGGAAATGAAAGCACCATCTACTTTGCCCCAACAATGTGTTTCAACCCCAGCCTCGAAACAGCACCCATTCTGCACTTTTCCTCATTTCCACACCAGCCTCTGTGGTCTTCTGAGTAAGATTGCCAATTTGGTACTTAGAGACAAGTTTGTACTATGCCCACTAGGCACTGGATCGAGGCTGCCGCAACTCATTTCATGAAGGACACCTACAACCAGAGGAGACTTTCACCCCATCATTCTGAGTTGGAGTTGAGACCAGGTGATGTGCCAATACCTAATGTACTGCACCATCCACTTCCCTATAATCAAGGTGTTCTTTAAAAAGGAATGCACATACTTGAAGAATTGTTTAACCCAACTTGAATTTAAACCTTTAAAACAGCTTAAGGTGCAGCCTTTAAAGATCAGGACTTGTTTTAAACTGTCAACATCAGTCTGGGAGAACAGCCGATAAGTGGTGAACCTTCTGCCAGACTAAGTTAGTGACTTCAAATGTCTCACAAGGTTTCATGAAAGTCTTCTACTGCAGAGGGACCCAAGGAAGGGACCAGGTAATTCAAAGAGGAAAGAAAAGAAGAGCCCAAAACTTAAATGAGTCTGACCTTCAGACAGTCTTCAGATGAAATGCAGCAGAAGAGAGAAAGACTGCAGAGCAGGCAGCCCTGGAAACAGCTGGGGACAGGATAGACAGAACCCTGGCTTTCAGATCATTGGGCCGGGATACATGCAGCTGTCTCTCGGGGCTTTCAGAATCTGAAAGCGGCCATTTGACCAGCCATCCCCCAATCAGTGGATAAACAGATCTAAGGCCGGGATTTTGCAGGGGGTCAGCGGGTGCAATCGGTGGCGGGTCTGGTGGGAAAGTGTTTTTTTTCCCCAGCGGGTCGGGACCCCACTATAAACCCGCTGCCACGTGCCTTTCCCAATGTCGGGTCTGTCAGCGCTGAGCAGACCCAACACGCAGTGGCAGGGGACCCAATTCAGGTAATTAGTGGCTTGTTTAGAGCCACTTAAGAATGATTTTCAGCTTACCTTTTGCATTTGACAGCTCGCCCACAGGGTCCACGCTGGTCGTGGACCACGTCCGTCAAGCTGAGGTGGGAGTTCTGTGGCCATTGAATCAGCTGTTGAGTTGACAGCTTCAGATGTAAAGTAAAAGCTCCCACCTTACAGAGATGTCTTCCCTCAGCCACAAGCTCTTCCTCACTGCATTTCCACAACAGATTCACCATGCTGCAAGTCTTTACACAAATCTCCATCTAGTCTGACCTCATTACCTCTCTCACCACTGGCAGATCACTTCTGTCAACTCTACTTCACCTGTCATCTATTCCATCAGCATGGATGCCCTTTATACTCTCTCACTTTGGTCCTCAGAATTCCACCACGATCAGCCCCAACACCAGCAGCACCAGGCACACCAGTAGCACCCAACAGCAACACCAACCTTCTCCACAATCACCTGATGCTGTAAAGGACAGAGGGCATCAGCACCCGAGCACATTGCTGCCCGGGAGGCCAGGGATGGCCTCACCATGGCCACATTTACTTCACTTGATGCTGTACACCCTGGCTGCCATGTGATGCGCCAGGTTGGCACCACCCCACACCAACAACATAAAGCATCCCTACAATGACCAAGCCATTCCTTTTACACTCATCACCATTGCGGGGGGTGCCGTTATGTCTCACCGTTCACTGCAACTCAGTAAGCCCCTTCCAAAGGTGCACACAAATCTGTCCAAGAATGCAAAGTGTTGAAAATAAAGGTTTCAATGTTTGACACCACATTAACAGAAACTTTACATGAACATTGCATAAATCACCCAAGTGCCTAACCTTGTGTATTGTTAGTTGGTATGATTGCACTCGGATGATGGTGAGTGTGAGGAGTGGCTAGTGAGATGGGGAAGTGATAATGTAGATAGGGAGGGATGGGTGGAGGTCCAAGGAAAGTTGGTGTGAGTAAGGATGTGCAGGAGTAGGGTAGGGAAGGCAGAGTGATGGGAATGTGATGAGAGGCACAGCAAGATGAGGTTGAGTTTGACTTTGTAGTAACGTTTCGTGATCTACTGAGATCAATGAAACGTTTGCAGCACTGCACCCAGGTCCTCCTGACAACATCCCTGCTTGTGCCCTCCTCTGCGATGTGCAACCAGGCTGTTTTGGTCTCATGGGGTGGTGTCTTCCGCCCATGGGAAGGGAAAAGAACTTCCTTGCGTGCTGTGACTCCCTCCATAGGAGAGCCTGGGTGCAGCCCTGTGCCTTTGTGCAGTCATTGTCAGTGTCTGCAGCAACTCAATGCTGTAGAACAATGACAGCACAAATGTCAAAATAAATTTGGCCATGGTCCCTTTAAGGAAACCGTCTGATGACACGTCATCAAATTACGTCACCAGACCCGTTTCCTCTAATTGGCCGGGAAACGGGCTGGCGGCTTAACAAGCCCAATCAAGGGAAATTCATTACAGACAGCGGGACAGAGCCGGCAGCGGAGTCAGCACCCGCCACCAACATGGCCCGCCACGGACCCGCTGAGGTTAGTAAAATCCCGGCCCAAGAGTGAGTGGAATGGCACCAGCTGGAGCCAAGCTGCACATCGCTGCCTTTTCTCAGGACAAAAGTGAGAAGTCGCACAACACCAGGTTATAGTCCAAGGGGTAGAAATTAGGTCGCGCCCCATTTGGGGCGCAAATATCGTCCGGACGCAAATATTAGCGCCTGGCGCTAATTATCGGCACTGACGGGAAACTTCACTTTTACCGCCCCGGGAGGTGAGTGGAGCGCTAAAGCAGGCGCTGCACACCTCTCTTAAGGCGCAAAGGCCGAGCAGTGAGGCGCTAACTCGGAGCGCTGGCGAAGCTCATGTAATGTCAGTCAGCAATGGAACACACACACAATGGCACGGGCCAGTTCTTAAAGGGGATGGTTAATCTTGCTTTCCATCCACATCCTGTTCATTGCTGCCTTGAATCTCGGCCTGGAGAGACTTGCACATCAAATGTGCTGGAAAGAACAATGGAGAGCACCAGGCAAAGAGCTCAGAGTGCAGCTCCCACGGTCTCTGCTAAATCGATACAAGGAATGGCAAATCAAAATGAACCTGCAAAGTGCAGTTTTATTTGAAATCACAAGCTTTCGGAGCGACCGCTCCTTCGTCAGGTGAAGTCAGGACAGCAGCATATGCCAGGCATCCAGTCTACCCAATCAGAGCCTCACACCAGTGACGCATAAGAGGCGAGACCAGGCAGCCCAGGCAGAAGCTCCAGAGATGCAGCCAACAGCATGCCCTTCTCAGGAATGAAGAGCACACACCCAGTTCCCAGCAGTCCATAATGCACCTAAAGTGTCAATTTTACAAAAAAGTATTAGGACCGGAGACTCAGATGCTCACCATCATATCTATGATTTAACACAATACAGTTTGTAAATAATTTAGTCCACCAAAATTGTGGTTTCATAGAACGATACAGTATAGAAGGAGGCCTCTCTCCCCATCATGCCTGTGCCGGCTCTTTGAAAGAGCTATCCAATTAGTCCCACTCTCCTGCTCTTTCCCCATAGCCCTGCAAATGTTCCCCCTTCAAGTATTTATCCAATTCCCCTTTAAAAGTTATTATTGAATCTACTTTCACCACCCTCTTAGGTAATGCATTCCAGATCATAGCAACCTGCTGCGTAAAAAAAAAATCCTCATGTCTCCTCTGGTTCTTTTGCCAATTATCTTAAATCTGTGTTATTTCCTTCTGCCACTGGAAATAATTTCTCCTTAATCAAAACCCCTCATAATTTTGAAAACCTCTATCAAATCTCCCCTTAACCTTCTCTGCTATAAGGAGAACAGAGAACAACCCCAGCTTCTGCAGTCTGTCCCTGTAACTGAAGTCTTTCAATCCTTGTACAGTACCATTCCAGTGAATCTCCTCTGCACCCTCATGAAGGCCTTAACATCCTCGGCTGGTTTCTTTTGATCTGGCAATTTCCAAGTACTGTCCTTCCAGGACAACTTCCCGGAGATTTAGAGAAAAAAATAATGCCGCAATCAATAAGACAATAAATGAGAATGAAACAGGACTAAATTTAGTTCCAATTTATTTATTTATATTCATATAAATTTAGATCGTGATGGAAAATGCCGATCAGTAATTTTGCAACTGATGTGACGTTGTATGAAAAATTGACATTACCAACTCAGCAAAGCTTTTGTTCTCTGTGGACCTAAATGTGCAAAATACAGCAGTTATGTCGAAGATTTTTAGAACTGCAGTTCAAGGAATAACTACTGTTTTATTTGGCCAATGACAGCTTTATTGATGAATTATGTGGACTAACGCTTGTGAGATACACAAAAAATTTACAAGCTTCAACAAGAGAATCAAGCAGGCTCAAAAAAAAACTCTAAACCAAAGGCTACATAGAATAAAAATGTAAACAAGTTGTAACCCAATTCTCACTATAAAAATGCAAAAGGAAGGAAGCTAAAGTAAGAAATAACATCAAATGCACGAAACAGCAACCTAAATGCATAAATGTCACTGTAGTAAAATATTAACTAACACTCCCTTCAATGTCTAGAAATGAACAGGAATGCCAAAAGCAAGAACAACAGCTGCAAAAGATTAAAGTCAGAAGGTAAGTAGGGAGATTCCACTGTAAGCCAAGCTAATAGTGAGATGTGCAGTAGGGCAGTAATGCATTTTTTTGGAGTTAGAGTTAAGGATATAAATAAGTAGAGTAGCTGTTTTGATGAAGGGAGAAAGTAAGGAACTGATAGAATGGGTAGGAAATCTTTCCTCTTCAAGAACAATTACTGGAGAATGGTCAGCAAATTTAAGGTTAAAGTTAGTCATCTCTAAACTGTTACTGGCCATTGGTGTTATGTCAGAAAGAAATAGTAGGATCACTGGTTTTAATGATTGATCAGAGACATGGGGGGGGGGGATTCGATTGATTAGCGCCTAAGAGGGTGCCAACGGGGCGCAAAGCAACTAGCGCCTGGGCGCGGCGATGTTTGCGCCGCTCGTGAAATTGACCAGACATTTTGCGGCAGCGCTAAACACTACCGCCACGATCTCCTGCATCCACAGATCGTGACGCCAGTCGAGCGTGCAACGCCCCGGTAGCGCCCCGAACCGGATATTGAGTGGCGCCCCCTGCCTTTCCGCCTGCCGCTAGCAACGACAGGTAGAGGGGGACATTTTGCAGTCGGGAAGGGACTGGGGGAGCGCTATTTAAAGGCGGCCTCTTCCTGACTTTTTTTGTCGACGACATTTTTGCACCACGCATTCTGAGAGAAAGAATTCTGGAGAGACTCAACGCTGTGTGAAGGAGTTTTGGGTACTGAACTGCACTTTGCAGGTTCATTTTGATTTGACCTTCCTTGTATCGATTTAGAAGAGACGAAAGGGGCTGCACTCTGAGCTCTTTCCCTGGGGCTCTCCATTGTTCTTTCTAGCAGAATTGATGTACAGATCTCTCCAGGCCGAGATTCAAGGCTGCAATGAGCAGGGTGTGGATGGAGAGCAAGATCGACCCTCCCCTTTAAGAACTGGCCGGCGCCAGTCTGTCTGTGTTCCATTGCTAACTGACATCACCTGAGCTTCGCCAATGCTCTGAGGTAGCGCCTCGCTCCACGGCGTTTGCACCTTAAGAGAGGTGTGTAGCGCCTGATTTAGCGCTCAAATCACCTTCAGGGGTGATAGAGGCCAAGTTTGCAGTCGGAGGCGATAATTAGCGCCAGGCGCTAAACTTTGCGCCTGGCCGATAATTGCGCCCCAAACGGGGCGATACCGAATTTCTCCCCCCTGGAGTTTAAAAAGCTTGTGTTTGTAGTTTGGAAGACATTATTTGGGATAGTAAACTTTTCAGGAAGAAGAGAGTTTACTTTCACAGGTAGGGGTCTTAAAGATTTTCTCAATATTAGTTGGGAGATATTTATACTAGTTAGAACCAGGGATGCATTAATGAGCACAACTGGGTGGCACATACTCCATGAATGGTGTTGACAGAGCCAAGGATGAAGCTGCAACAGACCCTGGAATATTAGCAGACTTGACACTCAACATGCTCAAGCAATTCAGAGGATCAATCAACAAAGCGAATTGAATGTGAACTACATTGCTAAAATAGTAAAAGGTATGTCAGGGGAAGTTGTGATTAGTAGTGAAAGCAAAACACTGAAGTAATTGAAGAAACAATTAGATGCTGTATTGAGGGGAATACAAGGTCTTTCTGGGTGTTTGAACTAAGGTGGCCTGAATATCTTTCTTCATCCATAATTATCTTGTGACTCTGTTATCTCAAATATGCATGCCACACAGAGAGATCATTGAATGCCAATAAGGGTATACATCAGAAAATGTTACTGATTACCCTCACCATTGGGCATAATGCTTGATGTGGAGGATCTTACTTGGAGCAAATAAAAAGTGCCCCAACCTGCAATTAAATTCAACAACAAAAACTGGCATTTATATAACATCTTTAATATAGTAAGACATCCCAAGGCACTTCTCAGAGTTGAAGAAACAGTTACCAAACAGAAGAGTCGAGGGGAGGGGACCAAAGGCATGGTCGAAGAGGTAGGTTTTGACGAGGGTTTTGAAGGAAGAGAGACTGCAGAGGGATTTGGGAAGAGAGTTCTAAGGTATGGGGCGGAGGCAACTGAAGGCCCTGTCACTGAAGGAGGAACGAAGGGAGGGAAGTGTAACAATGGAGGCCAGAGTCAGAAGGACAGAGGTGGTCACAGAGGTGGCGGGTGGGGGGGCGTGGTGAAGGCGGTGAGAGGACAGGGCATAGCCATGGAGGGATTTGTAAATGATGCCAAGGATTTTGAATTAGGCCTGTTAGGGGACAGAAAGCTGATGCAGGTTAAACAGGCATCCTACCAAACAAACAACAAAAGACAATGGAGGTTGAAATCATTCAGTAATTGCAAACAAAACATGACCATGTGTAAGCGTGTTTGAGAAAAGCCATACCATATTATACCATTTTCTTACTACAATGAAAACTCATCTACATTTAAAATGTAATCTTTATCAATGCAAACCAACATATTGGTCTGAACAAAATACTTTCTGGATAACACAGGGCTATGTATTGCTTTTACTGTCAATTATGTAATGGACAGTGAAGAATACCTGCTGTCTAAATAACATTATCAGAAACGAATAAGGCAAATGGGTACAAAATTAGTCTTTTATGTCTAGTTAAGTTTCAATTCTCAGCACTGCACATTCAGATGCTCGATAACAGTTAATAATACATTTTAATGTAAGATTATCAGAGATAATCACAATTGACTAATTCAGAAATGAGACCTATCATGCACTACATACATACCCTGCCTATACATACAGTAAGTTTTGGCTATCAAAAGGTTTCAAAATTATGTTCACTTCTTACATTTTTCCAGTATTTCAAAAGAAATTAATAGCAGAAACTGTGCAGTACACATCACAGGGTATATATTTTGATGATAATTGTTATCTTATATTGTTGATCCTGGAGTTTCAGATACATTTTGACCATCTACTATACATGAAGACAAAATTTAAACAAAAATATAATTTCATCAAACTAAACCAGTGTCCTTAGATCATGATGACATCTCCATATATGTCTCATCGAATCACACTAGAGGTACCAAAGATAACCATCTCCCTCCTTTATTTTGGATAGGGTAATAAACAAATTAAACAAGCATTTTTGTCATCACTTCATCAACAGTTGGGTATCGTGAGATGTTGCTAAGCCCTCACCACAACGTACAGATTACCATAATTTTCATAGTTTCATTTCTATCTTTATTAGTGCCATCAGATAACGTGGACGCCATCTAACATTTCACAAAATTTCATTCATAAGGCTCACGTGTTACAGCTGTTGAGCTCGATTAGAGTATTTCAACAGCAAGTCTTTTCAAAACTCACAAAACAAAAAACAAGAAAATAGAGTCAAAATAGCTAAATTGGGCAAAAAAAACCTTTGCCAGCTTGTAGCTAAATAATATTCAACCTTATTGCTGTGTCAAACATCAAGTAATTTGATGGCAATTGATCTGAATCATAAAATTAGTTACAGTCTCTTCTGCAGCAACTAACCACTTACATCCAATTAAGTATGAAGATACTGGATCTATTTCAAGACTAGACACACAAACAGTGGAATTCAATTGCAGTAATCACGTCAGAAGAAGGTTTGCCAAAGCCCACTTAGATTAAACCTGCACATTTTCCTATCAGTTGTACTGATCAGTTAGTTTATTAAGTATTTGATTCTGGGTAGAAGCGTCGTCCACAAAACAACTAACAAAATATTCTGTTACAAAAAAAAATTTCAGCACAATTTAACATTTTAAAACATTATAATGCACATCCAACTCAGTAATTAAATCTGCAGAATACTGCAGCACCAAAAATTTACAGGCCATGGTTCCAGTGATTATGCTGGGATCACTCCCTCCCAGGAAATTTGGAGTCTATGGGGTAGAGTTTCATAAGAACAGAAGAAATAGGTGCTGGAGTAGGCCATTTGGCCCTTCGAGCCTGCTCCATCATTCAACAAGATCATGGCTGATCTTCTACCTCAACTCCACCTTCCCGCACTATCCCCATATCCCTTCATTCCCAAAAATGTATCGACCTTTGTCTTGAATATACTCAACGACTGAGCATCCACAGCTCTCTGGGGTAGAGAATTCCAAAGATTCACAACCCTTTGAGTGAAGAAATTTCTCCTCATCTCAGTCCTAAATGGCCGACCCCTTATTCTGAGACTGTGACCTCGTGTTCTAGATTCCCCAACCAGGGGAAACATTTTCTCAGCATTAACCCTGTCAAGCCCCTTAAGAATTTTATATGTTTTAATTAGATCACCTCTCATTCTTCTAAACTCTAAGGAATATAGGCCTAGTCGACTCAATCTCTCCTCATAGGGCAATCCCCTCACCCCAGGAACCAGTCCAGTGAACCTTTGTTGCACTCCCTCTAAGACAAGTATGTATTTCCTTAGGTAAGGAGACCAGAACTGTACACAGTACTCCAGGTGTGGCCTCACCAATGCCCTGTATAATTGTAGTACGACTTCTTTACTCTTATTCTCTAATCCCTTTGTAACAAAAGCTAACATACCATTTGCTTTCCTAATTGTTTGCTGTACCTGCATGTTAACTTTCTGTGATTCATGTACAAGGACACCCAGGTCCCTCTGAATGCAAACATTTCCCAGTCTCTCACCATTCAAAAAATATTCTGCTTTTTTGTTTTTCCAACCAAAGTGAATAACTTCACACTTCCCCACATTGTGTTCCATTGGCATTGTTCTTGCCCACTCAGTCAACCTCTCTATATCTCTCTGCAGCTTCTTTGTGTCCGCCTCACAGCTTACTTTCCCACCTAGCTTTGTATCAGCAGCAAACTTGGATATGTTACACTCAATCCCTTCATCTAAGTCATTAATATAAATTGTAAATAGCTGAGGCCCAAGCATTGATCATTGCGCTACCCCACTAGTTACAGCCTGCCTAACAGAAAAAGTCCCATTTATTCCTACTCTCTGTTTTCTGTCCATTAACCAATCCTCAATCCATGCTAATATATTACTCCCAATACCATGAGTCCTAATTTTGTGTAATAACCTCTTGTGTGGCACCTTATCGAATGCTTTTTAAAATCCAAATACACTGCATCCACTGGTTCCCCCTTATCCATCCTACTAGTTATATCTTCAAAAAACTCTATAACAGATTTGTCAAACACGATTTCCCATTCATAAAACCATGTAGATTCTGCCTAATCATACTACGATTTTCTAAATGCCCTGTTACCACGTCCCTAATAATAGATTCTAGCATTTTGCCTACTACTGATGTCAGGCTAACTGGCCTATAGTTTCCCGTTTTTTCTCTTCCTCCTTTCTTAAAAATCGAGTTTCACCTCGGCTGCGCTGACTTTTTCGGCGCAATTCGCCTGAAATTGGCGGAACCAGCGCATAAGATCGCGGAACTTTAAGCGCAAATTACGTTCATCGCAAATTGAGTTTCCGTGATCCTTTGCACTAGTTTTAAAAACATCGCTCTGGAAGCCAGCCCCGCCCCCAGGATGAATTAATCACCTTTGGGCGTTTACGCTAATTGTGCTCGTTTTCAGGCCTTCGAGGAGACTCTAAAAATTAAGCTGGTTCTTTTGGGTGCAAGAACACTAACGTTTTAAAAGCTTTTGAATGTAATTTTTAAAAATTTACTAAGAAACTGACTACTGTACCCCAATATAAGTAGCAAATGGTTTTGTATATTTCTTAAAAGTCATTTTCAGTCATTTAAAATCAGGTTACTTACAGGTTGTTGCTTGACACTGATTAAAAATGCTTATTTTTTGTAATAAGCCCATTTACAGCTGTATTAATCAAACTGCACCAAGTTACCACTCGATATATCATTACAACAGTGACTCCACTTCAAAATTACTTCATTGACTGTAAAGCGCTTTGAGATGTCTGGTGGTCGTGAAAGGCGCTATATAAATGCAAGTCTTTCTTTTCTTTCTTTATATCAAGGAATATTTTTTTTAAGTAAAATATTTTTTTAAATTACGTTTTAAAATGTTGCCCAATTGTGCTGGTTCATGGCAGATTTTGCATTCGGTGATATGCAAATGAGTGCAAGCGGAAACTCAGGGAAAAGAAACTTCTCAAAACTAGCACAATTTTGAGCTCAATTTGCAACCGGATCGCCGACTGCGCCCAAAGCGGATACTCTACCCCTATACCATTAACTTAAGCCAGCCTTTCAATTATTATATTTCACACAAATTTTGCTTAAAGGCGTCACAGGTTGGTAAAATCCAGAAAGTCAGTGCTGGCTGTGATGATGTCACGTGCTATGGTTAACTTAATTCCAACTATCCAAAACTTGAACAGAAAGTTGAACATGAAAATACTTTCCCCAAGCACAACATGTGGGCATATCAATATGTTATGCTAGAATATGGCAACGAGCTTAACCAGACCATCTGGCAGAGGTCATAAGCAGAAGCAAAATGCTCCCGTTGAGGTCAAAAAGAACACAGAACTGTGAGTTGACTTACATCGTTGACACATATACTCTGGTAGCCAGTTGCAAAACTGACAATAGCGAAGAGCTAGAATAGTATGCTTGCCTACCCTCTCAGTCAATAAATTGTTGTGATATGGCAGAAACTAAAAGGTGGCAGAGAAAGTAACTGAAATAAAAAGTAAAGAATTACGTTGTTTAAGACTCAAATCTATATTTGCCCTAATCAAAATTACTGAAGTTATTGCTTTTAAATTCTGCTCAGTCACATTGTTTAATATTACAGAACCTTACTTCACTATGTGTAATATTTATAATTGCATTCAAAAGTAGAGTTAAACAATTTACTTGACACAAGTAATAAAAAGCACACAACGTTCTAATTATTAAAGCAGCAATTTGTTCTAAATACATACATTTAACAGTTGAAAATTGTAATAAGTTCCTTCCAAGTATTCCCAGTGGCTGTACAATCCTCTGCCCGTGTCCTTGTGTGTGTGGTTGCTGGAATGACCGACAAAGTAACATTGACATTAATATCACTGGGAGGAGGGGTTGGGTGTTGGCTGGGAGTGATCAGTCGGCCATTGCCTCAAACAGCTGTTGGTAAATGTTACGAGGGCTGGCATGAAGTACTGTAGTTATCATCAGTCAGCAAAGCTGCTCTAATTTCTGGTATGGAGCTTAAGCAGTAAGTGCAATGCTGAGACCAATTCAATCCCACGACTGTGAGGGATTGAAACACAACTCAGTGCCAGTACAAAAATACACCTTAAGCAACCAGCTTCACATTGACTGATCTAAAGTTTGCACTGTATTGCCAATAAATGTAGACATTTCAAGACAAATTTTCTTTAAACTTCATCATATTTGTGAATGAAATGATATTTAATAATCTTGGATTTTTAAATAATTTTTATAATATTTAATCAAATTGGATCTTCTATTCAAATGCAGGAGTACTCTACAAGTGGCTATAAGAATTCCTGAGTTCCTTTAATCTTTAATATAGGGCACATCTATTGGAGAGTTTTTAGGAACATAGGAATTGCTGGATGAAAAAAGACCAATGTCCATCTCGTTCACCTTCTACCATCTTGGGAGTCACATGATATAATGCTAATGGAATTGTTGACTAATTATAGCATTCAATCTCTATCAATTAGTCTACAATAGACCCAGACATGAGGCGAAGAAAACCCCAGTGGTGGAAGGCTTTGGGAACCATAGGTCCAAAGTTACCTGTCCCTCCCAAGCCTGCTACACTTAAGACTCACCTACTTCACTCACTACATTTAACGTATGCATGGCCTCACACAAACTGTCTCAATAATATTTACAGAAGCACCATGGGAGAAAGGCTATAGCATGAAGTAATCAGACCCTTCACACAGTTTGCACTATAATGCCACAGCTCATTCCTAACTGTTGTTCCACATTGCCCGGCCACACCATTCATTTCACACAACAGGTACCTGATAACCCATCCAACCTTGCGCAGTACCCTACTTCACTCTCACAGAAGTAAAAAAAAATACAGAAGATATGAAATGTAGATGCTTTTATTAAAAAAATACAATGCACAATGCTGTAAACATAATATCTGAACGGCCACATTTATCGGACTATATATGTTGTCAGAAATTTGCACTTTTAAATAACTGGCAAAAAATCAAAATTGTAACTCTGGTGCAATTAGTATACTTTCATCAAAAAAGTTTTACTTGTGAATTTTACCTCCTGCTACAAGTTTTGGGATATTCGCCAGGGTACAGTGGTGCTGATCATTCCTCTAAGCAGTTTGAGTGTGTTACATTCCTAAGTATGCCCAGATTGCTCAGTATCGAATTATACAATTGCGTAACCTGGGCGTTTAACAACAGACCCCCTTGGATATCATGATTTTTGCATGTGCCCTCATAAGAACATAAGAAACAGGAGCAGGAGTAGGCCAATCGGCCCCTCGAGCCTGCTCCACCATTCAGTAAGATCATGGCTGATCCAATCTTGGCCTCAACACCACTTTCCTGTTCGCTCCCCATACCCCTTGACTCCCTTGTAGTGCAAATATTTGTCAATCTCCGCCTTGAATATATTCAATGACTCCGCCTCCACAGCTCTCTGGGGTAGAGAATTCCAAAGATTCATGACCTTCTGAGAGAAGAAATTCCTTCTCCTCTCTGTCTTAAATGGGCAACCCCTTATTCTGAAACTATGCCCTTTAGTTCTTAGTAGGGGAAACATCCTCTCAGCATCCACCCTGTCAAACCCCCTCAGAATCTTATGAGCTGGATTTTCCAAGCCCTGAGGAGGCGGGCATGGAGGCGGGACAGCCAGTAAAATCGGAGAAATTGGGGGCGGATGGCAAACCCGCCCCCATCCAGGAGGCAGGAAGATGTGCAGCTTCGGGTCCCGTCTCCTGGAGGCAGAAAAAAATGAGTGCCATTTTACCTTCATAGGTGAAGGCTTCCCAACCTCGGAGAACCCCGCAGGGTTGGAGGAGACGTGGAGGAGGTCTGCGGTGGTCGGAGGCACCTGGAAGTAAGGTGTAGAGGTGAGTGATGGGTGCAAGTGTGGAGTGGCAAGTATGCAAGGTGAGTGATGAGTTTAAAAAAGTGTTCACTTACCTTGTTTTCCTTCCATAGCCTTCAGCCGCGCTGGATGGGGAGAGCGAACATCCTCCTTGTCAATTTCAGGTAATGGTTGATGGACCCTCCGATCCATCAAACATCTGAAATTTACAAATTTGCAATGTTTGATGAGTCCTCAACTCAAAGACACATCAAACTAAAGAGAATGTCAGTGTTTGACAGCTTCACAGAGCTGTCAAACACTGTCATTTCTTCTTTAAAGAAGTCTTGACAGATAGCACGTCTGACATTGGCATGATCTGTCAGTGACTTCTTCCCTAATTGGCCTGCTGAGCCCGCAGGGCGGGCTTAACAAGCTCAATCAGAGGAAAATCCCTCTGAATGGTCAGGCGAGGATGGAGGCATTGACACGACAAGCAGCAGTCCCGCTTTCAACTCGCCTCCATTCACAAAATCCAGCCCAGAATGTCTCAATAAGATCACCTCTCATTCTTCTAAACTCCAATGAGTATAGGCCAACCTGCTCAACCTTTCGTCATATGTCAACCCCTTCATCCCAGGAATCAACCTAGTGAACCTTCTCTGCACTGCCTGCAATGCAAGTATATCCTTCCTTAAATAAGGAGACCAAAACTGTACGCAGTACTCCAGATGCGGTCTCACCAGCGCCCTGTAAAGTTGCATCAAAACTTCCCTACTTTTATACTCCATACCCCTTGCAATGAGGGACAACATTCCATTAGCCTTCCTAATTACTTGCTGTACCTGCATGCTAACTTTTTGTGTTTCATGTACGAGGACCCCCAGATCCCTTTGTACCGCAGCATTTTGTAGTCTCACTCCATTTAAATAATAATTTGCTTTTTCATTCTTCCTTCCAAAGTGGATAACCTCACATTTTCCCACATTATACTCCATCTGCCAAATTTTTGCCCACTCACTTAACCTATCTATATCCCTTTGCAGACTCTTTGTGTCCTCCTCACAACTTGCTTACCCACCTATCTTTGTAAGTGCTTCTCTAATCTTTTCAAAGGCAGACTGAAACACTTGGAGAGACACGGTCAGATACGAATCGTTAATCTGTTTTACTTCAGACCGCAAGTGAACATACTGAGTAACAGTCAAGGCAAATTCTACTTAATTAACTCAATCTCACTTCCCTCCTCGAAAAATGGGAAAAATAATAAACTATGAGGTAGATTTTCAAGTTGCCACCTGGGCATAAAGCTGTTGTTACAGGTTGACCGTACATTATAGAAACTCCGCTATTTTAATTTCTACTGATTGCAATCAACATGAAAATCAGGTGGTTTCTAGAACGGGTGGCCAATCTGTAAAGCTAGTTTTATGCCTAAGTGGCACGTTCAAAATCTACCCCTATGTATCCTGTCTCTTTCATGGGCTGGCTTACTTGTTTTTGGCATTCTTTTCTTTCTAGAGAATTTCTAACTGTAAAACCTGACTTCTTTCAACACAACTGAGTATCAAGTGGGGCGTATAACAGGCAGCCGATGCAATATCGCCCAAGATGAATTTCTACACAGTCTCTTGTTAAAAACCTGATTGCCCATGTGTCCCTTTCCTCTGTATTTTCTCAGCCAAGGGAGGGCTGTGATGCTGACTTCCTCCCTCATCTGTGATTCGCCAATAGGCTGGTCAATAAAACCACCGATCTCTCCTCCCCCCACCCCCACACCTTTGGGGCATAGCTTTAAAGGAACATCTCCTGCTATTCTCAAAATGAGAGGGATCCATCCTGGCTAATGGGACTGGAATGACACAACTGGTCCTCATTGTATCAGCTGTGACATTCCTCAAACCGCACTGTCTGGCTCTAATACATATCTGCAATACATGCCTGCAGCTTTTTGTAAGCCTGTATGAATCCCAAAATCCTTCTCATGAAGAAACCAAGAGTCAAAACATCTATAGCGAGGCACCTACCAAGAAAACCCTGAATTTAACCCGTTATATATTAGTTCATCATCAATTTCCCTGTGGTCTGTTGGCACCTAATATAGTTTGTATTGCTGGTGCCACATCTCCAAATTTGGTTTCCGGTGGTGATGATGCACTCCAGTCCCTGCGGTGCCCACCGGTCGCAGAAGGCCTCGAGCATGCCGGCGGACACCGCGTGCTCCATCTCCAGGGACACCTGGGCGCGAACGTGGCCGCGGAAAAGAGGCAGGCAGTTGGGCTGAACGACCCCCTCGACCGCTCGCTGCCTGGACCGCTGGCTTTACACTCAACAGCTGAGCGGGCAGATCGGGGGAACTCCTCGTAGGATTGCTCCTGGGCCTGGCCAAAGTGGCCAACAACTAGTCCAGGCAGCGGGCGGCTGAGGGGGTCGTTAGGCCCGACTGCCTGTCTCTTTTCCGTGGCCACGTTCGCGCCCAGGTGGACCTGGAGATGGAGCAGGCGGTGTCCGCCGGCAAGCTCGAGGCCTTCCGCGATCGGCGGGCACCGCAGGGACTGGAGAGCATCACCACCCCCGGCAACCAAGCTGTCGAATTAAGTTTCATTTAATGTATTTTTGTTAAGTTACTGTTTATTTGTTTGAGTTGCTCAAAGGAGTACACTCAACATCTGGACCAATATCAGGGCAACTCTCATTCACAATCGTGATTGCCACAGGCTTTTTCTGCTAATTAGTAGAATCATAGAAGATAGGAGCAGGAGTAGGCCATTCGGCCACTCGAGCCTGTTCCGCCATTTAATGAGATCATGGCTGATCATCCAAATTCAGTACCCTGTCCCTGCTTTCTCCCCATATCCCTTGATCCCTTTAGCCTTAAGAAATATATCTAACTCCTTCTTGAATATATTTAATGAATTGGCCTCAACTGCCTTCTGTGGTAGAGAATTACACAGGTTCACTACTCTCTGGGTGAAGAAATTCCTCCACATTTCAGTCCTAAATGGCTTACCCCTTATCCTTAGACTGTGACCCCTGGTTCTGGACTCCCCGCCATCAGGAACATCCTTCCTGCATCTAGTCTGTCTAGTCCTGTTAGAATTTTATAAGTTTCAATGAGATCCCCTCTCATTCTTCTAAACTCTAGCGAATATAAGCCTAATCGACCCAATCTCTCTTCATACGTCATTCCTGCCATCCCAGGTGTCAGTCTGGTGAATCTTCGCTGCACTCCCTCCATGGCAAGAACATCCTTCCTCAGATAAGGCGACCAAAACTGCACACAATACTCAAGGTGTGGTCTCACCAAGGCCCTGTACAACTGCAACAAGACATCCTTGCTCCTGTACTCGAATCCTCTCGCTATGAAGGCCAACATACCATTTGCCTTCTTAGCTGCCTGCTGCACCTGCATGCTTACCTTCAGCGACTGGTGCACAAGGACTCCCAGGTCTCACTGCACTTCCCCTTTTCCCAATCTATAGTCGTTCAGATAATAATCTGTCTTCCTGTTTTTGCCACCAAAGTGGATAACCTCGCATTTATCCACATTATACTGCATCTGCCATGCATCTGCCCACTCACCCAACCTGTCCAAATCATACTGGAGTTTCTCTGCATCCTCCTCACACCACACACGCCCACCCAGCTTTGTGTCGTCTGCAAACTTGGAGATATCACATCTAGTTCGCTCGTCCAGATCATTAATATATATTGTGAATAGCTGGGGTCCTAGCACCGATCCCTGCGGTACCCCACTAGTCGCTGCCTGCCACTCAGAAAAAGACCCGTTTATTCCAACTCTTTGCTTCCTGTCAACACGGTGGCATAGTGGTTAGCACTGGTGCCTCACAGCGCCAGAGACCCGGGTTCGAATCTGACCTCGGGTGACTGTCTGTGTGGAGTTTGCACATTCTCCCCGTGTCTGCGTGGGTTTCCTCCGGGTGCTCCGGTTTCCTCCCACAGTCCAAAAATGTGTGGGTTAGGTTGATTTGGCTATGATAAATTGACCCTTAGTGTTAGGGGGGATTAAATATGTGGGGTTATGGGGATAGGATGGGATATGTTAGGGGGAATTAAATACGTGGGGTTACGGGGGTAGGGTGGGATATGTGTACTGTGGGGATTAAAGCAGGGACAGGGTACTGGATTTGGATGATCAGCCATGATCGTATTGAATGGCGGAGCAGGCTCGACGGGCCGAATGGCCTACTCCTGCTCCTAGATTCTATGTTTCTATGTTTCTATGTCTGCCAACCAGTTCTCTATCCAAGTCAGTACCTTACCCCCAATCCCATGTGCTTTAACTATGCACACTAATCTCTTATGCGGGACCTTATCAAAAGCCTTCTGAAAGTCCAAATGCACCACATCCACTGGTTCGCCCTTATCTATTCTACCAGTTACATCCTCAAAAAATTCCAGTAGATTAGTCAAGCATGATTTACCTTTTGTAAATCCATGTTGACTTTGTCCGATCCTGTCACTGTTTTCCAAGTGCTCTGCTATTACATCGTCTATAATGGACTCTAGCATTTTCCCCACTACCGATGTCAGGTTTACCGGTCTATAATTCCCCATTTTCTCTCTACCACCTTTTTTAAATAGCGGGGTTACATTAGCTACCCTCCAATGCATGGGAACTGTTCCAGAGTCTATAGAATTTTGGAAGATGACCAGCAATGCATCTACTATTTCTAGGGCCACTTCCTTAAGTACCCTAGGATGTAGATTATCAGGCCCTGGGGATTTATCGGCCTTCAATCCCATCAATTTCCCTAACATCATTTCCCTACAAATACTGATTTCATTCAGTTCCTCCCTCTCATTAGACCCTATGTTCCTCGACATCTCTGGGAGGTTATTTGTGTCCTCCTTTTTGAAGACAGGACCAATGTATTTAATTGGTCTGCCATTTCTTTGTTCCCCATTATAAATTCCCCTGATTCGGACTGAAAGGGACCTACGCTTGACTTCACCAATCTTTTTCTCTTCACATATGTATAGAAGCTTTTACAGTCAGTTTTTATGTTCCCTGAAAGCTTACTCTCATACTCTATTTTCCCCCCTCTTAATTAATCCCTTTGTCCTCCTTTGCTGAATCCTAAACTGCTCCCAATCCTCAGGTTTGCTGCTTTTTCTTGCCAATTTATACGTCCTCTCCTTGGATCTTATGCTATCCCTAATTTCCCTTGTTAGCCACAGTTGAGTCACCTTTTTTGTTTTATTTTTATGCCAAACAGGGATGAACAAATCCTGTAGTTCATCCATGCGGTCTTTAAATGTTTGCCATTGCCTATCCAACGTCAACCCTTTAAGTAATGTTCCACAATCCATCCTAGCCAACTCGCACCTCATACCATCGTAGTTTCCTTTATTTAAATTCAGGACCCTAGTCTCTGAGTCAACTACTTCACTCTCCATCTTAATGAAGAATTCTATCATATTATGATCGCTCCTCCCCAAGGGGCCTCGCACAACAAGATTGCTAATTAATCCTTTCTCATTACATAATACCCAGTCTAAGATGGCCTGATCTCTAGTTGGTTCCTCGACATATTGGTCCAGGAAACCATCCCGTATATACTCTAGGAATTCCTCCTCCACAGTATTGTTACTAATTTGGTTCGCCCAATCTATATGTAGATTAAAGTCACCCATGATAACTGCTGTGCCCTTATTGCACGCATCTCTAATTTCCTGTTTAATGCCATCCCCAACCTCAGCATTACTGTTTGGGGGTCTGTATGCAACTCCCACTAACGTTTTCTGCCCCATGGTATTTCTCAGCTCTACCCATACAGATTCCACATCATCAGAGCTAATATCCTTCCTTACTATTATGTTAATCTCCTCTTTAACCAGCAATGCTACCCCACCTCCTTTTCCTTTTTGCCTGTCCTTCCTGAATATTGAATACCCCTGGATGTTGAATTTCCAGCCTTGGTCACCCTGGAGCCATGTCTCCGTAATCCCAATTATATCATATGCGGTTACATCTATTTGCGCAGCTAATTCATCCACCTTATTACGAATGCTCCTCGCATCAAGACACAAAGCCTTCAGGCTTGTTTTTTTAACACTCAGTCCTTTTAGAATTATTATTTACTGTAGCCCGGTTTGATTTACACCCTTGATTTTTCTGCCTTCCACTTTTGCTTTTCTCCTTCCTGTCTATTGTTTCTATCCTTGCTTCCCTTTCCTCTGTCTCCCTGCTCAGGTTCCCAACCCCCTGCCATTTTAGTTTAAACCCTCCCCAACAGCACTAGCAAACACTCCCCCTGGGACATCGGTCCCGGTCCTGCCTAGGTGCAAACCGTCCAGTTTGTACTGGTCCCACCTCCCCGAGAACTGGTTCCAATGTCCCAGGAATTTGAATCCCTCCCCCTTGCACCATTCCTCTAGCCACGTATTCATCTGAAATATCCTTCTATTTCTACTCTCACTAGCACGTGGCACTGGTAGCAATCGTGAGATTACTACCTTTGAGGTCCTATTTTTTAATTTACCTCCTAACTCCCTATATTCAGCTTTTAGGACCTCATCCCGTTTTTTACCTATATCGTTGGTACCTATATGCACCATGACAACTGGCTGTTCACCCTCCCCCTCCAGAATGCCCTGCAGCCGCCCCGAGACATCCTTGACCCATGCACCAGGGAGGCAACACACCATCCTGGCGTCTCGTTTGCGGCCGCAGAAACGCCTATCTATTCCCCTTACAATAGAATCCCCTATCACTATAGCTCTCCCGCTCTTTTTCCTCCCGTCCTGTGCAGCAGAACCACCCATGGTGCCAGGAAGTTGGCTGCTGCTGCCTTCCCCCGATAAGCCATCTCCCCCAACAATATCCAAAGCAGTATATCTGTTTGAGAGGGGGACGGCCACAGGGGACCCCTGCACTACCTGCCTGCGCCCACTACTCTGCCTGGTGGTCACCCATTCCCTTCCTGCCTGTGCAGCCTTTACCTGTGGTGTGACCAACTCATCAAACATGCTATCCACGACGCCCTCAGCATCGCGAATGCTCCAGTATGTATCCATTTGCAGCTCCAGCGCCACAATGCGGTCTGCCAGTAGCTGTAGCTGGATACACTTCCCGCACACATGGTCGTCAGGAACACAGGAAGTGTCCCCGATTTCCCACATAGTGCAGGAGGAGCATGCCACGGGGCCAAGCTGTGCTGCCATGACTTACCCTTTAATTAATTAAAATTAAATCAAATCAAATCAATACCACTAATTACACTACAATTAAATGATATACTCAAGGGCCCTTGTTTACTAGCACTCCCCGCTACACAACAGAGACCTTCGAAACTATAACCACAAAAATTAAGACCTTCTAATCTTTATAAACTATTAACCTTAACTGTCAAACTATAGAGTAGTATAAGTATTCACCCAATCAGCTGCTTCCTCTTGCCCGCGTCACTTTTTGAATCGTGACATGGCTCTGGAACGCCGCCGCCAGTCTGCGAGATTGGTAAAGGGGAGTTGCATTAATGCTGCAGCACCTCATTGTCAGGGTGGTTGGGTTTTCAACTGCCCCAACAGCAAAGTAAAGAAGCTTAAGGACAAACAACAGACAGTTACAAATCGTCATGACAGAACCTGGACGGAGGGAGAGAGCCCATACGTTCTCCGATGAAGCTCTGCAGGCAATGGTATTCGTGGTGGAGAGGAGGTGTGTGGTTCAATACCCGCAAACTGGCAGGACGCCCTCACAACACACGTGGTGTGGGATCACGGACCACGTCACTGCCAGCACTGTTCTCCCCAGGACCCACACCCAGTGCAGGAAGCAGCTCACACGGGTGGTCACGTTAAGTGAAGGCCTCAGCAAATGCCACATACCACCATCTGCAGCACAAGCTTCACACACTGCTCAATGCACCACACCCCCAGCACTCACAAAGCAACAATCTCTACCTATCAACATCCACATCTCACACCTTGCACACAATGATAGCTATTCAACTATGGCAGGCATATCACCCAAACACATTGCACTAAACTCACTCAACACTTCTCTTTCTCTTGCAGGTCAAGGTCACACATAATTGCCGTGAGCAGGAACAGACAGGCGGGGGCCAGGCGGACATGCAACAGCTAAGCCAGCTCAAGGAACGAGTACTGGAGATCATTGGGGGCCATGTGGTAGAGGCCGTGGCCACCACCGAGGTTGAACTTCTTAGGGACAACAACGGTTTGTTCATTCCTAATCCTTCTTCTCACATCCCACTTCCCCCTCAGCCCACAATCTTTTCTCACTTTCAAGCTACTCATGCTGCATGCATGCATTTCCCCCACTCACAATAACCCGACTCTTGTTGATTATCTGAAAGCAGTAAGGAACAAGCAGCCGAGCAGCCTGTCCCCGAGGACACCGATGAGCGCGAGGGGGAGAGAAGAAGAGGAGGAAGAAGACACTGCATCACTCCATCTCTCACTCACAGACACCAGCTCAGAAACTGGCAATACGCAAACTTCAGAGGCTAGTGTAGAAGTGGGTTCTGCACAGGGCGGGTCACCGGGCACATGTGGGCGGCAGCAAGTCCGGGGGTAAAGGGTAGCTCGGGGGCCAGCTCCCCGGAGGGCGAGTTCACACATGAGTTCTGCCGCACAGGACTCAGATGAGGACCTCAATGGGGAGGCCTTCAGAAGGGTGATGGGCATGCACACAGAAATGATGGGTGCAATGGCAAGGCTGCCAGAGAGCCTCTTGGCAATGTCAAGGAGCGTGGAGGAGTCCGCCTCCGCCTCCACCATTGCACGGGGCTCTGTGCAGAGCATGAAGCCGAGGATTTCCAGCCTGGAAATCATCGTACACTCCCAGAGAGACCGTGGTGACCCAGACGTGATGGAGCGCAAGATGGGTGATGTTGCAGCTTCCATTACAGCACCAGCGGAAGCGAACCAACGTTCTTGTGCTGCAGCAGACGCTCAGACTGCTCTTATGCAGTTTCTGCTTGGTGTCATCGAAACTCAGACTGTTCTCATGCAGTCTCAGCGTGGTACCGCCCAAGCTAGATCACTGTCATGCAATCTCAGCTTGAAGCCACCTGAAGCTCTGACTGCTGCCATCATGGCTGGGTTTACCACCGTCGACCGGGGCTTCCAGGGCGTCGCAGCAGATCAGCAATCTGTGCTCCAACAGATTGTTAGGAATGCTGAGGCGCTGCCCCGGGGGAGTGGCAGTGGGTCAGTGCAGCAGGACCCTGCTGTCCTCTCTCAGGATGACAGCATTCCTGTTCCCACCACTGCCACTCCGCCATTGCCCTTGCCGCTGCCCATTAGCCATCCAGCCCAGACTGCTGTCACCCATGCCAAGGTGGTGCAGTCTACAGCGGGGCCTTCTAGGTCCAGAGCTGCTCGAGGACATCCTGCAAGGCCATCTGAAGTCTCCCACATGGAAACTCAGCAGCCTTCCATTAGCCATGATGCAGCCACTGGGGGAGCACTTCGTAGGAGCACCGGGTTAGGAATTAAAAGACAGACACTGTGAGGGGGAATTTTTCGGGGGGTCAGCAGGTGCAAGTTTGGTGGCAAGTCGGGTGGGAAAATATTTTATTTTCACAGCGGGTAGGCAACCCGCTGTCAACCCACTGCCACGCTAGTTTCCCAGATGTTGGGTCTGTCTTCGCTGAACAGACCCGAGACCAAGCAGCGGGGGAGGCAATTTCGATGATTAAGAGCTTGATTAATGGCACCTCTATTATTTCTTAATTCTAGCCATATAGATTCTGTCCTTGACTCCTCCAGGACATCCTCTCTCTCCAGCACTGTAATATTCTCCTTAACCAACACTGCCACACCACCTCCCATCTTTCCTTCCCTATCTTTCCTGAACACCCTATATCCAGGAATATTTAATACCCAATCCTGCCCTTTTTTGAGCCAGGTCTCCGTTATTGCCATGACATCATATTCCCATGTGGCTATCTGCACCTGCAGCTCACCAACCATGTTTATTATGCTTTGTGCATTCACACACATGCACTGTAAACCTATCTTAGACCATCCTGTGTTCTCTCTTAGTCTGACTCCACCTAATACCTTACTATTTCTTGCTTTAGTGCTATCTGTCTCTCCCAATCCTTTGTGCCCATTGTTTCTCCTTTCTAATGTTACATCCTGGTGCCCATCCCCCTGCCAACTTACCAAACCCTTCCCAACAGCACTGGCAAACCTCCCTGCGAGGATATTGGTACCGGCTCTGTTGAGGTCTGGCCTGTACAGGTCCCACCTCCCCAGAACCAGCTCCAATGCCCCAGGAATCTGAAGCCTTCCCTCCTGCACCATCTCTCCAGCCACGCATTTATCTGCTCTATCCTTCTATTTCTATACTCAAAAGCTCGTGGCACAGGGAGTAGACCAGAGATTACTACCTTTGAGGTCCTGCTTTTTAATCTCTTTCCTAGCTCCCTAAAATCTGCCTGCAGGCCCTCATCCCTCTTTCTACCTATGTCGTTGGTACCAATATGGACCACGACCTCTGGCTGTTCACCCTCCCCCCCTCAGAATGTTCTGCAACCGCTCAGTGACATCCTTAACCCTGGCACCAGGGAGGCAACATACTATCCTGGAGTCACGTCTGCGGCCACAGAAATGCCTGTCTGCTCCCCTAACTATAGAATCCCCTCCCACTATTGCTTTCCCTGTCTTCCTCCTCTCCCCCTGTACTGCTGAGACACCCGTGGTGCCGTGGACTTGGCTCTGGCTGTACTCCCCAGAGGAACCATTGTCCTCACCAGTATTCAGAACAGAACAAGCACTCAGGGGACTCCTGCACTTCCTGCCTGGTCCTCCTCTTCTGTCTGGCAGTCACCCATTCCCTCTCTGCCTGCGTACTCCTTAGCTGCGGGGTGACCACCTCCTGAAACGTGCTATCCACGATGAACTGCAGTGACACCAGCTGCTGCTCAAGCTCCGATGCTCGGTGCTCAAGTTCCTCCAGCTGACGACACTTCCTGCACACGTGGTTGTCCAGGACACGGGAAGCGGCCTGGAGTTCCCACATGTCACAGGATGTGCATTCCGCTGGACTGAGCTGCCCTGCCATGCCTTTATTTATTCAACTATTAACTAACTTTTTTTTAAGTAACTTAACAGAAATAAACTTAAGACGTTAAAAAAAATCACCAACTCTTCACCAATCAGCTCCTTCCCTTGTGCTGACGTCACTTACCTCGCTCTTTTAAGCTCACCTTTAGATTTTAAGAGTTCACTCACATCAGCTAAGCAGGTCCAGAGTTGTGTCAGCGTGGGATCATTTCTTAAGTTGACAGCTGCAAATGTTCTATAAAAGCTTCCATTTCATAGATGTTCACTTTCCAAGGTCTGAAGCGGTTGCTTACTGCATTAGGAAGACAGATTGAGCTTTCTGCAGCTTGCAAGTGTTGGAGCAAACTCTGTATCCAGTGCCACCTCATTAGAACAACCTCTCTCACCATTGACAGATCGCTTCTGTCATCTCAAGTTCACCTGCCATCTATTACATCAGCATTGGTGCCCTTGAAACTATCTCACCTTGGTCCTCAGAATCCCACCACGATCAGCCCCAACACCAGCAGCACCAGACACACCAGCAGCACCAACAACAACCTTCTCCGCAATCAACTGATGCTGCACAGGACAGAGGGCATCAGCACCTGACCACATTGCTGCCCGGGATGACAGGGATGGCCTCACCATAGCCAGATTTACTTCACTTAACGCTGTACTCCCTGGCTGCCACTTGATGCGCCAGGTTGGCATCACCCCACACCAACACCATAAAGCATCCCTACAATGTCCAAGCCATTCCTTTCACACTCATCACCATTGCAGGTTATGTCTCACCATTCACTGCAGCTCACTAAGCCAATTTCAAAGGTGCACACAGATCTGTCCAAGAATGCAAAGTGTTGAAAATAAAGATTTCAATGTTTGACAGCACATTAACAGAAACTTCACATGAACATTGGCTAAAACACCCAAGTGCCTATCCTTGTGTATTGTTACTTGGTATGATTGGACTAGGATGAGGGTGAGTGTGAAGGGTGCCCAGTGAGATGGGGAAGTGATAATGTAGATAGAGAGGGATGGATGGAGGTGCAAGGTAAGCTGGTGTGAGTAAGGATGTGCTGGAGTAGGGTAGGGAAGGCAGAATGATGGGATGTGATGAGTGGCACAGCAGGATGAGGTTGAGTGTGGCTTTGCAGTAACGTTTCATAATCCACTGAGATCATTGAAAGGTTTGCGCCACTGCAGCCTGGTCCTCCTGACGACATCCCTGCTTGTGCCCTCCTCTGTAATGTGCAACCAGGCTGCGTTGATCTCATGGGGAGGTCTCTTCCGCCCATGGGAAGGGAAGAGAACCTTCCTGCGTGGTGACTCCCTCCATAAGCATATGGAGGGAGTCATGGGAGAGCCTGGGTGCAGCCATGCACCTCTGTGCAGTGCTCGTCAGTGTTTGCAGCACCTCAATGCTGCAGAACACTGATAGCACAACTGTCAAAATCAATTTGCGCATGGTCCCTTTAAGGAAACCGGCTGATGACGCGTCATCAAGTGACGTCATCAAACCCACTTCCTTCAATTGGGCGGGTAAGGTGCTGGGCAGGCTTAACAAGCCCAATCAGCATAAGATCACATTGGACAGCAGGCTGGAGCCAGCAGCGGGATCGCACCCCGCCACCAACCCTGGCCACACCGGACCCGCCGAGGTAGGGGAAATTGCGGCCTAAGAGATTGCACAAGAGTGATTAGTTAATAGTATTATTGTAAATGTGGATCATGTGATTATTGATAAATTTATTAATTTGTTTGGAATCTTTCGTGGTGTCTCAGGAGAACGATGTGATATTCCGTGAGAGAGGGATGGTATGATGGGGATCTGGGGTTTCATTCATTCGAATCGGAGTCTTATGAGCCGCTCACGGACAGCCCATCCAGATGGACGATTGGCTGCCTGCCTCCTCCTTCCTCTTGCTCCTCCTCTTCCTCCTCCTCCTGAGGTGGTGGCGCAAACCCTGGTAGCAAGGGCTGCGCCCGCATGACGGTCAAGCTGTGGAGCATGCAGCAGACCACCACAAAATGGGATACCCGCTCTGGCGAGTACTGGAGGGCTCCTAACGAGCGACAAGACAGCGGAACCATTACTTCAGTATCCCGATGGTCGTCTTGATGATGTTCCTGGTGGCAGTATGGCTCTCATTATATCACAGAATCCCCACAGTGCAGATAGAGACCATTTCGCCCCATCGAGCCTGCACCGACACATATCCCACCCTATCCCCGTAACCCCACGCATTTAATCCCCCCTAACACTAAGGGTCAATTTATCATAGCCAAATCAACCTAACCCGCACATCTTTGGACTGTGGGAGGAAACCGGAGCACCCGGAGGAAACCCACGCAGACACGGGGAGAATGTGCAAACTCCACACAGACAGTCACCCGAGGCCGGATTCGAACCCGGGTCCCTGGCGCTGTGAGGCAACAGTGCTAACCACTATGCCACCGTGCTGCCCATATGATTGCTGGGCACGAGTGTTGGGGTTGCAGAGGGGAGTCATGAGCCGGGTGCAGAGCGGATAGCCCCGGTCGCTGAGCAGCCACCCTCGAGTTTGCTGTGGTGGCCGGAAGATTGCTGGCACACCAGAAATGGCGGAGGATGAAGGCATCATGGCTGCTGCCAGGATAGCGGGCATTGACATTGAGGATTCGCTGTGCGTGGTCACACACCAACTGCACATTAAGTGAGTGGTAGCCTTTGCAGTTAAGGAAGGTCTCAGGATTGTTATGCGGCGCCCGCAAAGCCATGTGTGTGCAGTCGATGGCGCCCTGCACCATGGGGAAGCCCGCTATCCTGGCAAAGCCTCATGCTCGCTCCTCCTGCTTCGCTCTGTTGAGAGAGAATCCAACGTAATCCCTTCTCCTGGTGTAGAGCCTCATAGACCTCCCGGAGGCAGCGATGGACGGCAAACTGTGAGATGTTAGCTACGTCTCATGCTGCAGACTGGAAGGATCCACTGGCAAAGAAATTGAGGGCCACGGTGACCTTGACTTCCACTGGGAGAGCCGTGGTCGCCCTGCTCTGAGGCTGCAGGTGAAGCGTAGGCGCCTAAGACACTGCTTCTCGCTTAACTGGAGGTAGCAGGAATGCTGTCGGAAGACCCTAGATGGGTAAGGCCTCCTGTTGAGAGCGCTCATGGCCCTCCTCCTCCCCCCTCTGCATGTATATTCCTTTCTTCCTCGCTGCCTCCGTCCCTCTGCCGTAGATCCTGGAGTGTGAGGTCGACTGCCAGTACAGCCCCCATGACTGTGAGCCAGTGTTGTGAGCAGAAGCCTTTAAAAAATGAGGGAATTCTGCACTTGCAACAACACTCTGTTACCAAAGAACCTTAAATTAAGTAAAGAAAGCTGTTGGAGTTGCAGGAAGTAGCACAGAGCCACTCAACCTGCACAACCATGTCAGGTGCAACTGATTGCTGATGATCCCTTAAAGTATCGCTGCTGCAGCCTCCTTCCTGCTGTTGGACGCCTGCTCTCCCCGTCATTGTTTTGACATGCTGATAAGTTCAATGGCGAGAACAAATACTGCAGATCGGGCATCAAGTAAGCATTTCATACTCAATGACGTCATGATTTCAGTCATTTAAATCCCTCCAGCGATCGCGTTTACCGGCAGCGCTACGGGAACTTGCAAAGTGGCGCCCGCCACAGGAGCCACCACCAGCTAGCGGAAGAGCGCTGGCCGCTGCTTTTTCAACATTTCATGGCTGTAACGGGTGGTGCAAACCATCCAAATTTCTAGGCCTTTGTTTTTTCTGATTCAGACTGGCTTGTCTTTCAGGTACACAGGGGTAAAAAACACTGGGCAATAGCTGTGCAGCATGGGAAAACTCCAAGGAGGAAAAATTCATGTTTGCCAGCAAAGTTGCTGGTGTCACTGAAAATGTCGGCATCGTTAACGGAGCAAAATTGGTCTGGGGGTCATGGAGATTGGTGGTGCAGCGCTTACCTTCCGCACAATGCTGCCCTGGTGGTCAGCATTGTTGCCCCCACCATCTGGCTCAGGTGTCCAAAGAAGCTTCATGTCCTCAGACCACTGGTCAAGGTCAGTGATTGCATCTTCAAAAGCCGTCTCCTACCAATTGCACCACTAGCCTCACACACTGCTCAATGCACGACCCCCAATCACTCACCTACCAACAATCTGCACCAATCACGAGGCACATCTCCCATTCCTAGCCTCACCTAGGCATATATAGACTTATATAGGTGGATTGGAAAGTTTGCTTTGTGGTGGCTTTTATTTCAGCATTGTGGCCAAGAGGACGTGGTGATGGTCAGTAACAGATGGAAGTTAAGGTGTGGGACTAATGCTGAAAGGGGAATTGGGGTTGTGGTCACTGGGACTGCAGGCAGATGATTCCATCGCTGATATCCCGGCCACAAAGGGGCTGTCTGAGATGCAACCTTCCGTCTGATTTCTCCTCTTCGGATTCCTCCTCTGCAACTTCCTCCTCCGTGGCTGCCTCCTCCCTCTGCAAGTGGATGCTGTAAATGTGAAATTACAGCATAAAATGCTGGAAATACTCAGCTGATCAGGTAGCATCTCGACCCGAGACATTAACTCTTTTTTTCTCTCCACAGATGTTGCGTGACCTACTGAGTATTCGCAGCATGTTCTGTCTTCTCAAAGGCCTTCATTTAACATCCATGCCCTTGCAAGCGTCCAGCAGCACTCCCTACACACTTAAAAAACTTTTCACCTCTATCGCAGCAAGCCACCAATTCAATAAAATCAAAAAAACCAAGTCCAGAACCTTACTTTCAAACTTACCTGAACGATAAGTCTGTCCCTTTAAGAGATCTAGACATCACCACTGTCAGCCTGCTTGCTTAGGATCCAGCGCCGAATTCAGCGCAAGAGTCGAAGTTCGCATTGGTGATGTTAAGTCGGCATTGCACACCAATTGAAGTCACCACGCCGTCATTTTTTTTTCCAGGGCGCTGCCAGTTACCGGCAGCGCAAAGGGGGAGAGAAATACGGCAGTCACCGCGCGACCCACCACTTGCTGGCAAAAGAGCGGCAGCCGCCATTTTATGGCACTACAGGGTGTTGGTACATAGATGAATTTCTAGCCCCTTGTCTTTCTTTCTATTTCCTCTAATGTGTGGACTCATATCCATTTCTGTCCTATGCTAAAAAAAAATACACCACAAGATGTTTTGCTTTGAAATTTCAATTTCAAGACTATCTTGCCAGGATTATGTTATATAAAAATACAATAATCCTCTTATTTAATAAAAACCTAGAAAAATAGTATATAAAATAGGCCCATTACATCCCAATGTTTTGCAGACAGTACAAATTCAGGGGTGACTTTCTATGCTTTAAAAGCTTCAATTGACTATAAAGTCTGGTAATTACATTATGTAATATTGCATGTGTGTCAAATAAATGGAGGCATTAACCTATTTAAAGTAAATGGCTTCATATCACCATTAGAAACCAGATGAAGCAATTTGGCACCCACGTGTTAAGTATTTGTACAAAACCATCCCACAGCTCCAGGCTCATTGCTCAATCAACTTTCCATTATGACATCTAATTCAGTGTCGTCCAATATATTAGTCACTCACCACATGTAGCTAATTGGATTTTCAATTAGTCTTGGTGATGGAGAGGATATGGGGTCAGAAGCTCAGCTCAGGGTAAACTAGAACACCAGAGTTGCGAATGGTCTGGTTCAGCCTCAGACAGAGATCAGAGAGAGGGATGGAGTCAGTGGCTAGTGAAAGGAATTTGTGGCAGGGACTGAAGAAAATGGCATGTTAAAATGAAAATCAAAATGATATTCTGAAAGTGCTGTGGGTTACTGTTTACACACAGATGCACTATTCAAGTACTTTTATTCTCAATGTGCCAACTTACATACACACAGGCAGCCAAATGAGAGATGTGTTGGTGGAACATGAAGTGGTCTGAAATCAGTTATTAAAAACAGAAACAATTTAAACAATCAAAAACAAGATTTTATTTCTAAAACCTAATAGGAAACAGAACACAGTTCAGTTGTAGGTACTTTACAAACAATGAATTCACTCTTGTGCAAATGGTTTTGGAGGGTTGGTGAGAGAGAGAAACAGCTCTGGCAATGGTTCTGTGGAATCATAAGCCACAGGTACATAGATGTATTTTTTTTTAAATCATTCACGGGATGTGGGCGACGCTGGCAAGCCCAGCATTTATTGCCCATCCCTAATTGCCCTTGAGAAGGTGGTGGTGAGCCGCCTTCTTGAACCACTGCAGCCTGTGTGGTGATGGTACTCCCACAGTGCTGTTAGGGAGGGAGTTCCAGGATTTTGACGCAGCGACGATGAAGGAATATAATTCCAAGTCAGAATGTTGTGGGACTTGGAGGGGAACTTGGAGGTGGTGGTGTTCCCATGTGCCTGCTGCACTTGTCTTTCTAGGTGGTAGAGGTCACGGGTTTGGAAGGTGCTGTTGAAGAGGCTTTGGTGAGTTGCTGCAGGGCATCTTGTAGATGGTACACACTGCAGCCACAGTACGCCGGTGGTGGAGGGAGTGAATGTTTAAGGTGGTGGATGGGGTGCCAATCAAGTGGACTGCTTTGTCCTGGATGATGTTGAACTTCTTGAGTGTTGTTGGAGCTGCACTCATCCAGGCAAGTGGCGAGTATTCCATCACACTCCTTACTTGTGCCTTGTAGATGGTGGAAAGGCTTTGGGGAGTCAGGAGGTGAGACACTCACTACAGAATACCCAGCCTCTGCCCTGCTCTTGTAGCCACAGTATTTGTGGCTGGTCCAGTTAAGTTTCTGATGAATGGTAAAACCCCCAGGATGTTGATGGAGGGGATACAACAATGGTAATGCCATTGAATGTCAAGGGAAGTTGGTTAGAATCTCTCTTGTTGGAGATGGTCATTGCCTGGCACTTGTGTGGCCAAATGTTACTTGCCACTTATCAGCCCAAGTCTGAATATTGCAGGTCTTGCTGCATACGGGCATGGACTGCTTCAAAATGGCCCGAAAATTAGACTAATACGCGAGAGTACGCACTGTGTACTCTTGCGTATTAGGTCTCCAATTGCTGGTTTCCTGCATGCACTGCGCATGCGCGGGAAACCGGCACTTCGTGAATTCAAAAGGGGGCGGTTCCTAAGTGAACCGCGTGCGCGCTACAGGCTGTGCGCACGCAGTGCACTTAGTTATTTTTTCAGCTTTGAACGCGCAGGTAAACATAGAAACATAGAAACATAGAATCTAGGAGCAGGAGTAGGCCATTCGGCCTGTCGAGCCTGCTCCACCATTCAATACGATCATGGCTGATCATCCAAATCCAGTACCCTGTCCCTGCTTTAATCCCCACAGTACACATATCCCACCCTACCCCCGTAACCCCACGTATTTAATTCCCCCTAACATATCCCATCCTATCCCCATAACCCCACATATTTAATCCCCCCCTAACACTAAGGGTCAATTTATCATAGCCAAATCAACCTAACCCAAGTGGTAAGTGGTGAACATTTTACACATAAAGAAAGCAGGCATAGGACCCCCTTTTTACAAGGTAAGTAGTTAATTAAGTGTTATTTTAAAATTTTTTCAACAGGTTTATCTTTTTTAGAGACTTTAAAGAAAGGTAAGTTTATTTTTATAACTTTTAAAAAGATTTTAAATTTTTTCAAAAATTTAATTTTTTGTTTAAAGTGGTTAATTTATTTAACTATACTTATTTTATTAATGTGATGGCATTTTTTGTTAATTTAATTGAGGTTTAGCTGTTCTTTTGGGGGGGTATAGTATTCATAGCTTTGACAGGTCTTCCTGTCAAAACTATGAATGAAAGATGGTGTGCTGCCATTGGCTCTAACTGAATCACGTGATCCCAGAGCTCGCACGAACTAATTGCGTCTCTGGGTCACGCAAGCACGGCACGGTTCCAAGAGAGAGAGCCTTTCAGACTAAAGTTCGTGTGGGCCCGGAGCAAAAAGATAGGCGCGGAGTGCGATATCACGGGGATTCCTTACCCCCGCGGGAACCCTCACTGTTTAATTTCTGGGCCAATATCTGAGTAGTTGCAAATGGGACTGAACACTATGCAATCATCAGCGAACATCCCCACTTCTGACCTTAACATTAATTAAGCAGCTGAAGATGGTTGGGCCGAGGACACTGCCCTGCAGCAATGTCCTGGAGCTGAGGTGATTGGCCTCCAAAAACCACAACTATCTTCCCTTGTGCTAGGTCTGACTCCAGCCAGTGGAGAATTTTCCCCCGATTCCCATTGACTTCAATTTTACTAGGGCTCCTTGACGCCACACTCGGTCAAATGCTGCCTTGATTTCAAGGGCAGTCACTCTCACCTCACCTCTGGAATTCAGTTCTTTTGTTCCTGTTTGGACCAAGGCTGCAATGAGGTTTGGAGCCGAGTGGTCCTGGCAGAACCCAAACTAAGCATCGGTGAGCAGGTTATTGCCGCTTGATTGCACTTTCGACGACAACTTCCATCACTTTGCTGATGATTGAGAGTATACTGATGAGGCGGTAATTGGCTGGATTGGATTTGTCCTGCTTTTTGTGGTGGAGGGGGTGGGGGGGTCGGAAAGCCGGGATTAGTGAACCAGTGGGGGTCAAGGGCCGGGGATCGGAAGGCCAGAGGAGGGATCAGAGGCCTCGTGGTGGTGGTGGTGGTGGGGGGGGGGAGGGGACGATCGGCGGCCTTGTGGGGGAGGTCTGGGGGAGATGGAAGGGTCGGGGGGCTTGTCCAACGTGGGGTGACGGCAAGCAGGGACGCTGGATCCAACAGCTAAGTAGAAAGGCACTTACCTACTCGATCCAGCAGTCCTCTCGTCCCTTTAGCTGCCGGGTTCCCCGAAGCTCGGGAAACCGGCCGCCCAGAGCTAAATTTAAAATGGAGATTCAAAATGAGGCACGTAGCCTCATTATAATATTTAAAGTGCCAACCCACCTCCTGGGAGTGGGTTAGCCGCCCGCCCCCCATCCCGCCTCCGTTACAGCCGGAAGTGTGCGGGTTGGAGGGGGGGTGCGGTCGGGATTCAGATTCTACCACTTTAACCTCCCACATAACCCAAACCCGCCCGTTTTTTGGGGTTAAAGTTCCCTCCCCAATGGTTTCTGAATATCAACAGAAGCTATCCTTACGAGTGAGATTAACCATCAGTACATGCATTTCTCATTCATTTTAATATCTCTGGACATGATCGGTACATTGCTCATGTTAATTATATAAATAAAACAGAAATACGTATTAATTCATACATTTCTTGAAATAATCTACAAAATTATTTTAATCCTTTTTATTTTGGAGTAGAGATCCTTTCCTGACAATTCAAAGAGTTGATCACCAATAATCGTCACTTGCCAGTCATAAGGGGCTCCTGTAGCCCAGGAGAGTGGAATACTGAACATATCTTAATGAATGAGCCATGGTTTTACAAGCGGGCGATAATCTATGGATAAGTGAAAGTCTAATCGCGAGTTATGTTTTCTTATGTACATGCTACATTTTTTTTTAAATGAACTTTTTGACTTTTCTTAGCATTCTGTGATAGAGGTGGTATGGTGCATTTAATAAAACAAATCGTCACGACCTGAAGGAAGGCAGCATTGCTTGATCAGAAATGGTAATACAACCTTTTGGCCAGTTTCCAGGAATGCACTAATATGAGGCAGAGTTTCATCTCATCTGTGCTTCATGATGGGAAACTCCTGCCCCTAACTGGAGAAAATGTGGATGCAGTAACGATACTCTGTCCCAAGTGTCCTTAATGTGATTTGTAAATAGTATTTTCTAAATGTGGCAGATAGAATATGGCAGAACAGAACAGGAGTTTAAAAAGAAATTTGATTTCAAGACAAACAACAACCTGCGTTTAACGTAGTAAAATGTTCCAAGGCGCTTCACAAGAGCGTTATCAAAAAAATTTGACACTGAGACACAAGGAGATATTAGTACAGGTCAAAGAGGTAGGTTTTAAGGAGCGTCTGAAAGGAGGAGAGGTAGAGACGTAGAGAGGTTTTAGGGAGGAAATCGAGAGAAAATCAATTCTTAATTATTAGTAAATAAAAAATGAGTAATAGACGCTGTCATTGAGCATGTGATCTCAATACTCATATTCAGATAGTGTATGCATGTGTTCTTTAACCTTTTTATGCATTTGTTGGAAAAATGGTATGGCAAAAAAACCAGAGGGGGAAAAATTGGGTGGCGCCCCTCTGCCATAAATTCAGTAGTCGCGCCCCAAGCAGGAGGTGGGGCGCTACTGGAAGTTTGCGGCGGCACGTAGCGCCGTGTTACTGCAGGCCTCCTCCCCTGATTAAAGGGGAGGGGTCTAGTGCTGCACGCACCGGAGCCCTGTTGGATCACCGGGGAGCGGGGTGCTGTGATCGCGGCCGGCACCCCACATAAAAAAGGGAAACGGGGCAGGTGTTGGCAGTCGGCCAAAATAAAAATGGCCGCCCAACACCTGTCCTTTAAGTAGCGCCGCCACCGCTGCAAAAATGTCCCCGATCCTGTCGGACATATCGTAAGGCGATAGGTCGGGGGCGCAAGAGAAGTTTGTGGCCAGGGTGCAAGCAGGGCGCTGCGCAGGGCGATGACGTCATTGCCGGCGGCGCAGCACCACGGGGTGCTGCCGGCTACCGCCGCCGCTAACCTCCCGCTGAATTTCACGAGAGGTGTTAGCGGTGCCGCGCCCGGGCACTAGGGGATTTGCGTCCCATTGAGGTGCAAATCAACCCAATTTTTCCCCCCCCAGAGTGTTCAAGTTTTTTTTGATCACTGTGAAAGCTTTGCTTCCTTGGTTACTGAATGATTGTGAATGTTTGTTAAGTAATTATACCTATGAAATACACTCACAATACAGGTAAGTGTATGTAGACATTTTGTATAAAAATTAGTACATGTGACTCAAATGGTGTCGCCGTAGCCATTCCTGTGGCTAGTCAGCAATTTCTATTGGGCAACAGTGATCTAGTTACAGCAACTCACAAGCACAAACTTTCTTTCTCATTCATTTTCTCCACCAATTTTTCTCCTCTCTCGCTTTCTTGAAGGTGTTCACTGCTTGCTGAACAGTGGTTTCCATCACATCATATCAGACAGAGTCTGTCCTCACCCAATGTCCATACATACTTCCAGTGGGGATCACTGGAAAGTTTTCAGGTGCAGGTTAGAGGTCTTTAAGATTGGCGGGGGGTGGGGATGTGGAACTCACTGCCTGAAAGGGTGGTAGAGGCAGAAACCCTCATCACATTTAAAAAGTACTTGAATATGCACTTGAAGTACCATAACCTGCAAGGCTACGGCCTAAAAGCTGGAAAGTGGGATTAGTATCTCTGATCCCTCCTCCCTCCGATCCCTGGCCCCCTCGCCCCAGCCTTCGATCCCCGGCCCCTGACCCCCACTCCTGGCCTCCGATCCCCAGCCCCCGACGACATCCCCCACCCCACCGATCCCGGCCTTCTGATCCCCCGATCTCCAACAACCCCCCCCCCCCCCCGCCCCCCGATCTGATCCCTCCCTCCCTCCTCTCTGCTCCCCAGCTGTGGCCTGCCTGCTCGACACCCACCCAGCCTCTCAATCTGGCTGGCTGCAGTGGGGGGGCGGGGGGGGGGGGAAATAGAGATAAAAAATGTTAATCAGGCCCTGCTGTTAAATTCACCTCCAAGTTAAAATCCTGCCCCCTGAATGCTTTGCTCGTGGTTTATGAGATCATCAGGGCCGGGTGATTGAATTTCAGTCTTGCAATTCACTAGCAGTCATTATTCTATATTTATACCACATGTGTGGACAAAATAATCACTGAATCATTTCCAGCTTCTTCTCACCTGCCTCAAGCTGTTCCTTGCCTACCATATTGGAATTTGTCAGAATTGGAGAGGCAGTGCCCAAAAGCTCTGCACCATAGAGAAGTAGGATGTTGCACTGATTCCCTGCCATCAGCCAAATGCTAAGTTGATCAATGTTGCCTGGGAGAAGCCAGGCACTTTGCTGGAATGAAGGAAAACTGAAGGATGAGTCATGACATGTTGCTCTCACATACACTCACAGCCTGGTCATTAGAGGAGGCCCTTCTTCTCAGATCAAGGAAGCTGCAATGTCTCCAAGGAGGCGACTTGATGAGGAAAATGTGAGGAAAACAAACTTTTTATAAAAAAAGATAAAACAAAATGTTGCTTCCGACAGCCACACATACGAGATATTTTTGCAGTTGATCACAGAGCTTAAAAACTTTTAGATGCTTGGCTGATTAGTATTTCAAATATGTTAAACTGTAGATATAGTCATTGACTTCCAAACCAGCATTTACATCTCAGGGCAAAAAGGTAAAACTTTTCACATTAGTTCAATTTAATTTCAGAAACGCTATTTCATATACATAGCTAAAGGTTATCATCTCCATTCTATGTTACATTTGGGGGCTACAGCAAGTGAAATTCTTCCACGTACTCACATGACTAAAGATGGCAATCCAAGACCTCTGAAGAGAAGTGAAAGTCATGTGGAGCACATGAAGGCCCCGCACCACTAACTAGGCCCCGACTAACGCCTCTAAAAAATAAATATATTTAAAAAACACTAGTTCGACCCCAGCTGGAGTATTGTGTCCAATTCTGGGCACCACACTTTAGGAAGGGCGTGAAGGCTTTGGAGGAGATTTACTAGAATGGTTCCAGGGATGAGGGATTATAGTTGCATGGATAGACTGGAGAGCTGGGGTTGTTCTCCTTGGAGCAGAGAAGGCGAAGAGGAGATTTGATAGAGATGTTCAAAATCACAAGGGGTTTAGATAGAGTAAATAAAGTGAAACTGTTTCCAATGGCTGAAGGGTCGATAACCAGAGGACACAGATTTAAGGTGATTGGCAGAACAACCAGAGGCAACATGAGAAAAAACTTTTAACGCAACGAGTGGTTAGGATTTGGAATTCACTGCCTGATAAGGTGGTGGATACAGATTCAATAGTCGCCTTCAAAAGGGAATTGGATAATACTTGAAGGAGAAAACATTGCAGGGTTATGGGGAAAGACTGGGGTTAGTGGGACTAAGTGGATTGCTCTTCGAAAGAGCCGACGCAGACTCAATGGGCTGAATGGCCTCCCTCTGTGCTGTCTTTTTCTACGATTCTATGATAAGCAATTTAGTCATGAGTGAGTCATCCAGTCTTTCTCACTTGTATAATAAATAGCATATTCTACAGATGCTCATTATATTACTTATGATGAATCACTCACACAATTTTATATTTGGAAAAATGGTTGAGAATATTATTCACTTCATCAAGAAGCAGCAACTCTAGATTTTGTTTTCCCTGAACAGACAGACCTATTCAAAAATGTATCATTCTTTCTGTATGTAATGATGACCTCTAACAATTAGTCCCCAATATTTTTCTGTATGGTGAACATACAAAATGTTAGCTTCATAAATAAGGAGCAGTGTGACGATAATGGCAAGAAACACAGCATGGCTGTGTCAACCAGCTGTTTCTTTGTACTTGAATAGTGTGTTGATTACAGAAGTAAGAGATTAATAGAATTCAGAGAAGCTTATTTACATCAATTCTCATTTCCCAGGGATAAATTGTGCTCAAGGTGAATGTGGGCTTGATTGATCTCCATAATGCTTACCAGAAATTAGAATAAAGCAGAGTTGATGCTGGTTTGAAAAACTAGCTTGATCGGGAACGGGTAAGCTGTAACTTTTAAACAGCCTGGAAGGGAGCATTGCCCCCATCGCATGTTTACCTCAAACTTGAATCGTGTTAAATGACTGTACAAGTATGCACAAAGTCAATGCACCCTCCTGTAAATGCTGTGTTGAGAATATACACCAGCACTATGTCAGTGCGAAAACCAGGGGCTGGATTTTGTCAGCCCCGAGGAGGCGGGTATGGAGGCGGGACTGCCGGTAAAGTTGCAGAATTTGGGGGCAGGTGGCAAACCCGGCCCCATCCCGCCTCCGTGCCCTCTTGCCAGGAGGCGGGAAGCCGTCCTGCCCCGGGTCCCGTCTCCTCGAGGCGGGAAAGGGATTAAAGCCTATTAACTACCTGTTAACAGGTAGTTAACAGGCAGAAAATAGAATTATCCCCATTTTTCATTCCGAAGTGCTGGCTTCCCGACCTCGGGGAATCCCACCAGGGTGTAGAAGACGAGTAGGAGGTCTGCGGGGGTCGGAGGGATCTGAAAGTGCAATGTAGAGGTGAGTGATGGGTGCAAATGTGGAGTGGTAGGTATGTAAGGTGAGTGTAAAGTGTTAGAAAATGTTCACTTACCTTTGTTTCTGCCTACAGCCTTCAGCCGCTGTGGAGCCAGAGTCCAGACATCTCCATTGTAGATATCACAGACTGGCTGTTGGATCCTCCGAACCAGCAGCCAGGTGATTTCTGCAAAGTTGAAAGGTTTGATGAGTCCTGAACACAAGGACTCATCAAACGATGACATTTCTTCTTTCAAAAGTTCTTGACAGATGACACGTCATACGTTGACGTGCTCTGTCACTGACTTCCCCCTAATTGGCCTGCTGAGCCCACTGGGCGGGCTTAACAAGGTCAATCAGGGGAAAATCCCGCTGGTTGGCCAGAAGCTGATAGAGGCGGGATTGAAAGCCGGCAAGCAGCAGTCCCGCCTCCAAAAGCTTCCCATTGAGAAAACCCAGCCCCAGGATTCCCAGTTTATAACTGGACTGAGAATTTTTAAATGTTACCAGTTTTCCTGTTTTAATTTGTAATTGTTTGTTTGTAATATTTAATTTCATTAAATAAAATGTGAAAAAGGGGAAAAAAATCAAATTTCTGTTTAAATACAATATTTATGGCAAGAATGAAAACATTTTAATTTTCAACTCAATGTGACCCCTTCAAGATAATTCTAAGTGGGCTTCAATTTATTTGGACACATCAAATGGTAATAAAATTGCTACAACTAGCTGGGTAAGTACTATGCATTTCCTCTGTTTTGCAAGTACGTATCACATTAAATTTTCAGCTAATGCGTATGTTAATTTAATGTTGAGCGATGCAAGAGCTAGAATTCCATCCTTTCCTCTTTCAGTTCAAATCCAGCCCAAACGGGATAAACGTCTCCTTTCTTTGTTTCCATTATAGATCCTAAAATAAAAAACTGAGACCAGGATAATCTCAAACTACTTTCTGTAAATATATCTGTTGTGATTTGATGGCACATCCCAGTCTTCTTGTTGCTGTTGCTATTACTACTACTAGAACTTACATTTATACAGCATTTTTAACATAAAGAATATCCCAAAGCCCTTCACAAAACGTCATAATGAAAATGGATCATGAGCCAGAAAGGGAGATGGCTTCTGAGCAAGTTTTTAAAAGGAGAAGAAAATGGAGATATAGAGAAGTTTGGCAAGCAAACTCCAGAGAATAAGACCAAGGCAGCTGAAGGCTCGGACTACAATGGTGGTAGAAGTGGAGGGGGATGCACAAAAAAAACTGTTCGGGAGGGGCTAGGGCAGGAGGAGATTGCATCGTTAGGGTGGATGAGACCATGGACAGATCTAAAGATGAGGATGGTAACTTTAAATTTAATGCTAGATAGGAATAGATGCTTTGACATTCTGGTGTCTATATCAGTTGCAAAGGAATTTATGGGGTCATTTTAACCCCCCCCCCCCCCCGCCGGATGGGCGGGAAGGAGGGGGGAGGCGGGGTTAAAAATGTAAAAATCTGAAACCCGACCACAACCCGCCTCCAACGTACCCACCTCCGGTTGTGGGGCCAGCGACTAACTTGCTCTCCAGAGGCCGGTCCCGAATTTAAATATTTTAATGAGGCAGCGTATCTCACATTCCTTTTTAAATTTAATGCTGGCCGGCCGGGTTTCCCTAGCTAGAAGGGAAGTGAGAACAGCGGGATGGAACACGTGGGTGCCTTTTCAGCACTGCTTGTGGGCCAGGAGGAGCAGGAGTGCTTCCCTCCAGATCTCCAAACTTACCTGTGAACCACCCCGTGATCGGACCACCCCTTCCCACGATGTCCGACCCCTCCCACACCCCTCCCGATGTCCGCTCCCTGGCTGCGGCCTGGAGCGGCAGGCCTACCCACCCAACAGCCAGCCTGCCTCTCAATCTGGCTGGCTGCGGCCGGGAAACAGAAAAAATTAAATCAGGTCCTGCCGTTATATTCAGCAGGAGCTCCGGGAAACCCGTACTTCTGGGTTTCCCAGTCACTAAACCTCCCCCACTCCCTACCCGCCTCACAGTTATTATCAAGGCCAAAGTTTCCAAATGCAAGTTACATACAAGTATAACCCACATCAATGTTGGTAGTTGTTAATGAGCAAATTTATTTATTTATGTGCATATATATTCCATTAATTTAGACTAATACCAGAATATGTTGTACAGAAAAAACATGAATGGAATGCTGTAATTGAAGGTGCCTCACATTACACTGGCTCCATCCACCTGTTATAATATGCATTCCTCAACCAAATTCATGTGCAAACAAGGTCAGTTAATAAATAGCAAAGCAACATAGTCACAAGAAGGTTTACACAGTTTCAAAATCTTATACTCCTGCTGGAACAGGTTTAAACCAAATCTGCTTTTCTTTTGTCATGTGAACCACCCAGTATTTTAAGGTGCACTGCTAAATTTTGTGGCATGATGCGAAAAGTTAGCACTACCTACTATTCTGTCAATGAATTGCATGGGACCACTGACTGCTACTACTGAAGAATTATAACATTTCTAGTTCACTTGCAATCAATATAGTTTTGCAACTGGAACATATTTATGGCTCTATGCTAATTTGTAATTTGTCTCACTAAGAACAACAAAGGTACATATGCCAGTCTGCCAAACAGTGCTAGCTTTCAAAATATATACAACTCACTAGCCAATAAATCTGAGCAAAGCAATGCAATAGTGAGTCACCTGATCCAATTCTAAAAATTAGCAGATAGAAAGCAGAATAAATGTATTCCTCACTGACTATTACTACCAGGCCTCTATTATTAGATGAACAGAGAGAGATTGATGGTGGCAGAGAACTTCTTTAATGACTAAAGGATCTAATTCAATAAAAAAATTAATAGATGCATGCGTGTGCGCACACACACTCACAGGTACAAGCAAATACATCTGGACTAGGAATTAACCTTTTGGGGGCAAATTCACCAAAAAGTTATGTTACAAAACAATGCACTGAACCCATAACCATGAATTAAGTACAAACTGATCTAAAAGACAACCAGTCTTTAAAAATGCCAGTCAGGTTAAAATGTGTAGAGGAGCCTTGTAAATACTGACACACTCCAGGGAATGTCCTGTAAATAGCCTTAACTTTCAAAATACGGCATCAGCTACTCAAGGAAAATAGTACTTTCATTGTAGAAAAAGAGTCTGTTAGAATAGAGTAACAGAAATAATAATGTACGAGTAAGTTAGAGAAAAATCTAGAATACAGAGTTCTTGAGATATTGCAGCATGATATGCCCAGATTCAGACAGACAGGAATCTGACGAGTTCATAAACGTTCAGGTTTCCAGATCCCCTTTTGAAAGCCTATGGGGGCGATTTTGCCAGCCCTGGGGAGGCAGGTTTGGAGGCGGGACTGCCGGGAAAATGACAGAATCTGGGGGTGGGTACCCATCCCGCCTCCATGCCATCTTCCCAGGAGGTGGGTAGCCGACCCGCGCCGGGTCCCGTCTCCAGGAGGCGGGAAGGGGATTACACCCGCTGGGCGGGCTTAACAAGGTCAATCAAGGGAAAATAGCGTGGGTTAGCCACAAGTTGATGGAGGCAGGACTGAAACCCGACAAGTGGGAGTCCCGCCTCCAAAAGCTCCCCATTGGCAAAATCCAGCCCCATGTCTCGGTGCAACAAACTGCATGGAAGTTTTATCTAAATTACTTAATTCTGCTGTCATCAACAAAAAACTGTTAATACAATACATTGTGAAATGCATTCCTACAATGTTAAGTTGCTGATTTTTTTCCAAAGTTTAGTGGCTTTCCTGAATACCTTAGGACATTTGTATATGTAGACTGGCTATTATATTCCCAACTGTAATTCTGAAGCTAAAGGGACACAGCATAGAATCATTCATAAGCAAAGGATAAATGTAGGAAATCAAAGCGACAGCAGGGATATTACACTCTGGTGCTGCGTGATCAGTTGTTCTTTTCTCATCAGCTGTTTCCATCAGAGGAATTTTAACTTGATAGTTTGCATGTGTAAATACAGCCAAACCAAACATGCACACAATTTTAGCACTGACCAAAGTAACTATATTTAGATATCTGCCTCTCAGCACAAAACACTCAACGGTACAGTCCTGCTAACCTCTCCTAGAAATATCATTCATCATGTGAAGTTTCATTTTAAACCTGAAATTAGCATTCTGCTGTCCTATTCATTCCAATTAAGCATGAAAAAACACACAGAAAACATAAATGATATTTAAAGGCTTCCAAATCTTGCATTTCCAGTTGCTTTACAAATCACAGCCTTTTAAATAATGCTGATGAAATGCAAAAACAAAACAAACATGTAGAAACCCTATCCTTGGAATAAACCAATCCATAGTGAAAAAAAAATTCAACCTAAAACAATCGGTTGTTTAGCTCCCAAAACCAACATCACAAGTTCCAGACTGCTTCCTGCCAGTCTGGTGAAAAGCAGGGGTGGGAGATGCTGGTCAGCTTTTAGCCATGGCACTGATGCAGTGTTATGCAGGTGCAACTTGTTCAACCTTCAAGGAATGGTATTGGCCCAAAAATTTGTGTTGATACGCGAGAGTACGCACTGTGTACTCTCGCGTATTCTGTCTCCAATTGCCGGTTTTCTGCATGCACTGCGCATGCGCTGAAAACCGGCACTTGGTGAATGGAAAAGGGGGCGGTTCCTAGGTGAACCACGTGCGCGCTACAGGCTGCGCGCATGCAGTGCACTTAGTGGTTTCAACGCGCAGGTAAGTATGGAAGATTTTACACATAAAAAAAGGAGTAAGACCCACTTTTAACAAGGTAAGTAGTGAATTAAGTATTATTTTGAATTTTTTTTAACAGGTATATCTTTTTTAGATACTTTAAAGACAGGTAAGTTTATTTTTATAACTTTTTAAAAGATTTTAAATGTTTTCAAAAATTTAATTTTTTATTTAAAATGGTTAATTTATTTAACTATACTTATTTTATTAATGTGATGGTTTTTTTTAAATTTAATTGAGGTTTAGCTGTTCTTTTGGGGGGCTATAGTATTCATAGCTTTCACAGCACTTATGTGAAAGTTATGAATGGAAGATGGTGTGCTGCCATTGGCTCTAACTGAGTCACGTGATCCCACAGCTCGCACGAATTAACTGCGCCTGTGGGATACGCAAGCCCAGCACAGCAGCTGTCCAGAACATCAAGTTCGTGCGAGCTGGAACTGAAAAAGCCAACGCGCAGTGAGAGATCGCGGGGAAGCCTTACCCTCGCACGAAGGCTTCCTCACGAATTTTTGGGCCATTGTATTCTTCTGTACTAAGAAAAATATATCCAGGATTGATTTTCTTGCCCAACGGAACAAAAAGGCTGTTGTTTTATTAACACAATGGTGTTTATTTTTTTTATTTGATGATACTGTGTCAGGGAGAAGGAATGATCTTATTGTTTACTTATTGTTTAAGACAATTTCTCTCTATTAAGTTAATATCAAATGGGGTGACTCCAGGCCCCACAAAAATCGACCACCATGGCGCTCGCCCAGGATCGCCTCTCCCCGTTTAACTGACCTGGATCGACTGGGCTCTGCGGTGGAGCTGTTGTATGTTTGGTCCCCTCCATCACTGAGCTGCTCCAAATGTGCAAGCAGATTGTCGATGGAATGGAAATGAGGGCCGACCTTGAAAATTTATCTAGCTTTTTGCCAGCAGCAGAAATCAGCCCCTAAACCTTCTTATTGTAACTCCAGTTTTAACATTGTGCTGCAAATCTTTGAAGAAACAGGTGCAGCACTGAGTCTATCCAGTGCAAGTTAACACGCTTCATTTGGAAACAGTAGGTATGCATGGGAGAACCTAAATACAAAGTCCCAGCAATAACCTTGACATTTTTCAGAGTGCTGGCACGACAATAGAAATGCCGGGATTTTGCAACACAATAATCTGTCAGCTATTGTAAATGGAAAATCACATTACTGCTAATTAGATCGCAAATCGGTGCAATAATAATTTAGAAGTAGATTGTCCTTTATACGGCCTGGGAGTTAAGCATCACTTAAGCAGAGCGCAAAGAGGAAAATCTGGCAGCGAATATCACACGTTGGTAATAGAACCTGTCCAATTTTCCTTACATTTAAACTAATGGAAAGAAAATTGGGGCAGTTTGTAACTAGCTTGCAATCTTCTCGGCTCAGTTATCTTCTCTCTACTACGCCCAGTCAGTAAAGATTAAAATCTACCCCAGAGTGTCTGAAGCTCATAATTAACCCAAGTAACACAATTTTGCAAGCAAGTAGATTTGAACATGTGTGGGCACATGAATCTGGTTTTCAGATCTACATTTGGACCCAGGCTGCATCAGCAACTTTGGTGCCATTTCAAGGTATTTTTTGTGTATTGAATATGTGATAAAATCATCTCCGGAGGTGTTCCGCCGACTAACCCATTCTGTGTCACTGAATGTTGGGGTGTGGCCTTCCCCTCACGATCTCAGCTGGCCTTTTTGGGAGAAGACTCCAAGCAGATTTAAGATAGTTCCCCAGAGGGGAAGGAAAGCAAGATCAGAAGAATCAATCATGGATTGGCCTTGCAGACTGGTCAGCAGATGGCTCAACAGCAGCATAAACAGAGGCCTCAGAACAGGTTGTGGTCACTGCCAGCCTTCTAGGTCAGACAATGTCATGTGAGAAAAAAGCCTACAAAAAAAAGGCATTACATAAAAAAAATTAATAAAAACTGAATCTGCACTTACTAAAATAAAACACTTAACAATACAGTCCTATCAACTCACAATGCATTTAATGTGTTAATCAGAATATAACTGAAAAAGCCAAATTTGGAAATGGACCTATCCACTCATAGATCCTAACTGCAAAGATTTGGATTTAAAAAGGATTTTGGAGCTCAATTAAAAATGGCTCACCTCCAGTTTTAATGTTGGGTTGCAGAATTAATTTGTGTAGGGTACAAATGTTAGTCAGACATCGGAAAAATATAGAGGCTTTCAACGAATGCTACAGGCAGAAAGCCTTTTAAAAAATCCTTTGGTATGTGGTACATTTTTAGAAATATAAAGTGCTCATTTTGAGGAATACTGAAAGTACTCTATAAATGTTAATTATTAAAATGTTTTTGACTGCAGTACAGTTACATAAATCTTGGAAAATTAATGCTCTATTCAGAATTTCTCTTGAATTCTACCAAGTACAGTAAGCACAAGTTCTTCACCAAAAAATAAGGATATTATTACTCGTTTATCTTTACCTGTGATTTTTACAATTATTTTCTTGATACTGAGCAATTGCTAACGAGGAGGTAAAAGAAAGCAGAAGACGAGGCAGATGTGAGGTCCCTTTGTGCAGTAAAAAACATATTGGCCCAAAAATTAGTGCCGCTACGCGAGAGTACGCACTGTGTACTCTCGCGTATTCTGTCTCCAATTGCCGGTTTTCTGCATGCACTGCACATGCGCTGAAAACCGGCACTTGGTGAATGGAAAAGGGGGCGGGTCCTAGGTGAACCGCGTGCGCGCTACAGGCTGCGCGCATGCAGTGCACTTAGTGGTTTCAACGTGCAGGTAAGTACGGAAGATTCTACACATAAAAAAAGGAGTAAGACCCACTTTTAACAAGGTAAGTAGTGAATTAAGTATTATTTTGAATTTTTTTTAACAGGTATGTCTTTTTTAGAGACTTTAAAGACAGGTAAGTTTATTTTTATAACTTTTTAAAAGATTTTAAATGTTTTCAAAAATTTAATTTTTTATTTAAAATGGTTAATTTATTTAACTATACTTATTTTATTAATGTGATGGTTTTTTTTAAATTTAATTGAGGTTTAGCGGTTCTTTTGGGGGGCTATAGTATTCATAGCTTTCACAGCACTTATGTGAAAGTTATGAATGGAAGATGGTGTGCTGCCATTGGCTCTAACTGAGTCACATGATCCCACAGCTCGCACGAATTAACTACGCCGGTGGGATACGCAAGCCCAGCACAGCAGCTGTCCAGAACATCAAGTTCGTGCGAGCTGGAACTGAAAAAGCCAACGCGCAGTGAGAGATCGCGGGGAGGCCTTACCCTCGCACGAAGGCTTCCTCACGAATTTTTGGGCCAATATACCAACTCCATCTGTATCTGTGGAGTCTGCCAATTTCTTGTTCAATGAATTCAAAGACTAGAGTGCCAAAATAATAACAATACCAGGATGCTTAGAAATGAATTAGCAAAACTTGTATTAAAAGGAAGGAATGTTCATAGCTGGAAATATCATTAATAAAATAGAAAGAACCTGACACTTCACTGGGCAGCAAGTGTTGCATCCTTTGAGTTACATATTAAAAAGTATTAATGAATACAAAGGCATACACTATTGGCAAATGACGTACAGGTATCAAAGCAGCATGAAAACAATTGTGTTTTTTTTAAATTAAATATACTGTCTAGAATTGAGAGATCAAAATGTTGCATGTTAAATATCTCCATTCCTGACTTTGTTGTTGGTGAATTTTACTGTTGGCCAGGATACCCTCTATTTGTCTCACAGGCAATGATTGGCAGTGAAATATATAGAGGGTACTCAAAGACTTGCAGTGGATTACCAGCCTGTAACCCAATGGAGGGAGCCAAATCTTATCACAAATTTCAGGAGCAGAATTACTAGCTTTGCTGTTGTGTTAGATTCAACATTTGCAATTCACACCAACTAGTTCAGGAAATAAAGTGGCCACAACATTCCGACATGGTTAAAAAGTAAGGTGAATCTTGAAATTGACTACTGACACATGGCAAGGTGTTTTTTTTTTATATAACATTACACAAAGTTTTGGATTTTTTTTTTTTAATAGTGACCAGTTCTTTTAGCACCAAGGACTTCAAAGGACACTGCCTTGTAACCAAAGCAGGATATCGAATAGTGACACAGGACTTCACAGGATACTGGTTTATTTTAAGCCGTGGAATGTCCAGTTCATTCCACATAACCTGCCAGAACATCAAGAGTCAACAATGGAATTGCTTTCACACGTCATGTCTAACTGTCCCTTTAGAATATGTATGGCATCAGTTAAAGTTGTATTGCTGCAAGTTCTTAAAATCACAGCACAAATTTAGATGATGTCACCTGAACCTCCCCAATTAATAGAAACTTATAACATTTACAGGTTACTAGCTGATTTTCTCTGTCATTACACTTGTTAAGTCAGAGGATAACCTGCTTTATTATAACAGGGGTGTTATGCCATGTAACACACCCCATATTATCAGGGCACTGGATTAATCAAATTCTATTCCATTATATGGTATTGCTGTGAGTTTTACTAGTGTTCTATGGATCAAATTCCAAAATTCCATCCATTTTTCATGAAAACTTCAAATTCCTTTACCTATGCATTTAATTTTAATTTCCTAACATTTTAAAGCCCACGTAATACAGCAGGATGATAGACTACATATATCACTTTGGAGGAGGGTACCTGGTGTTCAACAACACTGGGGAAGATGGGAGGGTGTCCCTCTGAGCTTTAACAGTATTGGGATGAAGGCACGGAGGAGGTGATGGTGGGGGTTGGCAGTGTTGGAGTGCTAGTCATAAGGTGTGGCCAAGTCTGGGATAAAGGTTGGATAGTGCTGGGGGTGGATCCTGGAGTTTGATAGCAATGTGGTGGGGTTCTGAAGTTTGGCTGCATTGGTGGCAGGAATCTGTGTTTTGGCAGCACTTCAGGGATAGAACTTGGAAATTGGAAGAGCTGGGCGATAGATGTAGGGTTTCATTCACTGGGGGATTACTGGGTTCTGGCAGTACTAATGGGGGTGGGTGAGTTACAGCAATGGGGGGTCCTGGGATTCACCACCTGTGGATGTCCCATGGCATTCCTCACAAAATAAAGAGGGCTAGGAATTCAATACAAGTGACATGGAATTTGAAGCAATCTTATGCCATCTACTAAAGGGGAATGCTTTCTACAACAACAACAACAACGTGTGTTTATATAGCGCCTTTAACGTAGTAAAACATCCCAAGGCGCTGCACAGGAGTATTTTAAGACAAAAAAAATTGACACCGATCCACATAAGGATAAATTAGGGCAGGTGACCAAAACCTTGGTCAAAGAGGTAGGTTTTAAGGAGCGTCTTAAAGAAGGAAAGAGAGGTAGAGAGGCGGAGAGGTTTAGACAGGGAATTCCAGAGCTTAGGGCCTAGGCAACAGAAGGCATGGCCACCAAAGGTTGAGCGATTATAATCAGGGATGCTCAAGAGGGCAGAATTAGAGGAGCGCAGATATCTCGGGGGGTTGTGGAGCTGAAGGAGGTTACAGAGATAGGAAGGGGCGAGGCCATGGAGGGATTTGAAAACAAGGATGAGAATTTTGAAATTGAGGCGCTGTTAAATTAGTAAGAATAAAAGGGGTAAGTCTATGTTGTATAGGACAGGTTCTTATAATGTGCTATAGGACATGCACAGTCATACCAGTTTTGGAATAAATTATTATAAATATATACTATTCCGATACAAACACATTGGCCGGAATTTTCCGGGGTGGTAGCGGGCGCGATCGGTGGCAGGTCGGGTGGGAAAATTCTTATTTTTGACAGCGGGTCGGGAACCCGCTGTCATCTCCCTCCCACACACCTTTCCCCTAGGCGCGCCAGTCATCGCAGAGCCGAACCAATCGGCAGTGGCGGGGGACCCAATTGAGATGATTATCAGGTAGCTTATAGGCACATAAGAGCCTTTTTTCACTTACTTTTTAAATTTCCCTGCATGGCCACGGGATTCACGCAGCTCAGGAACTATGTCTGTCAACCTGAGGCAGGAGTTCTGTCGCCATTGCTCCAGCTGATTACTTGACAGCATCAAATGTTCAGTAAAAGCTCCCACCTGACAGATGATCACTTTCCTCAGGCAGAAGCTGTAGCTCAGTCCATTTCCAGCACAGATTCTGCAGGCTGCAAGTGTTTCCAGCAAAGTCTCCATCCAGTCTCACCTCATTGGAAGAACCTCTCCCACCACTGACAGAATGCTTGTGTCATCTGTACTTCACCTGCCATCTATTCCATCAACATGGGTGCCGTTTATACTGTCTCACCTTGGTCCTCAGAATCGGACCACAATGAGCCCCAACACCAGCAGCACCAACATCATCATCAACCTTCTCCGTAATCACCTGATGCTGCACAGGACACAGGGCATCAGCATCCGACCACATTGATGCCCGGGACGCCAGGGATGGCCTCATCATGGACAGATATACTTAACTTTACGCTGTACACCCTGGCTGCCACATGATGCACCAGGTTGACACCACCCCACACCAACACCATAAAGCATTCCTACAATGACCAACCCATTCCTTTCACACTAATCACCATTATGGGGGGACCGTTATGTCTCACCTTTCACTGCAACTCACTAAGCCAATTCCAAAGGTGCACACAAATCTGTCCAAGACCAGAAAGTGTTGAAAATAAAGATTTTTATGTATGACACCACATTAACAAAAACTCTACATAAACATTGCATAAAACACCCATGTGGCTACCCTTATGTGTTGTTAGTTGGTATGATTGCACTAGAATGAGGGGGAGTGAGAGGGGTGACAATAATGTAGATAGAGAGAGGGATGTGTGGACATGCAAGGTATGTTGGTTTAAGGATGTGCAGGAGTAGGGTAGGGAAGGCAGAGCGATGGGGATGTGATGAGAGGAAAAGCAGGATGCAGTTGAGTGTGGCTTTGCACTAACATTTCCTGATCTAATGAGATCATTGAAATGTTTGCGGCACTGCACCCATGTCCTCCTGACGAAAGGTCTTCGACCTAAAACGTTAACTCTGTTTCTCTCTCCACGGATGCTGCCTGGCCTGCTGAGTTTTTCCAGTGTTTTCTGTTGTTATTTCCTCCTGAACACATCCCTGCTTGTGACCTCCTCTGCAATCTGCAACCAGGCTGTCTTGATCTCCTGGGGAGGCCTCTTCCGCCCATCGGAAGGGAAGAGGACCTCACTGCGTGCTCTGACTCCCTCCATAAGCATATGGAGGAGTCATCGGAGAACCTGGGTACAGCCCTCTGCCTCTGTGCAGTCATTGTCAGTGTTTGCAGCACTCCAATGCGGTAGTGCACTGACAGTACTATATTAGATAAAACTTCAAATGTAATGTGGCCAGGGTTACTTTAAGGAACCATCTCACTGGGCCGGGTAATGCGTTGGGTGGGCTTAATAGGCCTCATTAAAGGTAAGTTAATTTTCAACAGCGGGCTGGAGCCAGCAACGGGGTTGCGACCCGCCACGGACACCGGCCGCACCGGACCCGCCCAGGTAGGCAAAATTTCAGCCATTATCAAAACAATTTAAATCCTAGTACAATACTGTTTCAATCCAAATCACTTGATTTGATCACTGGAGCCCATTATCTGTTGATATCATACAAACATACGAAAATGACGGACAGGCAAAGACATACTGGGTCATCTAGTCTGTCCCAAATAGTTGTGACGCCTTATGAATCAGGATACAGACACTTCCAACCCACCCGGAGCCATGTAGTCTCCTGGGAGAGGCTAAAAATCCACATAAACACCCAGGTTGGTGGGGGGGGGGTGGAAGCGGAATCTGGAAAATTTCTCCACGACCCCTTTATCTTGACACTTATGATGGCAAAAATCTTGTTCAAAATAGAACATGAAGATAACTAGCAGAAAGTGCAATGACAGATAAGAATGGACCACAAAGTCTCATGACAAGACCACACAACAACAACTTGTATTTATATAGTACCTTTAACGTAGTAAAACGTCCCAAGGTGCTTCACAGGAGTATTATAGAAAAAAATTTGACACACTTGAGATATTATACCACGATTTAAACTGCAGTGGTAATGGGTTTTAGTTCCCTACATCTTGGAGGAAAACAGTGTATACTGAATATGTACATACCTAAGCTGGGCTAAGTAGACCAAGTTGTCACTATTCCACTTTGGATCAAACCACTAGAAATGAAACAATGAGCACTTTTGGCATCAACTCAAGAATGGATTTCTTTAAAAACAACTGAAATGTGAAACTTGTGTGTGTCTATATATCTGCTAATGTTTCCAGGTTCAGATCCAGTGCCATTCGCAACTCCTCAGATAACAAAGCAGTCCATGACTGCATGCAACATGACCTGAACGACATTCAGGCATGGGCTGATAAGTAGCAGGTAACATTCACGCCACACAAGTGCCAGGCAATGACTATCTTCAACAAGCGAGAGTCTAACCACCGGCCCTTGACATTCAACGGCATTACCATCGCCGAATCCCCCACCATCAACATCCTGGGGGGTCACCATTGACCAGAAACTTAACTGGACCAGCCACATAAATACTGTGGCAACAAGAACAGGTCAGAGGCTAAGTATTCTGCGGCGAGTGTCTCACCTCCTGACTCCCCAAAGCCTTTCCACCATCTACAAGGCACAAGTAAGGAGTGTGATGGAATACTCGCCACTTGCCTGGATGAGTACAGCTCCAACAACACTCAAGAAGTTCAACATCATCCAGGACAAAGCAGTCCACTTGATTGGCACCCCATCCACCACCTTAAACATTCACTCCCTCCACCACCGGCGTACCGTGGCTGCAGTATGTACCATCTACAAGATGCACTGCAGCAACTCGCCAAGGCTTCTTTGGCAGCACCTCCCAAACCCGTGACCTCTACCAACTAGAAGGACAAGAGCAGCAGACGCATGGGAACACCACCACCTCCAAGTTCCCCTCCAAGTCACACACCATCCTGACTTGGCAGTATATCGCTGTTCCTTCATCGTCGCTGGGTCAAAAACCTGGAACTCCCTCTCTAACAGCACTGTGGGAGTACCTTCACCACACGGACTGCAGCGGTGGCTCACCACCACCTTCTCAAGGGCAATTAGGGATGGGCAATAAATGCTGGCCTTGCCAGCGACACGCAGATCCCATGAACGAATTTTAAAAAAGATCGGTCAGGCAGAGTTTAACTGAGATGACTGTTTTGTAACCCTTTTGTGAATTACACGGTAGCTTTTGTAGATGCATGGCCCAAACCACTTTATATAGACACAAACTGCATTGTACTTCTCGTCTGAAGAATGAAAAGGCACAAGAACCTTGCTGTAAATTTTGATTTTTTTTTGTATTCTAGCACTCCAATCACAAAGAAATAGTTTTTCATTACTCATGTGCTGGACATACGCTTCTATTTTACTCAAATGCTCCAATGACATTTAACCCAGAAATTTTTTGATGTTGCAATATATTTTACAATTTGACATCAACATAAAAATACTAAAAAATGATTTTGCTGTGACAGATTACATATATGTTAAAACCACTTCCACAAAGTAATGACATTTGCTCAAAATTGCTTATCTGCAATTTAACATTTATTTTCCACTTGATAACTTAGCACATACTGCAGTCTTGATGAGTGTAGCTCTTTTAGTGGAAACAATAAACAAACAAACTGTAACTTAACAAAAACATTAAATGAAACTTAACAACTTAAATTTAAATGTTGTTGTCGGGGGTGATTATGCACTCCAGTCCCTGTGGTGCCCACCGGTCGCAGAATGCCTCGAGTGTGCCAGCTTGATCTGAGTGTACAGCAAATATGGATTTCCATCAGAGCCACCATACAACATTAGAGTAGTCGCACGATGTGGTACTACAATATTGTTAGTTGGTTCATGTACTTCTCAGTGATTCAAATACACAGTAATGGCAGATTATTTAAGAAAGACTTTCATTTTTAGAGTGCCTTTCACAACTTCAGGACGTCCTGAAGTGCTTTGCAGCCAATGAAGTACTTTTGAAGTGCAGTCACTTTTGTAATGTAGGAAATGTGGCAGCCAATTTGCGCACAGCAAGTTCCCACAAGCAGCAATTTGATAATGACCAGATAATCTGTTTGTGATGTTGGCTGAGGGATAAATGTTGGCCAGAACACTGGGGAGAACTCCCTTGCTCTTCTTCAAAATAGTGCCATGGGATCTTTTGGCTGGAATTTTCCGGGGTGTCAGCGGGCGGGATCGGTGGCGGGTCGAGTGGGAAAGTGATTTTTATTGACAGCGGGTCAGGAACCCGATTAAACTCATTATAATCTACTTAACAGACCCTTAACAGGCTTTTTTAACTCACCTTTTAACTTTAACTTCATGGCCACGGGAACCACGCGGTTCAGGGACCACGTCTGTCAACCTGAGGCGGGAGTTCAGTGGCCATTGCACCAGCTGATTCCTTGACAGCTTCAAACGTACAGTAAAAGCTCCCACCTGACAGATGATCACTTTCCTCAGCCACAAGCTGCTCCTTACTGCATTTCCAGAACAGAATCAGCAGGCTGCAAGTATGTCCACCAAAGTTTCCATCCAATCGCACCTCATTACCTCCCTCACCCCTGACAGATCGATTCACCTGCCATCTATTCCATCGGCATGGGTGCCGTTTATACAGTCTCACCTTGGTCCTCAGATCGGACCATGATGAGTCCCAACACCAGCAGCACCAGGCACACCAGCAGCACCAACACCACCAACCTTCTCTGCAATCAGCTGATGCTGCACAGGACAGAGGGCATCAGCACCCGAGCACATTGCTGCCCGGGAGGCCAGGGATAGCCTCATCATGGCCAGATTAACTTAACTTTACGCTGCACACCCTGGCTGCGCCAAGTTGGCACCATCCCACACCAACAACATGAAGCATCCCTACAAGCCATTCCTTTCACACTCATCACCATTGCAGGGGGTACCGTTATGTCTCATCATTCACTGCAACTCACTAAGCCACTTCCAAAGGTGCACACAAATCTGTCCAAGACCGGAAAGTGTTGAAAATAAAGATTTCAATGTTTGCAAGCACGTTAATACGAACTTTGCAAACACTGGATAAAACACCCAAGTGGCTACCCTTGTGTGTTGTTAGTTAGCATGATTGCACTAGGATGAGGGGGAGTGTGAAGGGTGGCTAGTGAGATGGGAATGTGATAATGTAGATAGAGAGCGAGGGATGGGTGGAGGTGCAAGGTAAGTTGGTGTGAGTAAGGATGTGCAGGAGTAGGGTAGGGAAGGCAGAGTGATGGGGATGTGATGAGAGGCCAAGCAGGATGAGGTTGAGTGTGGCTTTGTACTAACGTTTTGTGATCTAATGAGATCATTGAAACATTTGCGCCACTGCACCCAAGTCCTCCTGACCACATCCCTGCTTGTGCCCTTCTCTGCAATCTCCAACCAGGATGTTTTGGTCTCCTGGGGAGGTCTCTTCCACCCATCAGAAGGGAAGAGTACCTCGCTGTGTGATGTGACTCACTCCATAAGCATATGGAGGGAGTCATGGGAGAACCTGGGTGCAGCCCTCTGCCTCTGTGCAGTCATTGTCAGTGTTTGCAGCACCTCAATGCTGTAGAACACTGACAGCACAAACGTCAAAAGAAATGTGGCCATGGTCCCTTTAAGGAAACTGGCTGATAAGCCTGCCCAGCGCGTTTCCCGCGTTAACAAGCCCTATTAATGCAAGTTCATTTTGGACAGCGAGATGGAGCCAGCAGCGGAGCCGCAACCTGCCACCGACATCGCCCGCCCCGGACCCGCCCAGGTAAGTAAAATCCCGGCCTTTATGTCCACCTGAGGGGGAAGACAGGGTCTCAGTTTAACATCTCATCTGAAAGACGGCACTGCTGACAGTGCAGCAGTCCCTCAGTACTGTACTGGAGTGTCCACCTGGATTTTGTGCTCAAGTCACTGGAGTGGGCCTTAAACTCACAACCTTCTGACTCAGAGGCAAGAGTTCTACCGATTGAGCCATAGCTGAAGTGACTTCCAATCCAATAACTGATGGTCAGTTTTAAAGATGTTATCTGTTCTATGCTGCTCAGCTATTCAATCTTTAAGTAACACGTAAAGCACATTTTAAGGCACTGAGAACCCAATTTTCTAAAAAAAGAAACCTCAGTGAGACAGTGCTATACAAATCACAAAACTCTCATTGGGACTGTAGCATTTGTCACCTCAGTGTGTTACTTTCTAAAAAAAAAATTTCAAAAGGCTTGTAAGCTTTATATTAGGAATAGAAAACTTACATTTACTTATTTTACTTCAACAACAACTTGCATTTGCATAGCACATTTAACATAGAAAAATGTCCCACGGCACCACAGAGGCATAAGAAAAAAATATTAAAGCATTGTGGTAAAAATGTTAATATGCAGTAAGCTAATTGGCTTAAAGAATATCAGAAGGAATTTTGTTTGTGTATCTACCATTTAATTGGGGATAAAATCAAAAAATGGAATCCAAGACACATTTAACAAATCAAAGAAAGTCTCCAAACAACTTAATTGTGAGCAGTCTGAAACATATAGGGGGAGAAATTCGGTATTGCCCCGTTTGGGGTGCAATTATCGGCCGGGCGCAAAGTTTAGCACCTGGCGCTAATTATTGCCTCCGACTGCAAACTTGGCTTCTATCGCCATTGGAGGCGATTGGAGCGCTAAATCAGGCACTACACACCTCTCTTAAGGTGCTAATGCTGAGGAGCGAGGCGCTACCTCAGAGCGCTGGCGAAGCTCAGGTGATGTCAGTCAGCAATGGAACACAGACACAATGGCACCAGCCAGTTCTTAAAGGGGACGGTCGATCTTGCTCTCCATCCACACCCTGCTCATTGCAGCCTTGAATCTCGGCCTGGAGAGACCTGTACATCAAATCTGCTGGAAAGAACAATGGAGAGGCCCAGGGAAAGAGCTCAGTGTGCAGCCCCCATAGTCTCTTCTAAATCGATGCAAGGAAGGTCAAATCAAAATGAACCTGCAAAGTGCTGCTCAGTACCCAAAACTCCTTCACACAGCGTTGAATCTCTCCAAAGTGTCTCTCTCTGAATGCGTGGTGCAAAAATATCGCCGACAAAAAAAGGCAGGAAGCGGTCGCCTTTAACTAGCGCTCCCCCAGTCCCTTCCCGACTGCAAAACGCTCCCCTCAACCTGTCATTGATAGCGGCAGGCGATAAGGCAGGGGGCGCCACTCAATATCTGGTCCGGGGCGCTACCGGGGCGTTGCACGCTCGACTGACGTCACGATCTGTGGGCGTAGGAGATCATGGCAGTAGTGTTTAGCGCCGCCGCAAAATGTCTGGTCAATTTCGCGAGCGGCGCAAACATCGCCGCGCCCGGGTGATGGTTGCTTTGCGCCCCATTAGTGCCCTTGGGCGCTAAAGGGAGGCGCAAAGCAACTGAAGTTTTCCCCCATTATATTTGCCCAAGTGAGATATGTAAATCAAGAGTTTTACTAGAATGTAGCCTCAGATTCTAAGTGTGAAAAAAGAAATCTAGGCTATCCCAACCATTGCATTTTTATTAGATGCAAAGCCAGGAGTTTGGTTATATTTGAAGAGGCCATGTCTCACCCTGCAGGATACTTGTATTTTATGTATTTAAAAAATTGCATTGATAAAGCACTTTACAACAGCTCTCACAAATGTCCCAAGTGCTTCATATACAATAACTATCTTTCATTTTGAAGTTCAATCACTGTTATATTGGTAGCCATTTTGAGCATAACAAACTCCCAAAAACAACAATGAGATGAAGGCCAGTTAATTTGTTTTTAGTGATGTTGGCTGAAAGAAAAAATTGCCCAGGACACCAGGAGGACTTCCTAATCTTTGAATAGTGTCAAATAGTAGCATTAGAAAGGAGAAACAAGATGCACAAAGGATTGGGCGAGACAGATAGCACGAGAGTAGTACTGTATTAGGCGAGGTCAGACTAACAGAAAATTCAAGAAGGTCTAACATAGATTTACAGTGTGTGTGTGTGTAAATGCACGAAGCATGGTAAATAGGGTTGGTGAGCTGCAGGCGCAAATAGCCACATGGGAGTATGATGTCGTGGCAATAACGGAGACCTGGCCCAAAAAAGGGCAGGATTGGGTACTAAATATTCCTTGATAGCAGGTGTTCAGGAAATATAGGGAAGGAAAAAAAGGTGGGGTGGCTGTATTGATTAAGGAGGATATTACAGTGCTGGAGAGAAAGGATGTCCTGGAGGGGTCAAGGACAAAATCTATTTGGTTAGAGTTAAGAAACAGTAGAGGTGCTATTGCACTACTAGGTGTATTCTATAGGCAAAAAGAAAATACTGCAGATGCTGGAAATCTGAAATAAAAACAGAAAATGCTGGAAATACTCAGCAGGTCAGGCAGCATCTGTGAAGAGAGAAACAGAGTTAACGTTTCAGGTCGATGACCTTTCGTCAGAACTGGAAAAAAGCAGGAAATGGAACAGATTTTTAAGCAAGTGTAGTGGCTGGGAAATGGGGAGGGGGATGAAAGAACAAAAGGGAAGGCCTGTGATAGGCTGGAAGGCAGGAGAGATTAAGAGACATTGAGAGACATTGAGAGATATTCAAGGCAAAAGGGGATGGTAATGGGACAGGTTAAGAAACAAAGGATGGCTCTAGATGAAGTGTAAATTGCGCTGGCAGAATGGAAGACAGCTGCCCTGTGGGAGAGAAGAACAGAACAAAAGTGTGGATAAAAAATATATATATATGTTATGATCTGAAATTGTTGAATTCTATGTTGAGTCCAGAGGGCTGTAAAGTGCCTAATCGAAAGATGAGGTGCTGTTCCTCGAGCTTCCGCTGAGTTTCCGTGGAACAATGCAAGAGGCCGAGGATGGTGAGGTCTGAGTGGGACTGGAGCGGTGAATTAAAGTGACAGGCGACCGAAAGCTCGGGGTCCCCCTTACAGACTGAATGGAGGTGTTCCGCAAAGCGGTCACCCAATCTGCATTTGGTCTCCCCAATGTAGAGGAGACCACATTGTGAGCAGCGAATACAGTATACTTAATTGCAAGAAGTACAAGTAAATCGCAGTTTCACCTGGAAGGGGTGTTTGGGGCCCTGGACAGTGGGAAGTGGGGAGGTATAAGGGCATGTGTTGCATCTCCTGCGCTTGCACGGGAAGGTGCCGGGCGAAGGTGAAGGGGTGTTGGGGGCGATAGAGGAGTGGACTAAGGTGTCGCGGAGGGAGCGGTCCCTACGGAATGCTGAAAGGGGAGGTGAGGGGAAGATGCGTTTGGTGGTGGGATCACACTGGAGGTGGCGGAAATGGTGGAGGATGATACGTTGAATGTGGAGGCTGGTGGGGTGAAAGGTGAGGACAAGGGGAACTCTATCATGGTTCCGGGAGGGAGGGGCAGGGGTGAGGGCAGAACTGCGGGAGATAGAACGGACACGGTTAAGGGCCGTGTCAACCACTGTAGAGGGGAATCCTCGGTTGAGGAAAAAGGAAGACATGTCGGAAGCACTGGTATGGAAGGTGGCATCATCAGAGCAGATGCGGCGGAGACGGAGAAACTGGAAGAATGGAATAGAGTCCTTACAGAAGGCGGGGTGGGAGGAAGTGGGCTTGTCGTGAATGTTGGTCAATAATCTATCCCCAGAGATGGAGACGGAGAAGTCGAGGAAGGGAAGGGAAGAGTCGGAGATGGACCATGTGAAGGTGAGGGAAGGGTGGAAATTGGAAGCAAAGTGAATGAAATGATCTAGTTCAGGGCAAGAGCAGGAAACGTCACCGATACAGTCATCAATGTACCGGAAAAAGAGGTGAGGGAGGGGACCTGTGTAGGACTGAAACAAAGAGTGTTCCACATATCCCACGAAAAGGCAGGCATAGCTAGGACCCATGCGGGTTCCCATAGCAACACCTTTGATTTGGAGGAAGTGAGTGGAGTCAAAGGAGAAATTGATCAATGTGAGAACAAGTTCAGCCTGGCGGAGGAGGGTGGTGGTGGATGGGGACTGGTTGGGCCTCTGTTCAAGGAAGAAGCGGAGCGACCTCAGGCCATCCTGGTGGGGGATGGAGGTGTAGAGGGATTGTACGTCCATAGTGAAAAGGAGGCGGTTGGGGCCAGGAAACTGGAAACTGTTAAAGTGGCGGAGGGCATCGGAAGAGTCGCGGATGTAGGTGGGAAGAGACTGGACAAGGGGAGAAAAAAGAGAGTCGAGATAGGAAGAGATAAGTTCCGTGGGGCAAGAACAGGCTGAAACGATGGGTCTACCAGGGCAGTCCTGTTTGTGGATCTTGGGAAGGAGGTAGAAGCAGGCTGTGCGGGGTTGGGGAACTATGAGGTTGGCGGCCGTGGGGGGAAGATCTCCAGAGGAGATGAGGTCAGTGACAGTCTTGGAAACGGTGGCTTGATGTTCGGTAGTGGGGTCATGATCCAGACGGAGGGAGGAGGAGGTGTCGGAGAGCTGGAGTTCAGCTTCCGCTAAGTAGAGGTCGGTTCGCCAAACAACAACAGCACCACCCTTGTCAGCAGTTTTAATGACAATGTCGGGGTTGGATCTGAGAGAATGGAGTGCTGCAAGGTCAGAGGGAGGTAGGTTGGAGTGAGTGAGGGGAGCAGAGAAATGGAGACGGCCGATGTCACGCCGGCAGTTTGCAAAGAAAAGATCTAGAGAGGGTAAGAGGCCAGAGGGAGGGGGCCAGGTAGAACGAGAATTCTGAAAATGGGAGAAAGGGTCAGCCGTGCGGAGGGAAGACTCCTGGCCAAAGAAGTGAGCACGGAGGCGAAGGCGGTGGAAAAAGAGCTCAGCATCGTGCCGAGCTCAAAATTCATTGAGGTGGGGGCGTAAGGGGACCAACTAGTATTCTATAGGCCACCAACTAGTGGGAAGGATATAGAGGAGTAAATTTGCAAGGAAATTACAAAGCAATGCAAGAACTATAGAGTAGTGATAATGGGGGACTTCAACTATCCTAATATAGACTGGGATAGTAATAGTGTAAGGGCAGGGAGGGGGAAGAATTTCTGAAGTGTGTTCAGGAGAACTTTCTTGATCAGTAAGTTTCCGGCCCAATGAAACAGGAGGCATTGCTGGATCTGGTTCTGGGGAATGAGGTGGGTCAAGTGGAGCAAGTGTCAGTAGGGGAACATTTAGGGAGCAGTGATCATAGTATCATAAGGTTTAGATTAGCTATGGAAAAGGACAGGGAGCAATCTAGAGAAAAATACTTAATTGGAGAATGGCAAATTTCAATGGGTTGAGAACGGATCTGGCCCGGGTAAATTGGAATCAAAGATTGGCAGGCAAAACTGTAATCGAGCAATGGGCTGCCTTTAAAGAGGAGATGGTTCGGGTACAGTCGAGGTACATTCCCACGAGGGGGAAAGGTAGGGCAACCAAAGTCAAAGCTCCCTGGATGACGAAAGAGACGGAGGGCTGGATTTTCCTAGCGGAGGCGGGTTCGTGTCGGGTTCGTGTCCCGCTGCCGGTTTCAACCGCACTGAGATAGCGATTTTCATTTTATTGGGCTTATTAAGCCCACCGTGCGCGTTACCCTGCCCAATCAGTGGGTTCGAGTATGTTGCTCGCCTCTGCTGATGTCTTCGATTCAGCTGCATTTAAGGGGCCCATGTAGCCTTTGAGTTTTAGTACATTTCTGATGCTCCTGAGTGCTATTCTTTGCATGATGACTGCTCCAAGAACAACGGCTTCTCCCCGCTTTGATGATGACTCTTCCCATGCTCTTGTGGAGGGAGTAAGAGGGCGCCAAGAGGTTCTGTTCCCCTCCAATGGACAGAGGAAGCCTCCTCAGCGCACAAAGGTAGCCTGGCTGCAAATTGCTGAGGAGGTTAGCGCCAGGTCTTTGTGTGCACGAACCTGGGTTCAGTGCAGGAAAAGGTTCAATGATCTGCTACGCTCAGCAAAAGTGAGTATAACATCACACTTACCTTCAATCTGCTCCCCATCTCCTCTCATCACCAGCACTCTGCATTGTCAACCTACTCCTGCACATCCCAACATACCCTTAACATCCCTTGCACCCTTAACCATCCCTCTCTCTGTGTACTGAATCACTTCACCATTCTACTATGCACCCCTCACACTTGCTCTCACTGTTATGCAATGTCAACAACAATGCACAGGGAGGGCCCTTGGTATTGGCACCTCACTCCATCTTTGTCTCCCTCTAAGCATCTATGCTATGGATTCTCTGCACTCACTCCATCATTCTCATTCAAACTCCACTTGTGTCCTTCACTGCAGGAAAAGAGAGCCCACATTAAGAGAGGGGGAGGACAGGAGGAGGCCCACCTTTCATGGCGCATTTAACTAACGCTGAGGAGGCTGCTATCAAGATTGTCGGAGGTGCAGAGGAGCTGGAAGTGGGGGACAGAGAGACGGGTGCAGTAGAGCAAGCTGGTGACAGAATAGATTTGCAACCCTCTCATTTAGATTTCATGAGTCACTGATATGGCATCTGATGTTCATAGAGATTGAGTTCTGATCATCTGCACAATGTGTCTGCTACCTAAATATCACATGTCTAACTCATGCCTTTACTCCCCCACAGGACCATCGAGAGCCCCCCTCCCCACTGTCCAGGAGGAAGAGCCGGACGACTCCTCAGAGGAAGCTGCAGCCTCTGAGGGAGCAGCGTCAGCAGAAATGAGCGCACCCAGCACCAGCGCAGAGACGCACACCTCGGTGCGTCCTTTACAAGATAGAGTCATGTTGTCACCTGGTGTATCACAGCTCACAAGTGACCTTCAGCAGATGGTGGAGACAGGGACAGCAGTGGAGAGTCCTCGTCGGAGGGCGCTGGGCACTCCTAGCTCTGCTCAGTTGCATGTGGACACTGTGCCTCTGGGGCCATTCAGAAAGAGAGCGGTGCTGGAGCTTCAGGAACAAGTGCAGGAGTCTCTGACAGGGTTTGCAACCACGGTAACTGCGAGTGTGCAGAGAATGGATGAGTCCATGTCAAACATGAGCAATGCCGTGGTGCACGTATTGGCGAATGTAGGTGCCGCCATGGAAAGGATGGCAACCTTCATGGAAGACATAAATCACCAGCCACAGCAGAACATGGTAACACTTCTAAATAGATGGTCATCTATGGAGGATAGATGGGCATCTATGGAGGAGAGAAACCAGAGGTTCATGGACGTCCTTGTTATGAGGAATGTCAGCACAGAAATGGGTCCTCATGGCCCCACTGATGTGCAGCAAGGTGCTCTCCAGCTACTTGCTAGCAGTGCTATGCGGGTGACCCATGAGAGCGATGTTGATGGTCGACAACAAGGAAGTGTGGGCTCCTCTCCAAGCGCTCACACTCCCATGCCACTGCGGAGCCCTCGGTCAGAGCCATAGATTTCTCACCCAACTGAGATCGTCGTCTCAGCCCCTGCACATATACAGGAGGAGCAGACTTTTGCGAAGCCCTCCCAGGCTCCCAAACCCAAAGGACGCCCGCCAAAGGCGTCTAAGCAAGCGCAGGAGAGAAGGGAGCAAGCTGCCTCTACATGTGTTGAAGCCACAGGGGAAGCATCATGTAGAAGCACGCGTAAGAGAAAGTTAACACACAAATAGTCACAAGGGTAGTCACTTGGGTAATACAAAGTTACGTTTGTCATCGTTATTTCAATTGTATTAAAAAAATGCAAAGTCAAAAATTCAAAGAGTTGGCTTATGTGTGCTCAGAAATGGAAGTTGCACAGTGAGGGGTCAGGGTGCCTTTCATCTGTAGTGATGGTGGGGTGAGTGATAGGAATGCAGAGTTTATTGTACAGATGCTGTATGGTGTGTAATGAAGGTCGTGCAAACACTCATATCCATGTGCCAACCACATGTGTTTGCTGCGTAAAGTTACACGAATCTGGCATGGATTAGTGTATCCCTTGCCTCACGGCCAGCAATGTGCTCGCGTGCTGGTGGCACTGGCACAGCCGCCTCCGCAAGGTCTTCCTCATCTGCCGCCTCATTCGGCTCTTCCTCCTCCTCCTCCTCAAAATTGGCTAAGTGACAGGAAACAGAGAGTAGTGGTAAACGGTTGTTTTTCAGACTGGAAGAAGGTACACAGTGGTGTTCCCCAGGGGTCAGTACTAGGACCACTGCTTTTTGTGATATACATTAATGACTTCAACTTGGGTGTACAGGGCACAATTTTAAAATTTGCAGATGACACAAAACTTGGAAGTAGGTGAACAGTGCGGAGGACAGTGATAGACTTCAAGAGGACATGGACAGGCTGGTGGAATGGGCGGACACGTGGTAGATGAAATTTAACGCAGAAAAGTGCAAAGTGATACATTTTGGTAGGAAGAACGAGGAGAGGCAATATAAACTAAAGGGTACAATTCTAAAGGGGGTGCATGAACAGAGAGACCTGGGGGTGTATGTGCACAAATCACTGAAGATGGCAGGGCAGGTTGAGATAGCAGTTAAAAAAAGCATATGGGATCCTGGGCTTCATAAATAGAGGCATGGGCTGCATTTTATCAATGGGGACGCATTGGGGGTGGGACTGCTGGTATCGGGTTTCAGTCCCACCCCCAACGACGTCCGGCCAACCCATGCTATTTTCCCTTGATTAACCTTGTTAAGCCCGCCCTGCGGGCTTAGCAGGCCAATTAAGGGAAAGCCGGTGACAGAGGACATCTGTCAAAAAATTGACAGATGAATTGTCAGCGTTTGACAGCTTTGAGAAGTTGTCAAACACTGACAATCTCTGTTCTAAAGTGAGTCCTTGTACTGAAGACTCACCAAACCTCTTTCCTGGGCAGAAATCAGATGGCTGCTGCATCGGAGAATGCAGCAGCCATTCTGTCATCTCTGCCGTTGCGATGAGGAGCCTCCAGATCCCCAAGGGTTGAAGCCTGCAGGAAGAAGCAAAGGTAAGTAAACTTTTTCGAACACTTTGCACTCACCTCTCATACTTACCTCTTCACACTTGCACCCATCACTCAGCTCCACAGTGGATTTTTCGACCCCTCTCACCCCCGCAGACCCACTGCTCGCCTCGCTGACCCTGGCGAGGTTTGCAGCTGTTAACAGGCAATTAATTGGCTGTAATCCCCTTCTTGCCTTGAGGAGACGGGTCCCTGCGCGAGTCGGGGACCCGCCTCCCGGAAGATGGCACGGAGATGGGTTGGTACCCGCTCCCAGTTTCTGCCAATTTCCCGGCAGTCCCGCCTCCATACCCGCCTCCCCAAGGCTGGCAAAATTCCCCCCATAGAGTACAAAAGCAAGGAAGTTATGATGAACCTTTATAAAACACTGGTCCGACCTCAACTGGAGTATTGTGTCCAATTCTGGGCACCACACTTTAGGAAGGATGTGAAGGCCTTAGAGAGGGGGCAGAAAAGATTTACGAGAATGGTTCCAGGGATGAGGGACTTTCGTTACATGGATAGCCAAGAGAAGCTGGGTTGTTTGCCTTAGAGCAGAGAAGGTTGAGAGGAGATTTGATAGAGGTGTTCAAAATCATGAGGGGTCTAAACAGAGTAGAGAGAGAGAAACTGTTCCCATTGGCAGAAGGGTCAAGAACCAGAGGACACAGATTTATGGTGATTGGCAAAAGAACCAAAGGCGACATGAGGAAACACTTTTTTACGCAGCGAGTGGTTAGGATTTGGAATGCACTGCCTGAATGGATGGCGGATCATGGCTTTCAAAGGGGAATTGGATAAGTACCTGAAGGAAAAAAATTTGCAGGGCTACGGGGAAAGGGCGGGGGAGTGGGACTAGCTGAGGTGCTCTTGCAGAGAGCTGGCACGGGCTCGACAGGCCGAATGGCCTCCTTCTGTGCTGAGAGCATTCTATGATTCTGTAGTCGATCTGAACCACCAGAATAGGCAAATGGGGTTTGGTTTAACATCTCATCTGAAGGACAGCATCTCCAACAGCGCAGCTACTGAAATAGCTTGTGTTAGCTCTTTCCAGCAGCAACTGAACAGTAAAAGGTGATATATCTTTAAGTATTGCTCAAAATCCTCTGCAACGACTAGTTTACTCCCAATCAGCTGGTCGCTGTTAGGAGAGAGCGTTAGGTCAAGCGCTAGTCACTAAAATGCTGTGCAGCTTCCTTAATGAGCGCCTGCAGGCAATTTACATAGCAATTAGCTGCTTAGCGATCCTCCGGGCGGCCGTTCTTCGCGCAAGCTTCAACTCCTTTACCAAGATGGCGTCTTGCACTAAACGCGGGCTAAACCAGCTTTTCAGCTTAAGACCCCATCTTGGCCACCTTGGAGGCTCTTTAGCGCCCAAAGTATCCGGGGAAAATCTCCCCCCCTATATTTATGCCAAAGTTCATTCATCATCCCAAGTGATTCATAGCTATTGCTTTTCTTACAAGACAACAGAAAAAAAGAATTACAGTAAGGACATACAAATAATAGTTTTCCGACAATTGAGGCTATGCATCGGGTGGCCAGAAAAAGTTGTGTATGTCGAACGAAACCCCTGCAAAATGGAAGAAAAAATTCAATTTTTGTGGTCTGTAATTTATTAGTGTAAAGAGCCCAAAGGATAAATGAAAATCAATAGGACCTTACTAGATTTAATAAGCATTGTTTAAAATCGAATCATGAATCTGGATATTCTTAATTTTTGCTGTTTTAACTACATAATTTACAAAACAAAGGTGAAACACTTTACAAAGTGTACAAGTGATCGCTCAAAAAGCTTACCTGCAGCAGCAGTGTATTTAAAACAAATGAGGGAAATAACACCATTGTAAACAGTATTAGAGCAGATTCAGCTCTGCAAGATGTCTCTCGGGACAGCGCAAACATAACCTGTCACTTATATACTAATTACATCATCACAAGGTTTGACGTCAGCTTTACAGTGTACTCCATCTTAACATTCCATGAACAATATCTGCAGCAAGTCCAACTCCTTCTCGATCATGGCAGATAACCTGCGATAACTCCAAATGGAACAAACATGGACTTGCTCCAAAAAGTTCATTCATAATTGGTCAGTATGTAGATATAAGTTGGGTTGAAATGTCTTGCCTCTGAATTCCTTCTCATACACATAAAACAAACACCCAAATTCTCTCTGCACAATGCACTCGATGATATTCCTGGTGGAAGCATGACTCTCATTATATGAGTGCTGGACACGAGTGTTAGGATTGCGGAGGGGAGTCATGAGCCAGGTGGAGAGCGGATAGCCCGTGTCTCTGAGCAGCCACCCTTGAGTTTGCTGTGGTGGCTGGAAGATTGCTGCCACACTGGACTGGCGGAGGATGAAGCGGTCATGGCTGCTGCCAGGATAGCGGGCATTGACATTGAGTAATCGCTGTGCATGGTCACACGGAAGATCTCAGGATTGTAATGTGGTGCCCGCAAAGCCACGTGTGTGCAGTCGATGGTGCCCTGCACCATGGCGAAGCCCACTATCCTGGCAAAGCCACATGTTCGCATGTCCGGCTTCTCTCTGCTGAGAGAGAAGCCAGTGTAGTCCCTTCTCCTGGTGTAGAGAGCCTCTGTGACCTCCTGATGCAGTGATGAATTGCAAACTGAGAGATGTTAGCTATGTCTCCTGCTGCAGACTGGATCCACTGGTGAAGAAACTGAGGGCCATGGTAACCTTGACTGCCACTGGGAGAGCCATGGTCACCCTGCTCTGAGGCTGAAGGTCTGGTTGCAAGAGGTGGCAGAGTTCTGTGGCTACCTCCTTGCTGAAGCGGAGCCTCCTAAGACACTACTCCTCGCTTAATTGGAGGTAGAGAAGTGCTGTCGGAAGACTCTAGGTGGCTGAGGCCTCCTGTTGAGAGCCCTCACGGTCCTCCTCCTGCTCTCTCTGTGTGTATGTTCTCATCTTCCTCTGCTCCCTCTGCCATAGTGCCTGGAACGCGAGGTCAACTGTCAGTACAGCCCCCATGACTGTGAGCAAGTGTTGCGAGCAGAACCCTTTAAAAAAGAATGATCGAGTTCTGCACTCGCAACAATACTCCCGGTTACCAAAGAACCTTGAAAGAAGTAAGACAAAAGCTGTTGGAGTTGCAGAAAGTAGCACAGACCCACTCAAACTGCAGAACCATGTCAGGTGCAACTGATTGCTGAGGATCCCTTCCTTGTTATTGTTTAGACATGCCGATAAGTTGAACGGCGAAATTGAATGCTGCAGATCGGGCATCCAGTGAGCGCTGCACACTCACTGACGTCATGATCTCGTTGATTTAAATCCCTCCAGCGATCACGTTTACTGGTAAGGGCTACCAACCCTTTCAAAATGGCGCCCACCGTGGGAGCCGCCACCAACTGACGAAGAGTGCCGGCTGCCGTTTTTTAGACATTTCACGGCGTTAATGGGTAGCGCAAACCACCTGAATTTTTAGCCCAAAATATTTAAACACCAAACAAAGGATGGAGCAAAAGTCCAGTGCTTTCTGGTCTCAGACAGACTAAATGCTACTACACACTGTTCCCACATTAATTATAAAATGTGTCAATTGTCTTGAGAATGTCTAATTCTTGAAGCTGATTTGTTATTCTACAGGAGAGCCTTCACAGACTGAAAATTCCATTAGTTATCTGTTGCAGACTGTAGTACACCCAGAAATGTGTTTTTCATTAAGCTGGGCCTTCATGATTGAAGCACAATGAAAAAGCCACTCCCCATTGTTGTGTGCTTCCCTTCTCCTTCATTTCAATGAGAAATAAAAGCAGCAAGCTATTTCTATTCTGCTTTGGCCTTTTCACTCCATGTGTTACACATGTAGTTGATTTACAACCTGCACTAACGATACTGAAAGCTCCCTGCCCAGATAGTTTGGAACATACAATTCAATAAGGTTGTTACCCCAGTTACTCTCAGATGTGTGTTGGTACTTAGTCTGCACTCAGCTATTGACCAGTTAAAAATGGGATGATCTTATGCTGTTTAAACTAGCTGTATAAATAAAGTTCACACATCGTCACTGTTGCCCGCACTACATATGACAGATTATTTTCTGTTCCCAGCCAAAAAAGGGACAATAAAGACAGAATTTCATTCCAATAATAAGTTTTAACATTCAATGTGAAACATTTTGAACTGAATGTTCTATAAAAACATTTAAGTCACTTTTGCAGTGATTGCAACTGCAATTTTTGTTGTACCAGTACCCCCAAAACAATTTAAAACACAACATGCCATCCTAACAAGTTTGATTTTTGTCAATATAAGCTTCTACTGGCTACTCAGAGGCTTCTCTACTTTAAATGCCTATGAACATCTTTCAGGTGAGACATTAAACCAAGGCCACATCTGCCCTCGCAGGTAGACACAAAAGATTCCATGGCACTATTCCGAAGAATGGGGTCATGGGATCTTTTATCCCTTAACCAACACCAGCCAAACTAATTATCAAGTCATTCATTCACCTGCTGTTTGCAGGACCTTGCTGTGTGCAAATTGGATGCTCTGTTTGCCTACAAAATAACAAAATAAGTGACTACTCTCCAAAAGTATTTAATTGGCTATGAAGTGCTTTGCGTTGTACTGAGGGTATGAAACACACTATATAAATGCAATTTTTTTCTTTCTGCTTTATGTTATTTTTCAGTATCAACTTCTAAACAGCCATTGTATTCGCCTCGACCTCGCACAACAACCTTGACTAGTTCCAAAATGAACCAATTCTTAATCCTGCTGCATTTGTGGTCTGAAAAAAGGTACATTATCCTAAAAAGCAGATAAATTGTTGCTTTAATTCATTTGGATAAGATACATTTTAAAAATCGTGCAAACTATATAGCTCCAACACAGAATTGATGCTTCCGAGGGAGTGCTGAAATGTCAGCGATGTCTTTCAGATGAGACATAAAACCAAGGCCCCTGTACGCCTGTTTAGTGGATGTAAACCATCCTAAGCCATTTTTTCCAAAGAAAGGTTGGGGAGTTCTCCCAGTGGCCTAGCCAACATTGATCTCTTAACCAACACCGCCAAACAAATTAACTGGTTGTTTATCTCATCTTCTGTTTGTAAGACCTTGCTGTACACAAGTAATATTCTCAGTTTATAATAAGCCATGAACTTTATTCTTACTTAAATGTGCCTTTAGTTTAAATATGTGTGTTTCTGGAACATTTCACTGTATTTTAGCATTTATTTTGCTCTTTGTCACTCTTCAAGAAAATAAGAAAGTAGCACGCAGGTCACTGAATTGAACCAGCCTATTCCACCAATTAGATCCCATGCAGTACTCAAGCTGAACATTTTTCTATTTCTTTTCCCCCACCTAAAATCCTTATCCCATGTTACACAACTACCTGTTGAGCAGAAATTGATCCAATTTCCTTCTGAATGTTTTAATAGAATCATCATTTACTCTACTGAGCAGCACTCTATGGGCTAAAAATTTCACTGCGCGGAAAGACTGCCGGTACCACCGCGGGCCACAGTTAACGGCTGCCTGAATTAATCGTTAATTAATATTTTGGTGCTGCCTGCAGTTTAACATTAGCACAGCGCTAAACTTACCATGTAAGGCTGGTTTTCGGGTGCTACTCTCAGCAGGAGGCCCAATGTGACGTGGCTGTAGCGGCCCTGGAGCAAGAACAGCATTCTCTTAAAGCTAACCTGTCATTTTAAAAAGCAGTTTCGATCCCTTAAAGGGGAACTGCCTTCTAAAATGAAAAAAATAAAATTCATTTAAAAATAGGCAGTTTTAGCCCTTAGAGATCAACTGCCTTCTGGAAAAAAAAGTTAAAAAGAATTCCCAAATTGAAGTCTTCAGCTGCGCTCGATATAGCTTTGGGTTTCTCTGTGCCTCTCTGCAGCTCAAGTATTTCGATCATTGGGAACCTCTGCCACACTCTTCCTGACTGTGTCCTGGTCCAGTTTTGGCTCTCGCCCTCTGCCACTTCTCCTTCTGCCATCTGTCTCAACCAATCTTTCACTGCTTGTCCTGACATGAATCCATTCCACAGAGGTCTCAGACTCTTGCCCTTATCAAACATGTTTTATTGTCCAACATATTTTTTGAATCTCCTGTAACTCCAGAAAGAAATTTCGGGAAGGCCACAGTAGTCAGAAGACCATTTTAAATTTAGGAATGCTGCTCGGAAATCAGGATAAAGGGACTAGATTGAATGGGACGCACAAAATTGTGACTTGCCAATTAAATCAAAAAAGAGAAAATGCCTAAAATCATCTTTTATGACTTCACTGAATCCTAACCAATGCTTTTCTTTTCTTCAGTACAGTAACAATTATATATAATATTTGGTCTCACTGATTTATAAACGTGGCAGCATCACTTGATATGGTTTTTCACTGTGACACCTTCAAAGTCTGGACAACTATTAAACTGAATGCCTTTTCCTGACTAACTTTATTCAATGTCATATATTTTGTTTTGTGGTCACACTTTCAATTTTTGCTTCCAATATCTGTTACCTTACATTTCTTATTAAGTTTTATTCATAATTCATCTGTTCAGTCTTATCTTTGAATTATCTTTCTTTCTCTGAGTATCATCCTTTTGCACATAATTTGCTATCATTTGCAAATCCAGACATTCTACCTTTAACACCTCTCATCAGAGGATTCCAAATTGTCCCTGAGATAGCCGCTGTTGATAGCTCTCTGTACTGAACAGCTATTATTAATCACCAACCTTTGCTTCTTACTTATCAGTAGTCTTATTATCCAATCTAAAATGTCCTCTTTTGTCTTTAGAGCTTTGACTTCAGATACAAGTCTCTCATTAGGCACATGCCTTCAGAAAGTCTGGATGTCGAATATTCATGATCTGATAATGTGGTTAGTTCCTCAAAGGAAAAAAAAACATCTTGGCTTGGAATTATTAATACTATTCCAAAGTACCCCCAGGAAGGGACACCCAAAGATATAAATGAAACTTAGTGAAAAGTAAATTTAAAACAGAAAAACGTATTTAATTACTCAACCAAACAATATAATTGAGGCAAAAACAGGTTTATTCAGAATACAATCATATGCCATGCTGGGAGAGGTAATGTACCAGAGGATACGGCTTTGATGGCCAATTGATCTTTTGTCACCCTGATTTTTTAAAGTTCTTCCAACCTTTTCTCTTGTTAAATGATGGCGGGTTTAAGTTACAATTCAAAAGCAAAATACTGCGGAGGCTGGAAATCTGAAATAAAAACAGAAAATGATGGAAATACTCAGCAGGTCAGGCAGCATCTGTGGAGAGAGAAACAGAGTTAACGTTTAAGGTCAATGACCCTTCATCAGAACTGGAAAAAGCTGGAGATGGAACAGGTTTTTAAGTAAGTGTTGGGGCAGGGAAAGGGGTGAGGGGAGGAAAGAACAAAAGGGAAGGTCTGTGATAGGATGGAAGGCAGGAGAGATTAAGAGACATTAAGAGATGGTACAAGGCAAAAGGAGATGGTAATGGGACAAGTTAAGAAACAAAAGATGGCTCTAGATGAAGTGTAAATAGCACTAGCGGAATGAAAGATAGCTGCCATGTGGGAGAGAGAAAAAAAATTTAATAAATGGGGAAAAAAAGGATAGGGGCAAAGGTTATGGTCTGAAATTGTTGAACTCTATGTTAAGTCCAGAAGGCTGTAAAGTACCTAATCGAAAGATGAGGTGCTGTTCCTCGAGCTTACGTTGAGCTTCATTGGAACAGTGTAAGAGGCCGAGGACGGTGAGGTCTGAGTGGGAGTGGAGCCCCCAACACCCCTTCCCCTTCCCACGGCACCTTCCCGTGCAAGCGCAGGAGATGCAACACATGCCCTTTTACCTCCACCCTTCCCACTGTCCAGGGCCCCAAACACTCCTTCCAGGTGAAACAGTGATTTACTTGTACTTCTTGCAATTTAGTATACTGTATTCGCTGCTCACGATGCGGTCTCCTTTACATTGGGAAGACCAAACACAGATTGGGTGACCGCTTTGCAGAACACCTCCATTCAGTCCGTAAGGGTGAACCCGAGCTTCCAGTCGCCTGTCACTTTAATTCTCCGCTCCACTCCCACTCAGACCTCACCAGCCTCAGCCTCTTACACTGTTCCAATGAAGCTGGAGCTGGGCTGGAGCGCTTCAGCTATGAAGAGAAACTGGACAGGCTGGGGTTGTTTTCCTTAGAGCAGAGAAGGCTGAGGGGGGACCTGATTGAGGTGTACAAAATTATGAGGGGCATAGATAGAAAGGAACGTTTCCACTTAGTAGAGGGGTCAATGACCAGGGGGCATAGTTTCAAGGTGAGGGGCAGGAGATTTAGAGGGGATTTGAGGAAAAACTTTTTCACCCAGAGGGTGGTTGGAATCTGGAACTCACTGCCTGAAAGGGTGGTAGAGGCAGGAACCCTCACAACATTCAAGAAGCATTTAGATGAGCACTTGAAACGCCATAGCATACAAGGCTACGGTCCAAGTGCTGGGAAATGGGATTAGAACGATGGGCCGAAGGGCCTCTTTCTGTGTTGTATAACTCTATGGGGTAAAAATTCAGTTGGTTGCGCCTCCCGTTAGCGCCTTAAGAGGGCGCTAATGGGGCGCAAAGCCGCTAACGCCCAGGCGCAGCGATGTTTGCGCCGCTCGGGAACTTAACTAGACATTGTGCGGCGGCGCTAAACTTTACCGCTGCGACCACCTGCGCGCGCAGATTGTGACGTCATTCCATGGTGCAACGCCCTTGTGGCGCCCCGGAGCAGAAATTGAGTGGCGCCCCCTGCCTTACCGCCTGGCGCATCCAACGACCGGAAGACTGGAACGCTATCAATCGCTGTGGGGCTGGGGGGGGCGCTATTTAAAGGGGGCCTCTTCCTGTCTTTTTCTGTGGTTGACATTTATGCACCACTCGTTCTGAGAGAGAGAGAGAGAGATTCGGAGAGAGAGAAAAAGAGAGACTTCTGCATTGACTCAACGCTTTGTGAGGTAGTTTTGCCTACTGATCCTAACTTCGCTAGTACTTTGGTTGCTGTCCTTCATTACTTTGCTTGCAAAGAGACTATGGGGGCTGCACTGATTGGGGGCGTCGTCCTACTCCAGCTGAATCGGAGGACACAGAGATGCAGAGAGAGAATGGCAATGATGGCCAGACGGAGGAGGGCCAACAGGCGTATGTACAGGAGAGCTTACCCTCCCAGGGTATATCGTGAACAGCTCTCCTACATTCATATGCCTGAGGAGCTGTGTTTGCGAAGGCTGCGATTCAGCAAGGAGGTGGTCACTGAGCTCTGCCACCTGCTGCAGCCAGATCTGCAGCCTCAACTGAGGTCCAGGACATCTCTGTCAGTGGCAGTGAAGGTCACAGTGGCTCTCAACTTCTATGCTACTGGCTCATTTCAAGCTGCTGCTGGGGACCTCGCCAATATCTCCCAGTTCGCGGTGCATTGCTGCATCCGGCAGGTCACAAATGCCCTCTTTAAAAGGAGACGAGAGTTCATCTCTTTCCCCATGACCCCAGACAAGCAGCGTGACCGCGCTCTGGGCTTTGCGAGGATAGCGGGCTTCCCCATGGTGCAGGGCGCCATTGACTGCACGCATGTGGCTTTGCGTGCTCCACATGAGAATGCCGAGGAATTCCGGAACAGAAAGGGGTTCCATTCCTTGAATGTTCAGTTGGTCTGTGACCACAGACAGCTGATACTCGCTGTCAATGCCCACTATCCTGGCAGCTGCCACGATGCTTTTATCCTGCGCCAGACTACTGTGGCAGAACTTTTCGAGGCACCGCATCAGCCAGTTGGTTGGCTTCTCGGGGACAAGGGGTATCCATTGAGCACCTGGCTGATGACACCGCTCCGTACGCCCAACACCCCTGCTGAGCTGCGGTACAACGAGAGCCATCAAGCTACCAGGAACATCATTGAGCGCACAATCGGTGTGCTGAAGCAACGGTTCCGCTGTCTCGACCATTCTGGAGGAGCCCTGCAGTACTCGCCTGAGCGAGTATCCAACTTCGTAGTTGTGTGCTGCATGTTGCATAACATGGCAATCGTCAGGACCCAGCCAATGCCACCAGGCCTTGGAGCACCACCAGAGGAGGAGGAGGAAGAGGAGGAAGAGGACGAGGAGGATGATCATCAGCAGCACCAAGGCGGGAGGGCGGCCCACAATGGTGAAACTGCAATGGCCGTCCGTCAACGGCTAATAGCAAGCCGCTTCGAGGACCCCTGCTGTGGAAATGGCTTCTGCCATTGCTAACAACATCAATGAACCCAGCACGCAACCCCTAAGCCGGCCAAGGCACCAATAATTCCAAACACCAACCATGTATATTTTGAATACAGAAACTTATTTATTTTACAAACTCTGTGTGTGTCAATTCCTCATGACAAACTCATAGAAATAAACACAAAAAAACAGTCAATAACATAACTGGTTCTCACAACCTGGAGATAATGTCCAAAACACTAAACAAGAGTTGGACCATGAACCTCGGCCTTTCATAAAAAAATGACCAGCATTTTGTCACACCTCCTACTTTTTGCCCTTCGAGGGTGATCTCCTTCCCTTGCGCACTTCCCCCCTTCTAACCCTACTGCTCCTCCGTAATGGGACCTCAGTGGCTGCAGCAAGGCTGGTGGAAGGCTGCTGATCGTCAGACTCTGACACTGCAAATGCCCCTGAAGGACGGCCTCGACCAGTTCTGGGCCTGGAGGGCCCGGATGCAGACTGCACCAACTCTGCATGGGCGGCAGCAGTCTGTCCTACAGGCGGTGGCAAGTGCAGTGGAGAAGTGACAGTGTTGGCAGCAGGAATGCTGTCATCGTGAGAGAGGACAGCAACTCCCTGCTCACCCGACACACTGGCACTCCCACGGGGCAGCACTTCAGCATCCGGAGCAATCTGCTGGAGAACAGATTGCTGGCCTGCTGCGGCGCGGTGAGAGCCCCGGGGACATGTGAACGAACCATCGAGGTTGGCAGCAGTCTGTGCTCGCGTGGCCTCAATCTGAGTCTGCATGAGAGCAGTCAGAGATGGGATCACGGCAGCCAGTGACTGAATTGCAGCACTAAGCGTTAGTGTGACATCCGCCTGTGCTACAGCGAAGTGCTCCACACTCCTTGCCAGTGACTCAATGCATTCGGGCACCCTTCCCACTGCACCCATGAGCTCAGTGTGCATGCCCACCGCCTGGGTGTTCATTTCTGCGATCAGCCGCTCCTCCTCTGCGTCCATTGCAGTAGGAGTCTCTGGCATACTCTCCCTCTGGGGAGAAGGCCCCCGTTCATCCCTACCCCCATGGCGTTGCTGCAGCCCGCTGGGTCCTGGAGCTTCACCCTCATCAGACCCTTCCCCCCTGCTCCCCTCCAGGGAAGGCGTGTTCCCAGTGTGGGCATGGGCTTCCTCGGGAGAGGGTGGCACTGATGCTCCGGCTTCCTCTTCCTCCTCGGCTGCAGCTTCACTCCCACTGGCAGCTTCAGGGCCCGTCTCCTCAGCTGGTGAATCACCATCTGAAAGCAGGGAGGTACAAGAGTGGCTTTAGCGTGAGGACAGGGTGGCAGTAAGGGAGGAATAAGTGCAGTGAGTTAGCAAGTTGGATTGAAAGTGTCAAAGGCTGGTGTTGTGAGGGACAAGTGGAAGGACAGAGGACAAAAAGGTGATGACCTTACCATTGCTGTCCAGAACGGGGTCGGCGTCTCCAGTGGCGACGGGACCGATCACCCGGTTGGTCACAATCCTGTGGACGCGCTCCTCAAGATCGCTGAGGGGTTGCAGCTGAGGCCGCCCTCCACCTGTCCGTTGCTGCTGTCTCCGATTATGCGCCAGCTTGGCCTGCAAGAAAAAGGACAGCATCTGAGTAAATATACAGCCATGGTCTTGCCTGATGTGCCTCCCATAGGTGAATAGCCCTTACTGTATGCAGCCATGGTCTTGCCTGATGTGCCTCCCATAGGTGAATAGCCCTTACTGTATGCAAAGTGTGGAATGTGTGTGTGTGTTTCATGAGAGGGCCATAGGTGTTGGATGAGTGTTGTGCATTGGGGTTTTAAGACCCTCTGGCCATAGAGTGAGGTTGAGATGGAGGGATGGAGAGGTATTGAGAAAAAGCCACTCACCCTGACGACCCGAGTGAGGTCGTTGAACTTTTTGCGGCATTGAACATGGGTCCTGGGCACCATGCTCCTGGAGGAGACGCTCTGAGCCACCTCCCTCCACTCTTCTGTACTCGCGTGGCAAAGGCCTCCTGCCACTCTCAGGGAAGAGTATACATCTTCTGCGCTCCACCGCGCCAACCAGAGCATCCAAGGCCCGCTCGGTGAAGCGATGAGCTCGTTCTCTCACCCTCTCCATCCTTGGCAGCAAAATGGATTCACAGGTCTCTCCAGGCCGAGATTCAAGGCTGCAATGAGCAGGGTGTGGCTGGGGAGCAAGTTGCCCACCCCCCCCGCTTTAAGAACTGGCCGGCGCCAGTGTGTCTGTGTTCCCTCGCTAACTGGCAGCACCTGCGCTGCGCTCGCGCTCTGAGTTAGCGCCTCACTGCTCGGCCTTTGCGCCTTAAGACAGGTGTGCAGCGCCTGATTTAGCGCTCCACTCACCTCCCGGGGCGGTAAAAGTGAAGTTTCCAGTCAGTGGCGATAATTAGCGCCAGGCGCTAATATTTGCGTCCAGACGATATTTGCGCCCCAAATGGGGCGCAACCTAATTTTTCCCCCTATGACTCTATAAACTCAACGTAAGCTCGAGGAATAGCACCTCATCTTTCGATTAGGCACTTTACAGCCTTCTGGACTCAACATCGAGTTCAACAATTTCAGACCATAACCTCTGCCCCTATCCTTTTTTTCCCCCCATTTATTTAATTTTTTTTCTCTCTCTCACATGGCAGCTGTCTTTCATTCTGCCAGTGCCATTTACACTTCATCAAGAGCCATCTTTTGTTTCTTAACTTGTCCCATTACCATCTCCTTTTGCCTCGCACCATCTCTTAATGTCTCTCAATCTCTCCTGCCTTCCATCCTATCACAGACCTTCCCTTTTGTTCTTTCCTCCCCTCACCCCTTTCCCTGCCCCTGCACTTGTTTAAAAATCTGTTCCATCTCCAGATTTTTCCAGTTCTGACGAGGGGTCATCGACCTGAAACGTTAACTCTGTTTCTCTCTCCACAGATGCTGCCTGACCTGCCGAGTATTTCCAGCAGTTTCTGTTTTTATTTTAAGTTACAATTCAGCAGTTTGTTTTTATTTTTCCTTCTGTTATTTTTTTCCTAAACTTTATGATTTTCAATATTTTTATCTGCTTGTTTTTATTGTTTTGATCAGTCAGTTGTTTTGCTTAGATTTTTACTGTTCTTTTTAGTTTTGTATTGTACTTTTTTGTATTTTTTTCCCCACATTTTATTTCAGTCACTGTTAAAGTTACGTTTTTCAACCAGGTCATCAAGATTTTACGATTGTGTGACTGTCATTTTTCCACTGGACCCTTATGGCCAGCAGAGAGAGTATACTTACATTGCAGTTTTAATTAGATTCAAATTCAGATCTCAGGTGAGAAAGGACAGTGTACCAACCCACAGTGCCACCCAGTATTGCCTTCAACTCCTCAATTCTTAAACACACCCAAAAGGATATGTACTCATCAAATGATTTATTTTAAGAGATATGCATGAGCAATTTTATTGAAACTTTTTTGTCCATCAATGAAGATATCACCTTAATTACTATTACTTTGCTCAGATAAGCAACAGTCTTTATTTAAGATCATTACTTTCATCAAATCTTTCTACACTTGCCAACATTCATAATCTAGAGCTCTGCTTCAAATATTACTTGTACAATAATGTACAGATGCATATGAAACAATAATATATTAAACAGTAACGGTTCTAGAATTATGCCTTGGGATACTAGCACATGAACTCTTAATGCAACAGTCTTAAATTCCTCTGGCCGCTATTTTAAGCAGTAACCCATTTATTTTAAACGGGTTAGTACCTCTGCTTAAATCGCAGAGAAAGAATTTCAGATCAACATGCAAGTTTAAGTATTCCATGGTGTAATTTTGAGGCCCATGTGTTTATAACTTTTAATATTATGTTAAGGGTACTAACCTGACCAGGAAGCTATTTCATAGTTATCAAACTAGCATATTACTGTTGTAGCAATAATGTTCATATTATTTCCTGCTAATTGCAACAGCATATTTGCCCTCCGTCTATCTCATTGAGATTGCATCAGCCAGTCACCAAAATTCAAAACACTGTTTCTTTTAACCAAAAAAAACTCAGATGAAAATATGCAGGAGTTCCCCCCCTTCTGACGTCTTTACAGAAAAGCTGTCTTCCTTGATAAGAGGGGAGCTCCACAATTGCATAAAGATAAGAAAACTGAAGAAATGGCCGTTGTCAATTGCTGTTGCTGGTGCAAGGAAAAGAGTTTCAAATTAAAAATTGCAGTAATCAATTAGTGTTTCATTACTCTGACTACGGGAAGAACTTTAGAGCCTCAGGTAAAACAACATGGTTTTAAAAAAATTTTGCTCACCATGTCAGCATACACTAGCTTGAAAAACTAACATTTAGAATATTTTAAGTTGTATTCAGTACACAGAGTATAAATTCATAATCATTCAATGTAAAAGAAATTGCTCCCTCCCTCCATGCCCCTCGCCAAACTATTTTTTTTTAAATGCAACATTTACTTTTATTTGGAGAGATTGTGCTACTCAACAACCACCCCATGAAGAATATTTGTGCACATACTTGTCAAACATTGGTGTTTATTTCACTGCGGAAAAGTGTAATTTGGAATAATGAGAGTTACGTCATCATGCTTCACAGTCTTCCCTCTAGAGAACCAGTTTTTACTTTGCACACTGCAAATTCTTTTTTTTACCCAGGGGAAGTGCTTTTCCAATAAAAGCTGACTCAGCAAAAACTAGACATTTTTAGACTAAAAAAAACTGTAAAAATTGTCTCAGACTAGTCGAAGGGTTAAAATGCAATGCAGTCAAGTGAATTAAAATAAACAATGTGACTAATTCCAGGTGCTCCAGCATTTAGTGAACTGTTTACTGTGCAGTTAAAGCAAAAGCAAACAATTGTAAGATTGTAAAATGTCACAGGGTATCCAGTCCTGGAAGAGTATCAGGACTCATTTTAAAGTAGTCAAACAGTTAAAAAGATTTATGGGCCTTTTGTACAGATGGTATGATCAAGAGATAGAAAGGAAGTAAAGGAGTTTCTGGGCTTATCCAACACTGTTACCTTTAATAGATAGTCATGTGTCTTGGGATAATTTGCAGATACACTGCAATCTTAACATGATGTGAAGTCTTTTCCCTAAGTTTCAGTGTAAATCCAGAGTCAGGGGCCAATATGACACTGGAGTGAACCACAGTGAGACTTCCTGGAGAAGGGAAGTCTTGCCCTGCTCCTGTCAGGTTGGCCTCTGACTCCAAATTTACACCATAATTTTAACTTGGTGCACAGTGAACCCATTTCGCACTGACAATAAGGTTGTATGTAAATGCTGCAGCCTTAGTATTAATTGTGTACTATAATTCAATTGTTGGGCTGTTCACTGTTGGGCTCAGTAACCTTTTGAGGCCAGTTATCCATTTGCATTCACTGTTTAAACAAAATAGGTATTTGAAAACTTCACTACAGTAAAGGCAATTGCTCTGTTTTTGTATTTTGCTAAATATTCAAATTAAAACATACTGGGCTAGAAATTCGTTACAGCCAAGAAATGGGCAGTGTTTAGACTAAAAAAGGTTAAGCTGCGCCACCTGAAAATCGTCTGGGATTCACGCAAAATTCATGCTAACTCCTCATTAAAATGATTGTAGTCATGATTCTAGCCTAAAAAGTCAAGCTCATTGGCGTTACACTGAAAAGTTGGACCAATATTGGGGGCAGTCTAATTGCAAGTCATGATTGCCAAAGGCTTTTTCCACTACTTAAAAGGGGAGGTTCATTGATGCTGCAGCACCTCATTGTCAGGCTTGTTGGGTGTGCAGCTTCCCCAACAGCAAAGCAAATAATAGTCAGGAAGACATCCATAGCAACCATGGCAGACCAGAGATGGAGGGAGAGAGCCCATAGGTTCTCCAATTGAGCTCTTTGGGCATTGGTTTTCGTGGTGGAGAGAAGGCAGCCGGTCCTGTACCCACCAACTGGCAGGAGGCCCTTGCCACAAGTCTGCCACACATCGCGGGCAGCACTGTGGTCCCCAAAACCCGCACCCAGTGCAGGAAGAAGCTTAATGACCTCACACAGAGTGTGGGTCAGGGTGAGTGAAGGCTTCAGCAAATGCCACATACCACCATCTGTACCACACGCTTCACACACTGCTCAATGCACCAGACCCCCAGCACTCACCCACCATCAATTGCGACCTATCAACACTCACACTCACACCTTGCACACAATGAGAGCTACTCAACTATGGCAGGCACATCACCCAAACACATTGCACCATACTCACTGACACACTTCCCTCGCACTTGCAGGCTAAGGTCACTCACAATCGCCAGGAGCAGGAGCAGACAGGTGGGGGCCAGGCTGACATTGAAGAGCTGAGCCAGCTGGAGAGTCGAGTGCTGGAGATCATTCTGCACTGTGGCCACCGGTGACTTTGACCCCCTTGGGAACAACGGTATGTCCATTCCTAATCCTTCTTCTCACATCCCACTTCCCCCTCAGCCCACAATCTTTTCTCACTTTCAAGCTACTCATCTGGCTTCCCTGCCCCCTCCCCTCCCCATAACCCGACTCTTGTGCCTTTCTGCTTTCAGATAAACAGCAAGCACCCGAGCAGCCTGTCCCCGAAAGCACCACAGAGAGCGAGGGGTGAGAAGAGGAGGAGGAGGAGGAGGAGGAAGAAGTCACTGCATCTCTCACTCGCAGACACCAGCTCAGATACTGGCATTACGCGTTCTTTAGAGGCTAGTGTAGTAGCAGGATCTGCACAGGGTGAGGCACCGGGCAGGAGTGGGCTGCAGCAAGGCCAGGGGGAAAGAGTTGCTTGGGGGCCAGCTCCCTGGAAGGCGAGTTTGCACGCGAGTTCTGCTGCACAGGATGCAGGATGAAGGCATCGTGGCTGCTGCCGGGATAGCGGACATTGATATTGAGGATTCGCCGTGTGTGGTCGCACACCAACTGCACCTTCAGCAAAGCGCCATGGGTGCAGTCAATGGCGCCCTGCACCATGGGAAGCCCACTATCCTGGCAAAGCCACATACACACTCGTCCTGCTTCTCTCTGGTGATCGGGAACCCAATATAGCCCCTTCTCCTGGTGCAGAGAGCCTCTGTGACCTCCCGGATGCAATGATGGATGGCGGACTGAGAGATGTTAGATACAGACTGCTGCAGACTGGAAGGATCCGCTGGCGAAGAAATTGAGGACCATGGTGACCTTAACTGCCACTAGGAGAGCTGCGGTCGCCCTGGTCTGAGGAAGGAGGTCTGATTGCAGGAGGTGGCAGAGTTCTGTGACCACCTCCTTGCTGAAGCAGAGCCTCCTAATACCTTCAATTTAGCGAGAAGCAGTATAAGAGAAGTGCTGTCGGAAGACCCTAGGTGGGTAAGGCCTCCTGTTGAGAGCCCTGATGGCCCTCCTCCTCCCTCTGCGCACATGTTCCTGTCTTTCTCGCTGCCAACACTCCCTCCGCCGTAGATCCTGGAGCGCAAGGTTGACTGCCAGTACAGCCCCCATGACTTTTAGCAAGTGTTGTAGTTCGAAGCATGTCAAAAATAATTAGGGAGTTTTATACTTGCCAGAACACTCCCTGATATCAACTAACCTTGAAATGACTACGGAAAACTCTTGCAGTAGCAGGAAGGAGCACACAGTCACTCAAAGTTCAAAACCCTGTCAGGTGTGAGTGATTGGTGAGGATCCCTTCCTGCTGCTGCCGCCACCTCAACCTGTCGTTGCTTTCTCCAGCCGGTAACTGCAATGGCCAAAACTAAATTGGGAGATCGGGCGTCAAGTGAGCATTGCACGCTCACTGATGTCATGATCTCTGTGATTGTGATGTCCCTGGTGATCGAGTTTAGCGGCAGCGCTACCGGCAACACGGAAATGGCGGGTGCCGCTGGAACAGCCATCAGCTGGTGGTAGAGCGCCGGCCGGCATTTTAGCGCTATCTCATGGCGCTAACGTGTGGCGCTCAACACACAAATTTCTCCCCCACTGAAAAAGAATCTTAGAGCCAATTAAAAATATACCAATGTGAAAATTTTTTGCTTTGCTCAGATTTGTTCTCTTGATAGATTTGACTTCAGTTTCGGGGTCACTTTTTGTTCTATACTTGTTAATTGCAAGCTACACCTGGGTGAAATTTTCATTAGTTGAACTCAAACAAATCAATCATTCTTGGTTTTTTTTAAAAATCCATCCAGTGATACCAAGCTGTAAGACCCGAAGGCCCCAGTTTCAACCCCCTGCCTGTGCTGACTTAGCTGATCCAAGTCAAGGGGCAGTGGGGATGCTACGATCAACCTCAGTGCCCCTAACTAGGCAGGGGGAGAAAACACATCAGCCAGGGCTCCCTCTCCTGGCTGCTATCCAGGAACTCCTGCTGAAAACTGCTCGATGATGGAAGCAGATTCGGCTGAGATGGACAACACTCACTGTCACAGGTAAAGAATAGCCAGTTGGACAAGGTCAGGAGGACACCCATCGTCCATGTAACAGTACCCAGATTGAGTCAGTCTTCAGGAGACAAGAGATAAAAACTGGAGAGATAAAATCCCTTATAAAAAGACATTCTAACATTTAAACATGCCAATAAAGAAAGCAGAAGGCTGTGATTCAATGATCAAAGAAACCAGAAAATTACAACGTAGCTCAGAACGGATTAAGGCCAATGAAGAATTTATTTGTGATTTCCACATTAAACTTGCAATTCACTCCAGCCCAGACTTTGTGTTCCTAGTTTTCTGCAGTGGGTTCCAACACTATCTCTCTCCCCCTTATACTTATGCAGGTAATCCTTAATGGGCCAGAAATTCGGCCCTCCACGGGTGAGTACGCGCTGTGTACTCACCCGTAGACCTAACTAAAATGCCGGTTTCACGCATGCACTGCGCATGCGCTGGAAACCGGAACTTCCGTTCCCCTGAAGGAAGGGGTTCAGAGGTCGAACGCGTGCGCGGTAGAGGCAGCGCGCACGCAGCGAACTTCGTTTTTTTTTTCAGGTTTCTCCGTGAGGGTAAGTATGGAGAAGCTGCACTTTTAAAAAGGAGGCGCAAGGCCTGTTTTTAAACAAGGTAAGTGGTTAATTAATTACAATTTAAACATTTTTTCAACAGGTTTATCTTTTTTACATACTTTAAAGAAAGGTAAGTTTATTTTTAGCACCGTTAAAAAGTATAATTAATTTTTTCAAAAATTTAAATTTTTGTTTAAAGTAGTTAATTTATGTAACTTAGTTATTTTAAAAATGTGATTTTTTAAAAAAAATTATTTGAAGTTTAAGTGTGGTTTTGGGGCCAATCTCTATTCATAGATTTGACAGGTCTTCCTGTCAAATCTATGAATGAAAATGCCCTGCATGGCTCTCCATGGCCCACGTGATCCCAGGGGACGCTTCGAACTAACTGCGCCCCTGGGATACACAAGCACTGCGCGCCGGCAGCTGCAGGAGGCCCAGGAGCCGAAGTCCTCATGGGCCCGAAGCACAACGGCAGGCGCGGTAGGTAAGTACGCGTGCAATGCTTGCACCCGCAGGAAGCCGGAGAGCCGAATTTCTGGCCCAGTATCTTTGGCTCCTTCCAATCACCTCCACCACTTAGGTAGTTCTTCCTCTCCTATGAAAAGCTGCATTAACAACCCACAAAAAGTCCTTAAGATGAAATGATTAATGAACCACAGAAAAACTTGTTCAAAACATTTTTGTAAGAAAAAGAAAATAAATATATTCCGCTTTAGAGTTTTTGACAGCACAAGTTGAAGTGTTAACGAGAGGTGCAAGTTTCACGTTTTATTGTTGTACTTTCAGTAATCTGTATACCATTGGATGGAAACCAATTGATGTAACAGTATTTTTAGACATTCAGTGCTGCAGTTATTTTCACATCTTTTCAGACAATCAAACAAAAAAAAGCATTTTGTAGGATCAGCATTTACATTTTAAGTGTTATTACTACATTGGTGCATTATTACCTTTGCATTTATTAACCAACATTTTTGTGCTGCAATAGCTATCTCAGCTGTAATTTTTTATACTGTTCAAGTTTAGATGGTATAAAATGTCTCTCCTGAGATGGCCCATTATACTGGTCTTTTGGAATTATTTCAGCATCAGAAATATACCTAGAACCAATTCTTCTTAATGTAGCTAGTGCCCCAATTTACCTCAACTGGATTTACTGTTGATAGTATAGACCAGAGCTCTTTGATGTCACAAACTTTAGAGAAGGTATCCTTTAAATACAATGGGCCATTTTCTGCGACCCCTACAGGTGCGTACGAGGTGTGTACGCACCCATAGGGGCCGCGCAAGTTCCGGGTTTAGGCACGCGAAGCGCATGCACTAAAACCCGGCACTTGCAATCAGTCAAGAATCTTCTTGACAGATCCTCCGCATCCCCGGGAGAAGGGCCTCTGCGGGTGGAGAGTTGCGCTTTTTGCACAACTTCCGCCGGCTGAATGCCTGTCAAATTCTTATGCATGGTAAAAGCAGGCATAAAGCCTGCTTTTACCAGCATAAGGGGGAAAAATTCAGTTGCTTTGCGCCTCCCATTAGCGCTCTAAGAGGGCGCTAATGGGGCGCAAAGCAACTAGCGCCCGGGCGCGGCGATGTTTGCACCGCTCGCGAAATTGATCAGGCATTTTGCGGCGGCGCTAAACACTACCGCCATGATCTCCTGCGCCCGCAGAGCGTGACATCAGTCGAGCGTGTAACACCCCGGTTGCGCCCCGGACCAGATATTGAGTGGCGCCCCCTGCCTTTCCGCCTGCTGCTAGCAATGACAGGTTGATGTGAACGTTTTGCCATTGGGAAGGGACTGGGGGAGCGCTATTTAAAGGTGACCGCTTCCTGCCTTTTTTTGTCAGCGACATTTTTGCACCACGCATTCTGAGAGAGAGAGAGAGAGAGAGAGAGAGAGATATTCTGGAGAGATTCAACGCTGTGTGAAGGAGTTTTGGATACTGAGCAGCACTTTGCAGGTTCATTTTGATTTGACCTTCCTTGCATCGATTTAGAAGAAACTATGGGGGCTGCACTCTGAGCTCTTTCCCTGGGCCTCTCGATTGTTCTTTCCAGCAAATTTGATGTGCAGGTCTCTCCAGGCCGAGATTCAAGGCTGCAATGAGCAGGGTGTGGATGGAGAGCAAGATCGACCGTCCCCTTTAAGAACTGGCCGGTGCCAGTGTGTCTGTGTTCCATTGCTGACTGACATCACATGAGCTTCGCCAGTGCTCTGAGGTAGCGCCTCGCTCCTCGGCATTAGCGCCTTAAGAGAGGTGTGTAGCGCCTGATTTAGCGCTCCAATCACCTCCAGGAGTGATAGAAGCTAAGTTTGCAGTCGGAGGTGATAATTCGCGCCAGGTGCTAAACTTTGCGCCCGGCCGATAATTACGCCCCAAACGGGGCAATACCGAATTTCTCCCCCTCTGAGTTTTAAAAAAATAGAAAAATAAAATGTTATCACTCATTTCTAAATTAAGAATACTCTTCAATAAGGTAAGTTTATTTTTAGTCCTGTAAAAACATTTGTTTAAAATATTTAATTAAGTGACATTTTAATTAATTTTAAATATGTAATTAAAAAAAATAATAATTTCATGTGTTGGTGTATTTTTTAAGTGATCCCCATTCATACTTATTGGAGTTCCGTACGTACAGAACTCGCATAAGTATGAATGGGGATTCCCTTCTTTTATTGGTTGGGCCGGTCCACGTGATCCCAGGGGCGCCTACGAACCGCAGGCGCCCCTGGGATACATGGGCCTCTACCCGCGCGGACCCGGAGAGGCCCAGGATCACAAGCCTCCGTATCTCCCGGGCCACCAGGTACATTCATAGATTTTATGCCGGTCGGAGGCATCCGCCCGCGGGAAGCCTCCGATCGCAAATGTTAGCCCATTGTTTTCTGACAATCAACTACTTAAAATGTACAGTTCTTGGCTAAAGGTCCACACATCAAACTGGTAGAACCATCCTTGGTTTGGGGCAAGGTGTATGTCCATACCGTTATGAGGGAAATAGTGGTAATGCATTCACAGATTTTATGATGAGCTGTAGTGCTCATCATTCTTCTTGTGACAAATTCCTGGTATCTGCCATCTAGCTAGCAAGTGCTCAAATCTGCAATTGTCAGTTATCCAATGGCAACATGGTGGCATAGTGGTTAGCACTGGTGCCTCACAGCGCCAGAGACCCGGGTTCGAATCTGACCTCGGGTGACTGTCTGTGTGGAGTTTGCACATTCTCCCCGTGTCTGCGTGGGTTTCCTCCGGGTGCTCCGGTTTCCTCCCACTGTCCAAAAATGTGCGGGTTAGGTTGATTTGGCTATGATAAATTGACCCTTAGTGTTAGGGGGGATTAAATATGTGGGGTTATGAGGATAGGATGGGATATGTTAGGGGGAATTAAATACGTGGGGTTACGGGGCTCGGGTGGGATATGTGTACTGTGGGGATTAAAGCAGGGACAGGGTACTGGATTTTGAATGATCAGCCATGATCATATTGAATGGTGGTGCAGGCTCAACGGGCCGAATGGCCTACTCCTGCTCCTAGATTCTATGTTTCTATGTTAACTAGTGACAATTCTTCTTCAGGAGTAGGGGAAGGGAAACTCAGGCTGCAATTTCCCCTACTGCGGTGGGTCCCAACCTCGCTGCTGTCTCCCGACCTCGCTGTCCAAAGTGATTTTATGTTGATTGGGATTGAGGTGCTGCAAACACTGACAAGCACTGCACAGAGGTGCACGGCTGCACCCAGGCTCTCCCATGACTCCCTCCATATGCTTATGGAGGGAGTCACAGCGCGCAGGGAGGTTCTCTTCCCTTCCAATGGTCAGAAGAGACCTCCCCAGGAGATCAACGCAGCCTGGTTGCACATTGCACAGGGCACAAGCAGGGATGTTGTCAGGAGGACCAGGCTACAGTGGCACAAACCTTTCAATGATCACAGTTACTGCAAAGTCACACTCAACCTCATCCTGCTCTGCCACTCATCACATCCCCATCACTCTGCCTTCCCTACCATACTCCTGCACATCCTTACTCACACCAACTTACCTTGCACCTCCACCCATCCCTCTCTATCTACATTGGCCCGAAAATTAGACCTAATACGCGAGAGTACGCACTGTTTACTCTCGCGTTTTAGGTCTCCAATTGCCGGTTTCCTGCATGCACTGCGCATGCACGGGAAACCGGCACTTCGTGAATTCAAAAGGGGGCGGTTCCTAAGTGAACCGCGTGCGCGCTACAGGCTGCGCGCATGCAGTGCACTTAGTTATTTTTGCAGCTTTGAACGCGCAGGTAAGCATGGAAGATTTTACACATGAAGAAAGGAGGCGTAAGACCCTCTTTTAACAAGGTAAGTAGTTAATTAAGTATTATTTTAAAAAAATTTCAACAGGTTTATCTTTTTTAGAGACTTTAAAGAAAGGTAAGTTTATTTTTATAACTTAAAAAGATTTTAAATTTTTTCAAAAATTTAATTTTTTGTTTAAAGTGGTTAATTTATTTAACTATACTTATTTTATTAATGTGATGGCTTTTTTTTACAATGTAATTGAGGTTTAGCTGTTCTTTTGGGGGGGTGTAGGATTCATAGCTTTGACAGCTCTTGCTGTGAAAACTATGAATGAAAGATGGTGTGCTGCCATTGGCTCTAACTGAATCACGTGATCCCAGAGCTCGCACGAACTAATTGCGCCTCTGGGATACGCACACACTGCACAGCTGCATATGGGACTGGCCTTGAAACTAAAGTTCGTGTGGGCCCGGAGGAAAAAGGTAGGCGCGGAGTGAGATATCGCGGGGAAGCCTTACCCCCGCGGGAACACTCACTGTTTAATTTCTGGGCCATTATCACTTCCCCATCTCACTAGCCACCCCTCACATTCACCCTCATCCAAGTGCAAGCATACCAACTAACAACACACAAGGGTAGGCACTTGGGTGTTTTAGCCAATGTCCATGTGAAGTTTCTGTTAATGTGCTGTCAAACATTGAAATCTTTATTTTCAACACTTTGCGTTCTTGGACAGATTTGTGTGCACCTTTGGAAGTGGCTTAGCGAGTTGCAGTGAATGGTGAGACATAACGGTAACCCCGCAATGGTGATCAGTGTGAAAGGAATGGCTTGGACATTGTAGGGATGCTTTATGTTGTTGGTGTGGGGTGGTGCCAACCTGGCACATCATGTGACAGCCAGGGTGTACAGCATCAAGTGAAGTAAATCTGGCTATGGTGAGGCCATCCCTGGCGTCCCGTGCAGCAATGTGATCAGGTGCTGATGCCCTGTGCAGCATCAGTTTATTGCGGAGAAGGTTGGTGTTGTTGTTGGTGCTGCTGGTGTTGGGGCTGATCGTGGTGAGATTCTGAGGACCAAGGTGAGATAGTTTCAAGGGCACCAATGCTGATGTAATAGGTGTTGTGCGACTTCTCACTGATGTAATAGATGGCAGGTGAACTTGAGATGACAGAAGCGATCTGTCAATGGTGAGAGAGGTTGTTCCAATGAGGTGACACTGGATACAGAGTTTACTCCAAACACTTGCAACCTGCATAAAGCTCAATCTGTCTTCCAAATGCAGTAAGCAACAGCTTTTGAGCTTGGAAAGTGAACAGCTGTGAGATGGGAGCGTTTATAAGAACATAAGAACATAAGAAATAGGAGCAGGAGTAGGCCAATTGGCCCCTCGAGCCTGCTCCGCCATTCAATAAGATCATGGCTGATCTGATCCTAACCGCCAATCTACTATCACAGAACCATCTCCTGAACCTATCAGAATTGGACACACGAAATAGGAGCAGGATCAGGCTACACGGCCCCTGGGCCCGCTACGCTACCCACAGGGCCATGACCGATCCGATCCTCCCCGCATCCACCCGATCCAACCCCTTCACAATCTTATATGTTTCAATAAGATCGCCTCTCATTCTTCTGAACTCCAATGAGTAGAGTCCCAATCTACCCAACCTCTCCTCATATGACCACCCCCTCATCCCCGGGATTAACCGAGTGAACCTTTTTTGCACTGCCTCGAGAGCAAGGATGTCTTTCCTTAAGTAAGGACACCAAAACTGTATGCAGTATTCCAGGTGCGGTCTCACCAATACCTTGTACAACTGAAGCAATATCTCCCTATTTTTATATTCTATCCCCCTAGCAATGAAAGCCAACATTCCATTGGCCTTCTTAATCACTTGCTGCACCTGCATATTAACCTTTTGAGTTTCGTGCACCAGGACCCCCAGATTCCTTTGTACTTCAGTACTTTCCAGTTTCTTGCCATTAAGATAATAACTTGCTCTACTATTTTTCCTGCCAAAGTGCATAACCTCACACTTTCCAGTATTGTATTCCATCTGCCAAATCTCTGTCCACTTACTTAGCCTGTCTATGTCCCCTTGCAGATTTTTTATGTCCTCCTCACTCACTACTTTCCCTCCCATCTTAGTATCATCTGCAAACTTTGATATGTTACACTCGGTCCCCTCCTCCAAATCGTTAATATAGATTGTAAAGAGTTGGGGACCCAACACTGACCCCTGCGGAACACCACTAGTTACTGATTGCCAGTCTGAGAATTAACCATTTATCCCAACTCTCTGCCTTCTGTTAGATAGCCAATCCTCTATCCATGCCAGAATATTACCCCCAATCCCGTGATTTTTTATCTTAAGCAATAATCTTTTGTGTGGCACCTTGTCAAATGCCTTTTGGAAGTCTAAATACACCACATCCACTGGTTCCCCCTTATCCACCCTGTATGTTACTTCCTCAAAGAACTCCAGCAAATTTGTCAAACATGACTTCCCCTTCATAAAACCATGCTGACTTTGTCCTATTAAATTATGATTATCCAAATGTCCCGTTACTGTCTCCTTAATAATGGACTCCAAAATTTTACCTACCACAGATGTTAGGCTAACCGGTCTATAGTTTCCAGCCTTCTGTCTACTGCCCTTTTTAAATAAGGGTGTTACATTAGCAGTTTTCCAGTCTGCCGGGATCTTTGCTGAGTCCAGGGAGTTTTGGAAAATTATTACCAATGCATCCACAATCCCTACCGCCACTTCCCTCAAGACCCTAGGATGTAAGCCATCAGGTCCAGGTGATTTATCCGCCTTGAGTCCCATTATTTTACCGAGTACCACTTCCTTAGTGATTTTGATCGTGTTTAGCTCCTCCCCCCCTATAGCCCCCTGTTTGTCCAGTGTTGGGATATTCTTAGTGTCCTCTACTGTAAAGACTGATACAAAATATTCATTCAGTGTATTTGCCATCTCCATATTTCCCACCATTAATTTCCCGGTCTCATCCTCTAAGGGACCAACATTTACTTTAGCCACCCTTTTTCTTTTTATATAACTATAAAAACTCTTACTATCTGTTTTTATATTTTTTGCTAATTTACTTTCATAATCTATCTTCCCTTTCTTAATCAATCTTTTTGTTATTTTTTGCTGTCTTTTAAAGTTTTCCCAATCCTCTATCCTCCCACTAGATTTGGCTACCTTATATGCCCTTGTTTTTAGTCGAATATTATCCTTAATTTCTTTACTTAGCCACAGATGACTGTCTTTTCTTTTATACCCTTTTCTTCTCAGTGGAATATTTTTTTTTTGGAAGTTGTAAAATAACTCCTTAAATGTACACCACTGATCATGTACCACATTTGCAGCTGTCAAGTAAAGAGATGATTTCATGGTGACATAACTCCCACCCTGCTTACCTGACGTGATCCCCGAGCAGCGTGGAACCTGTGGACGACCTCGTAAAATGTTAGGGTGAGCTCAAAATTCTCTTTAACAGCCTGTTAACAAGCTCTTAATCACTTAAATTACCTCCCCGTCGCTTGGTGTTGGGTCTGTTCAGCGCTGACAGACCCGACATCTGTGAAACTAGTGTGGTGGCGGGTTGACAGCGGGTTCCCTACTCGCTGTCAAATAAAAAATTCCCACCCGACCCACCACCAAACGTGCCCGCTGACCCCCCGAAAAATTCCCCCCCAAGGTCTCTTTGGGATCAAGTTGGCAATGTTGGTGAATTGATAATGAAAGACTGGTACCAAGTCAACACTCCATAGCAGATTTAGTATTACTGGCAATAACTGAACAGTTGGCTTATCAATGGGACCTGCAAAAGCTGGGGTTCTGCTCACTCTGATCCAGATGACAGTGGAAGCCCATAACCGAACAGGTAAAGTTATCCTAGTTGGTGAAGCAGCCAGCAGATCACCAGTTCTCTGCAGTGGTAAACTACATGGCTTTAACTGGTTGAGCTCCAGGAGCACGCCCACACATGAGCTTTCCAACTTAAGTCTAGCCTCTCTGAATTTCTCTAAGTGGGGTGTGTCCCTAGAAGAGGAGAATGCTCATCGGATATCAGGCAAACAGAAACTCTGCTCATGTGATTTGCTTAGTAGCTTGGAGTCTCTGAAACATGGCAATAGGTTTCCAAATGTCAGACATCCAGCTAACTGAAAAAGCAGCTGAGGAAGATGGAACCCAACTGTGTACACTCTGGTGTTCTATCATCAGGATCACACAGCCAATCATTTTTTTTCTTGGGGAGGTTAAACTCAGACAATAGTATACCAGCTATTAAACCAACACTTCTAACTTTATTAAACACAAACAGCGATCCATACAAATACAGCATACCTCTTGAGGAGCAAGCGAGATGTCAAAGAAGTTTTCACTTTTAGTCAGTTGGAAAGTATTCTCAATGCATAAAAATTGATAGGAAGGTTACTGACCCGATAGATGGGTTTTTAATCAGTTCTTGGTTTTTTTTTGTCAGTCGAAACCTGTTATTCAAAAAGTCAAGACTTGAGACAAGCATTCTTCTGGACTTAAAACTAAATTAATAAATGCGTGGAGAAAGTAAACGTACACAGTGGAAGTGGAGTGGATATGAAAATACTCAAGAGGTTTCTAAAAATTGCTCTCAGACGATAACAACGCCCACCTCACATGACACTCGACCGACATCAACCAGTGCACCTATCAATAAAGCCATGTTGCCCTCACTTTTCATATAATTTAAATTATTATATTAGACATTGGACTTTACATTAAATATAAATCACAGCTTTACAAACAACTGACAACACCGTCGCACATCTGGCATTTAGTACTTAACAAGTCAGCAGGTAAAAAGACTGCATTGGTCAAACTATAATAAAACGTTTGTTAAATAAATCCTACCTTTCTTGTCATGTACTGTATTTTGAAGTCGCTTTTCTAGTCAAATGAAAACATGGGGGGAGGGGGGTGAAGAAGTTGCTCTTTTCTCTGTCACTCAGACAGACAACCTGAAGTGGGAAAGAACAATAAATTGCACCAGGAATGAGAAGGAGTTGCAGACTCGCGACCCTGCACCGGTGCTAAAAAATACCGAGCATCAGTCACCTCCAAATGTCAGCAGCCGACGCGCACCCGCAACAACAGCGTCCTGCTCGGCCGCGGTAACGCGCAGGAAGCCCCCGCAAGCGCGCAGCGCTGCCCGGGCGCCACACACACACCCCGAAAGGGACAAGTGGGTGGACGAAGGGAGCAGCGCTCGCCAGGCGAGTCTCGGTCCGCGCGCCCGGTGCTCCAGGAGAGAGCGCGCGCAGTCCCCGGGGACAGAATCCGCTGTGGAGCGCGGTGGCTGCAGGGTTTACAGAGCTCTCACCTACCCGCTGGGATCTATAAGAGTGTCACTGATTGCAAACCCGTTTTACTTGCTAACTGAAAAAAAGACTTGCATTATATAGCGCCTTTTCACGATCTCAGGACGTCCCAAAGCCGCTTCACAGCCAATGAAGTACTTTATGACGGGGGTCGTCACTTGTAATGGCTGCTCAGCAGTCAATTTGTGCACAGTAAGGTCCCACAAACAGCAGTGGTTTTTTTTAGTGGTGTAGATTGAGGGATAAATATTGGCCAGGACACTGGGTATAACTCATCTGCTCTTTTTCGAAATAGTGCCCTGGCATCTTTTACGTCCACCTGAGAAGGCAGACTTGGTTTAACATCTCATCCGAAAACAGCACCTCCAACAGTGCAGCACTTCCTCAGTTCTGCACTGGAGTGTCAGCCTAGATTTTTGTGCTCAAGTCTCTGGAGCGGGACTTGAAACCACAACTTTCTGACGCAGAGGCGAGAGTGCTACCCACTGAACCACAGCTGACACTTAACTGATTTGCAATTGTCTCCCTTCCTCTCCCAAAGGCACTACAGACTATTACTGACAGCCCCCTAATACTTGGCCCAAATGACCTAGCTATTGGACCATGGAGGGCCTCATATAAAGGTTCAATGCATTTGTCTGATTTCCACACACACTTTACAGTAGGAGTCAATAAATAACAATCGAGAACGGGAACCCAGCCTGATCTTCTCTCCCCAGGGGCACTGAGGCCAATTATCCCATTCCAGACACCAACCCAGCATAACTAAAATGAGTGATTGCTACAGGAAATGGGTGACACTTGGTAGATCTAGAATGCAATATCTGGAAGAATGCTGACAGGCAGCGCAGTCAAATTTGGAAACTGCAAATATGGAATAAGTGAGTGAGTTAGGGACCACAGACAGTATGAAAATATGTGAAAGAGCATTCGTTTTGGGAGATTAAATATAAGTATGAGAGATAGAGATGGCAGAGAGAACAAGGGCAGCTAAAGTAAGCGTTGGTCCCTTAGAGGATGAGACTGGGGAAATAATAATTGGGAATGGGGAAATGGCAGAGACTCTGAACAAATATTTTGTATCTGTCTTCACGGTAGAAGACACTAACAGCATCCCAATAATGGATAATCAAGGGGCCACAGGGAGGGGGGAACTAAAGACAATCACTATCACTAAGGAAATAGTACTTGGTAAAATAATGGGACTAAAAGACGACAAGTCCCCTGAACCAGATGGCCTGCATCCCAGAATCTTAAAAGAAGTGGCTGCAGAGATAGTGGATGCATTGGTTGCAATATACCAAAATTCCCTGGACTCTGGAGAGGTCCCAGTGGATTGGAAAATTGCAAATATAACACCCCTATTTCAGAAAGGAGGGAGACAGAAAGCAGGAAACTATAGACCAGTTAGCCTAACATCTGTCGTTGGGAAAATGCTGGAGTCCTTCATTAAGGAAGCAGTAGCAGGGCATTTGGAAAATCATAATGCAGTCAAGCAGAGTCAGCATGGTTTTATGAAAGGGAAATCATGTTTAACAAATTTGCTGGAGTTCTTTGAGGATGTAACGAGCAGGGTGGACAAAGGTGAGCCAGTGGATGTGGTGTATTTGAATTTCCAGAAGGCATTCGATAAGGTGCCACATAAAAGGTTACTGCATAAGATAAGAGCTCACGGAGTTGGGGGTAATATATTAGCATGGATAGAGAATTGGCTAACTAACAGAAAGCAGAGAGTTGGGATAAATGGGTCATTTTCTGGTTGGCAAACGGTAACTAGTGGGGTGCCACAGGGATCGGTGCTGGGGCCTCAACTATTTACAATCTACATTAATGACTTGGATGAAGGGACCAAGTGTAGTGTAGGCAAGTTTGCAGATGATACAAAGATGGGTGTGAAAGCAAGTTGTGCAGAGGACTCAAAGAATCTGCAAAGGGATATAGACAGGCTAAGTGAGTGGACAAACATTTGGCAGATGGAGTATAATGTGGGAAAGTGCGAGGTTATCCACTTTGACAGGAAAAATAAAAAAGCAAATTGATCGGGCCAAAAAATTCGGGTCGCCACGGGTGAGTACGCGCTAGGTACTCACCCGTAGACACAACGAAAGTGCCGGTTTCGCGCATGCACTGCACATGCGCTGGAAACCGGAACTTCCGTTCCCCTGAAGGAAGGGGTTCAGAGGTCGAACACGTGTGCCGGAGAGGCAGCGCGCATGCAGCGAACTTCGTTTTTTTTTCCAGGTTTCTCCGTGAGAGTAAGTACGGAGAAGCTGCGCGGGGAAAAAGGAGGCGCAAGGCCTGCTTTTAACAAGGTAAGTGGTGAATTAAGTACAATTTAAACATTTTTTCAACAGGTTTATCTTTTTTACATACTTTAAAGAAAGGTAAGTTTATTTTTAGCACTGTTAAAATATGTAATTAATTTTTTCAAAAATTAAAATTTTTGTTTAAAGTAGTTAATTTATGTAATTTATAGTTATTTTAAAAATGTGATTTTTTTTAATTTATTTTAAGTTTTAGTGAGGTTTTGGGGCCGATCTCTATTCATAGATTTGACAGGTCTTCCTGTCAAAATCTATGAATGAAGATTCCCTGCTCCGATTGGCTCTCCATGGCCCACGTGATCCCAGGGGACGCTTCGAACTAACTGCGCCCCTGGGATACGCAAGCACTGCGCGCCGGCAGCTGGAGGAGGCCCAGGAGCCGAATTCCACGCGGGCCCGAAGCACAACGGCAGGCGCGGTATTCTTGCACCCGTGGGAAGCCGGAGAGCCGAATTTCTGGCCCATTATTTAAATGGAGAGAGATTACAAAATGCTACAGTTCAGAGGGACCTGGGGATCCTTGTGCATGAAACACAAAAAGTTAGCATGCAGGTACAGCAAGTAATCAAAAAGGCAAATGGAATGTTGGCCTTTATTGCAAGGGGGTTGGAGTATAAAAGCAGGGAAGCCCTGCTACAACTGTACAGGGTATTGGTGAGACCACACCTTGAGTACTGCGTACAGTTTTGGTCTACTTATTTAAGGAAGGATATACTTGTATTGGAGGCAGTTCAGAGACGATTCACTAGGTTAATTCCAGAGATGAGGGGATTGACTTATGAAGAAAGGTTGAGCAGGCTGGGCCTATACTCATTGGAATTTAGAAGAATGAGAGGTGATCTTATTGAAACATACAAGATACTGAGGGGACTCGACAAGGTAGATGCAGAGAGGATGTTTCCCCTCGTGGGGAAATCTAGAACGCGGGGGCACAGTTTCAGAATAAAGGGTCGCCCTTTTAGAACTGAGCTGAGGAGGAATTTCTTCCCTCAGAGGGTCGTAAATCTGTGGAATTCTCTGCCCCAGAGAGCCATGGAGGCTGGGTCATTAAATACATTTAAGGTGGAGATAGACAGATTTTTGCAAGATAAGGGAGTGAAGGGTTAGGGGGAGCAGGCAGGGAAGTGGCTTTGAGCCCAAGATCAGCCATGATCTTATTGAATGGCGGAGCAGGCTCGAGGGGCCAAATGGCCTATTCCTGCTCTTATTTCTTATGTTCTTATGAGAGAGAGAGAGAGAGACAGCATTGTATACTACAAGAAAGGGCAGGTGTAAGTGTGAGCTGGATACCTTAGAGGAGGACAAGTGATAAAGAGAGAGTTGAATACTTTAGAGAGAATGAGGGCAGTGAGAGAGAGTTGGATACTACATAGAGAAGGACAGGTGAAAGAGTTGGAAACTGCAGAACAAATGATAATTAGAAAGGAATGTGCAAGAGCATTTTATAGCGGTCTGAAGTTCTGGAGGAGAGAAAATTCTGGAGACGGAGAGAATTAGAAATACAGAAAAAGCAGCAAAGTAGAAATGGTCGGGTTAAAGTAGTTGTTTTTCTTTTCGATCTGCCATTGTGCAGGTGATTGGGGTTGATTTTTTTTTTTAGTTTTCTGTCGTGATACCAGACATTGCTTAAAGATGGTTGAATCAATTGCCTGCTCCACTATTAATGTGGACACTTACTTCAGCAGCCAAGAACCATCTTAGAGCCTGACTTGTAGCTGACAGTACTCAAACGGTTTCACCAGAAAAATAAAAAATAAACTATTTCCAGTCCATGTGTACCATTTAAAGTGTTACAGTTTCTTCAAAACATTCATTGCTCTGCTATGTTCTTGGCATGTGTTTGTAAAAGTTACAGTTAAAGAAGGTTTTATGAATAAAGAACCTGAAACTCCAAGAACACAATAGCCAAGTGCTAACCATGCAAGTCAAGTCAATGGCCAAAATCTTTCCTGAATGCTTTAACTGGTTCTCTAGTTAATACACCAGATGACAGCCCAGCCCATAAGCTAATAGTGAACAAATTTGTTCTATGTAAAATTAGAAATAGTTAAATAATGATGAAGGGAAGGGCAGGGAAATAGTCAGTCATGTGCTTCCTTATAATGAGCTCTGACTGAATACTTGCTCAGTCATTAACCTCATAGTGTAATATATCACTGCTGTTTGATGAGGCAAGTCATTTGGTGCTGCTAACAATTATTACAGTACTGGAGCTCAAATATATTCTCATTGTTAAATGGATTACATTGTAACACAATAGCAACTGGTATGAGCACATAATAACATTTAGTAATTTATGAGTCAGATGACCTTTTGTTCTGCTAAGACCAGTGAATTTCATTAATGTGCATGAAATATTTGTGTTGTTACATAATACAGAAGCTCGCACAGATGCACAGAAGCTCACACTGATACACAGAAGCTTACACTGATACCCTCTCAAGCAGAGAGACACATTTCAGTCAGAAATCCTTTTCAATCTCACTAAAATCAAAATGTGAGGTCTAATATGATCTATGTTTAGTGCCATTATAAATAATGATAGAAAATCCTAATGTTTGAAAGAGGATAAATTTCATGTGGACCTATTTAATGACTAGAACATTTAAAAATATTGGACTCTAAGATTAGGTGAACTAAGACGCCTGAACATCTGTTAATTTCTATTTTTCTTTCCTTTTTTACATTTTTAGATTTTACTTCCCTTTGATATAATAAGAAAAGACAGACAGTGTAACACTTTCCATTACAGAGAACTTAAGTTCCCATCAGTCACAGGGCTATGAATTATGAACATCCCAAGAGCTCAGAATGTACATTCCTAAATAAACATCACACACATGGCAGAGGCTTTGTTCAAACACATGTATAGTTTGTGAAATGCAAGAGGAAACAAATCATCTGTTATCCAAATATTTTAGAAAGGAAAAATTAATGCGATGGAGAGGCCCAAAGAATCTACTTCCAACTCTTTAGATCAAACCTAAGGAGAAAAATATTCATGGTTAGCCATTGAGTTTCCGGATGTAGATTGCCACAATAGGTGCTGACCCCGTTGAAGCAGTTAAAAGGGAACTGGATCAGTTTGAGATTCAGCAAAGAGAAGAGAGATCTGAATTTAAGGTGGGGAAAAAAGTCAGAATTGTTCCTAAAGTAAGAAACTTGACAGGATGAATGGTCTTGTCTTATTTCTAAAATCATGGCCCAGAATTTGCGGTCAGAGGCTTCCCGCGGACGGATGTCTCCGACCTGTAAACAATCTACACATTTACCCGGTGGTCCGGGAGGTATGGATGCTTGCGATCCTGGGCCTCTCCGGGTACCCGCGGGCAGAGGCGCACTTATCCCAGGGACGCATGTGGTTCGCAAGCGCCCCTGGGATCACGTGGGCCAGCCCAACCAATAAAAGAAGGGAATCCCCATTCATAGTTATGGAAGTTGCGTACGTACAGAATCCCCATAAGTAGGAATGGGGATCACTTAAAAAATACACGAACACATGGGGGCAGAAATTCGGGTCTCCACGGGTGAGTACGCGCTGTGTACTCACCCGTAGGGCCACCGGAAGTGCCAGTTTCGCACATGCACTGCGCATGCACGGGAAACTGGAACTTCCGGTCTCGTGAAGGAAGGGGTTCGAGGGTCAACCGTGTGCGCGGGAGAGGCAGCGCGCACGCAGCGAACTTCCGTTTTTTTTTTTTTTTTTACAGGTTTCCCCGTGAGGGTAAGTCCCTGGCAGCTGCGCAGGGAAAAAGCAGGTGGAAAGCCTGCTTTTAACAAGGTAAGTGGTGAATTAACTCAAATTAAAAAAAAATTTCCACAGGTTTATTATTTTTAAATACTTAAAAGAAAGGTAAGTTTATTTTTAGCCCTGTTAAAAACTATAATTAATTTTTTCAAAAATTTAAATTATTGTTTAAATAGTTATTTTATGTAATTTATAGTTATTTTAAAAATGTTATTTTAAAAAAAAATTATTTGAAGTTTTAGTTAGGTATTCATAGATTTGACAGGTCTTCCTGAGATTCCCTGCTCCGATTGGCTCTCCATGGCCCACATGATCCCAGGGGATGCTTCGAACTAACTGCGCCCCTGGGATACGCAAGCACTGCACACCTGCACAGCTGCAGGAGGCCCAGGATTGGAATTCCACGCGGGCCCACAGCACAATGGCAGGCGCGCTAGGTAAGTGCAGGTTGGGGGCTTGCACCCGCGGGAAGCCTCCGACCCGAATTTCTGGCCCATGAAATATTTTTTTAAATTACATATTTAAAATTAATTAAAATGCCATTTAATTAAATATTTTAAATAAAAATTTAATTTTTTTGAATTTTTTTTAAATATGTTTTAATGGGGCTAAATATAAACTTATCTTATTGGACAGGGTTTTTAATGTACAAATGAGTGATGAAATTGTATTTTTCTAATTTTTTTAACTCTTATGCTGGTAAAAGCAGGTCTTACGCCTGCTTTTACCAGGATGTGGAGATGCCGGTGTTGGACTGGGGAAGACAAATGTGAGAAGTCGCACAACACCAGGTTATAGTCCAACAGTTTTATTTGAAATCACAAGCTTTCGGAGCACTGCTCCTTCGTCAGACTTCACCTGACGAAGGAGCAGTGCTCCGAAAGCTTGTGATTTCAAATAAAACTGTTGGACTATAACCTGGTGTTGTGCGACTTCTCACATTTGCTTTTACCAGGCATAAGAATTTCACAGGCATTCAGTGGGCGGAAGTTGGGCAAATCGCGGAACTCTCCACCCACAGAGGCCCTTCTCCCGGGGATGCGGAGGATCTGTCAAGAGGATTCTTGACAGATCGCAAGTTCCGGGTTTTAGCGCACGTCGTACACACGCGTAGGGGTCGCAAATATGTTCCCAATGGAGATGCTTTTTCAAAAGCGTCTCAGGGTATTCAGTACAAGTCAATGCTGCTGCATGAGAGGAAAGGGCCATCTACTCTCTGGCCTCAGGGGCCAGATTCCTTCCAAATGTCTGAGAACCATCACTCAGCAATCATCGTTAAGACTAGAGTGACTTAACAAGATAAAAGTTAGGTTGCATGGTATGTTGAAGCCATTTGTGGCAAGGCACTTATGACTAACATTTTGTAGGAGGGAATACTCATCAGATTTGCTCAGCCAGTTTATGACGAAGAAACTGTAGGATTTTAAAGTGTAACCAGAGTGTACTCTATTTCATCTTATACATCATACTTGTAAGGATTTTTTTTGAACCTAAGACTTTTGCTACTGGATAACCTTTAAGGCTGTTTATTCGAAGCCGGTAAAAGTTTGAAACTAAGTTGCACTTAATGGGCTGGATTTTGTCTTGGGGTCGGGTTGGGGTCGTGTAATCCGCATTTCGTGTTTCCCCCCCGACTCCAGATTAATGTGGATGCCTGATGCAATTTTCACTTAATTGGGCAATTGAGTTGGAGCATGTGGGAACCCATGAACTAATTAGTGTTTTCAGTCTGAAAACCGCCTCTGATGATGTCATCATTGCCTAGTCTTAGAGACTGTTGGTGAGAGAGGACCTGCCTGGCTTTTTTGATGTGAGTGGACCTGGATGCAAAAATGGGGAGGGAGGGTGTGTGTGTGTGTGTGTGTGGGGAGAGAGAGAGAGAGAGAGAGTTTTTTGCCAAGCAAGTCCTCCGAGGCAGTCTCTGAAGACATTCAGAGGCAACGTTCACACCTAATACTACTACTACCTTCATCACATCTCCGTTGTAATAGTGGACCTGCAGCCAATAGTCAGCTATCCACTTGTGCTCCCGCCAGGTTTCACTGGAGTGTTTCACACCAGGCGTGCTTCACGTCAGAAGAGGGTTAAACTAGCTACAGCGTTTCAAAATGGCATTACAGAGCCAATTTAGAGCTTGTTAAGGGCTTTATTGGCCTCTCCCGCCTCTTGAAGGCGGGACGGAGTCGGGAACCCCGCGACTGATTATGTCAAAATTACGTGGAGGCGGGATGGAGTCGGGATGGGGTCGCAAACCCCGACCCCGCAAATTTAACCCCCCACACGCCTCCAAACCCGACTCCATGGGTCATTCAAAATCCAGCCTAATGTGCCTTTTCTTCCAGGCAGGATTCCAAGTAGGAGGTGAACAGGAAAACATCCCACAATCCAAGCTTAATCTGGAGGAATCTTGGTTGAGGAGCCTGTTTTCCTCAATTAGATGCTGCAAGGATTTTCAGGTTGAAGTTCGAGAAAAATACTCCAGTCTTGGCTACCTCCAGTTTTCTACATATATCCCATCCAGAATTTAAAACTAAATTGTCAATCTGGGCAGAAGATAGTTGTTACATTGGCACGAATAACAAGGAGTTGCAGGTGGTGCCTGCCTCTTGACCAACATACGACTGCAGCTGCTGTGTACCTAGGGCGGAGGAGCTTCTCACTTTACCCGAGACTACCTTTTAATATAGTCCATGACATTCAATTAAATTTAACCTTGAGAAGTACTGGTAGATAATGTGACAAAGTAATGGGATGCCAGGTTCATTATCGAACTCAGTTGGAGAGATGCAAAGTGGAAGCTAATTGGTTCTTCACGATGGGGGGGGGGGGGGGGGAGCAAATCAGAGGGAAGGCACTCCAGCCCAGCACCTCAAACAGCCAGTATCAAAAGGAACACTATCAAAGACCTCTGGGTGGGTCCCCTGCCCACTCTCTCAATATGCGAATAGTGTATGGCCTAGATAATCCTAGATGGTAAAAAAAAATCACAAAAATAGAGACAAACATAGTTGTAATTTTCTACAGATTGCATTGAGCAAAAAAAAAGTTGAACATCCCGTTCAAATAGTCATCATGTGGTGCTGCTTTTACAGCATCTGATTTAATTTCATATAATTTAAAAAAAGAATTGTGTCTGATCCCTTGAGCCAATTTATGATGTTTTATTAATCTACGGAGCACAAGATGACTCATATTTTGAGTTATTTGCCTATAAACAGCCTCCTTTAATTTGATTCTAACCTACTGGGAGTTGTTTATTTTCTCAAGTTAATTTAACCCCCACCAACAAATGATCAATCTGTGAGTAGAAATGGATAATAACCCAAAGAAATACAGGATCAAAGATAAATGCCAACTAGAACTCAACAAAATATTATGCTGAGGATTACAGGACTAAATATAAGTGTTATTATTTATAATGTCAACAAGTGCAATGATTACATGTTATAATACTCACAGGGTATTATTTCTTACTAAAATACATTCTGGTAGGTTAAATTCATTATTGTCTTCAAAATCATTTCCGGAGGGCATTGCTTCTGTGAATAAAGGATTACATATTACAATGTAAAAAAATAATGAACTTGCACTTGCAATTTATATTATGCATAAAATCCTGCCTGCCTGGAAGAACTTGAGCAGAGATTGGGGAGAGCAGTGAACTACACATAGGCCTTTGGGTTCTTTCACATAATCAGCAAGCAGTATTATAAAATGTATTTTATTAAATTAAAAACTTCAATCCTGGCCAATGCTGAATTTTTTAATTGTTTTGGGACTCTGGGATCAGCATTCGATACCAGGTAGGGTTTCTGAACACACTTTCCAACAAGCGGCCCTTTTGATAGATCAGCATGAGATTTCAAGGAGTTAAATTCTAGATTAAGGAGCAGAACCTCCAGGGTAATAATCTCTGGATTACTCTCCGTGCCACGCGCAGGACCAGACAGAGAGGGAAAGGTTCGGATTGTTAGCGCGCGGCTGGAAGGATGGTGTTAGAAGGGAAGGGTTTCAGATTCCTGGGACCACGTTTGGGGCCAGGGAAGGCCTTCACCTAAATTGGAGAGGCACCTGTGTCCTAGGAGAAAGGGTAAATAAGGCAGTGGGTAAAATTTTGAACTAGTCGGGGAGGTGGGTGGGAAAACTCCACACAGTGCACTGAATTTTTACTTTGAAGAGTGTACAGGATTGCGAGCGGGTGGGCAGTTAAAAGTGCTCAAATTTACAGTGCGTCGGGCAGCCAGCTTCAACCTGCTGGCTCCCGCCTTTAACTCGGGCGCGTTAATGCGCCAGAGACCCCCCTCGGGAGAGGCGGGTGACCTAATTAAAGCAGTTGAGAGCTCATTAAGTGGCTATTAACAGACTTTTTTACTTGATGTTGCAGCTTTTACTGGCTGTCCGCGGGATTCCCAGCTTGCTGAACCTCGCCAGTGAAAGTAAGGTGAGATCGCAGCGACAATTGTGAGAGTTGAACAAATGACAGTTAAAAAAAAATCATATAAATACTCAGACCTCACTCCTGCTTCCTTGCCGAAGGGAAAAGTTCTTGCTGGCACTATTTGTGCTGAGAGTTTGCTTTCAGGAGTTTTCAGGTTATTTCTACAACTTTGGAAGTCACTCTCACTACATTGGAAGTCACTCTCACTACATTGGAAGTCACTCTCACTACATTGGAGGATTGTGCCTCTGTCATATATCAGATCGAAATTGAGAGGTCGCACAACACCAGGTTATAATCCAACAGTTTTATTTGAAATCACAAGCTTTCGGAGCTATCGATCGCCCCTTCCTCAGGTGACTTCACCTGAGGAAGGGGCGATCGATAGCTCTGAAAGCTTGTGATTTCAAATAAAACTGTTGGACTATAACCTGGTGTTGTGCGACCTCTCAATTTTGTCCACCCCAGTCCAACACCGGCATCTCCGCATCATGACATATATCAGATCAGCATGGGTGCCGCTTATAGGAACATAGGAACAGCAGTAGGCCATTCAGCCCCTCGAGCCTGCGCCACCATTCAATGAGATCATGGCTGGTCTGCGATCTAACTCCATATACCTGCCTTTGGCCCATATCCCTTAATACCTTTAGGTAACAGAAAACTATCAATCTCCGATTTAAAATTAACAATTGACCTAGCATCAATTGCTGTTTGCGGAAGATGGTTCCAAACTTCTACCACCCATTGTGTGTAGAAGTGTTTCCTAATTTCACTCCTGAAAGGTCTGGCTCTAATTTTTAGACTGTGCCCCCTAGTCCTAGAATCCCCAACTAATGGAAATAGTTTCTTTCTATCTACCATATCTGTCCCCCTTACTAAATGGGAAACTTCAATCAGATCAACCCTTAACCTTCTAAATTTGAGGGAATACAACCCTAATTTGTGTAATCTCTCCTCGTAACTTAATCCTTGAAATCCGGGTATCATTCTGGTAAACCTACGCTGCACTCCCTCCAAGGCCAATATATCCTTCCTAAGGTGCGGTGCCCAGAACTACTCACAGTGCTCCAGGTGTGGTCTAACCAGGGTTTTGTACAGCTGCAGCATAACTTCTACCCCTTGTATTCTAGTCCTCTAGATATAAAGGCCAGCATTCCATTAGCCATTTTAATTATTTTTTGTATCTGTTCGTGACATTTTAATGATCTATGTACCTGGACCCCCAAGTCTCTTTGGACATCCACTATTTTTAGCTTTTCACCATTTAGAAAGTACCCTGTTCTATCCTTTTTAGGTCCAAAGTGGATGACCTCACATTTGCCTACATTGAAATCCATTTGCCACAGTTTTGCTGATTCACTTAATCCGTCGATATCCCTTTGTAATTTTATGCTTCCTTCTACACTGCCTACAATTCCACCTATCTTTGTGTCATCGGCAAATTTGAGTATATGACTTTCTATGCCATCATCTAAGTCATTAATAAATACTGTGAATAGTTGAGGACCCAACACAGATCCCTGCGGGACACCACTAGTCATATCCTGCCAATTTGAGTACCTACCCATTATCCCTACTGCCTGTCTCCTGCCGCACAGCCAATTTCCTAACCAGGTCAATAATTTGCCCTCAGTTCCGTGGGCTTCTCCTTAGTTAACAATCTCTTATGTGGGACTTTATCAAATGCCTTCTGGAAGTCCATATAAATAACATCCATAGACATTCCCCTGTCCACTATTTTAGTCATCTCCTCAAAAAATTCAATCAGGTTTGTCAGGCATGACCTAACCTTTCACAAATATATGCTGGCTCTCTCTGATCAACTAAAATTTTTGAGGTGTTCTGTCACCCTATCCTTAATTATAGACTCTAGCAATTTCTCGACAACAGATGTTAGGCTAACTGTCTATAATTCCCTGGTTTCCCTCTCTCACCATTTTTAAATAGCGGAGTGACATGCGCAATTTTCCAATCTAAAGGAATGGTTCCTGAATCAAGAGAACTTTGGAAGATTATAGTTAGGGCATCTGCAATGTACACACCTACTTCCTTTAAAACCCTGGGATGGAAACCATCTGGTCCTGAGGGTTTGTCACTCTTTAGTGCCATTATTTTCTTCATTACTGTTACTTTACTTACATTAATTTTATTGAGTCCCTGTCCCTGATTTAGTTTCCTTGGGATTTCTGGCATGCTATCCTCTTCTTCTACTGTAAATACTGAGGCAAAGTAATTATTCAACATGTCCACCATTTCCTTATTATCATTGATAATATCACCGCTTTCAGTTTTTACGGGGACCAACATTAGTCCTGACTACCCTCTTTTTCCCAATATAATTGTAAAAAAAATTTGTGTTGATTTTGATATCCCTTCCAATTTCTTTTCATATTCCCTTTTTTTTTTAGCTCTTACTATCTGTTTTGTGACCGTTTGCTGTTCTTTGTATCTTTCCCATTTGCCAGGATCTGTGCTATTTTTTGCATTTTTGTATGCTTTTTCTTTTAGTTTTATGCTGTCTCTTACCTCTTTAGTTGTCCGTGGATGGGTTTTTTTGGCAAGTAGAGCTCTTGCCCCCTCAGGGGTATAAACTGGTTCTGTATCACCTTAAATTCTTTTTTGAACATCTCCCACTGATCTTCTGTCGTTTTACCCATTAACAGATCTTCCCAGTTTACTGTGGACAGTTTCTGTCTCATCCCTTTGAAGTCGGTCTTACCCAAATCTAAAATCTTAGTAGCTGTTTCGCGTTTCTGCCTTTCAAATGCTACGTTGAACGCGATCATGTTATGATTGTTATTGGATAAATGTTCACGCACAGTTAGGCTGTTAACTAAATCTGGCTCACTACTCATTTTTAAATCTAATATGGCATGCCCCCTTGTTGCCTCTAGGATATATTGTTGTAGAAAACTATCCCGGACACACTCAAGAAATTCACTACTTTTCTGACAGGTGCTAGTCTGCTTATCCCACTCTATGTGAAAGTTAAAATCCCCCATTAAAACCACTCTGTCTTTGCTACACGCTCGTCTAATCTCTGCATTTATACAATCTAGCACTTCACAGCTGCTACCAGGGGGCCTATACACAACTCCCACTACTGTCTTAAATCCTTTCCTATTTCTTAATTCTACCCATAAAGTCTCCACTGCCTGCTTACCTCTCATTACATCCTCTCATCATTGAAGTGATTTCATCGTTAATCATTATCTTTCCTGAGAAGTCGCACAACACCAGGTTATAATCCAACAGTTTTATTTAAAATTACGAGCTTTCGGAGCTCCGCTCCTTCTTCAGGTAAAGGTACAGTGAGGGAATCTATTACACAGTATATATACACAGAGAACAATTTGTCTGCAGAGATACAATCTGTTAGGGAGGCATTACATCAAAGACACATCAGAGTACAGCTAAGACAATGAGGTGGGTCACAGGGGGTCCAACGTGTCAAATGCTGCTGTCTGCAGTTAAGCTTTTAACTTTTTTTTTTGGTGTTTTTTTTTAAAAACTGGAAAGACAGACAACGATGTCGAGTCACGTTCTGTAGCGTGACATGAACCTGAGATCCCTATTGAGGCCGTCCTCATGGGTGCGGAACTTGGCTATCAGTTTCTGCTCGATGATTTTGCGTTGTCGTGTGTCTCGAAGGCTGCCTTGGAGAACGCTAACCCGCAGATCCGAGGCTGAATGTCCTTGACTGCTGAAGTGTTCCCCGACTGGGAGGTAACAATCCTGCCTGGCGATTGTTGTGCGGTGTCCGTTCATACGTTGTCTCAGTGTCTGCATGGTCTCGCTGATGTACCATGCCTCGTATGAGGTAGACAACGTTGGCCGAGTCACATGAGTATGTACCATGTACCTGGTGGGTAGTGTCCTCACGTGTGATGATGGTATCTGTGTTGATGATCTGGCATGTGTTGCAGAGGTTGCCGTGGCAGGGTTGTGTGGTGTCGTGGTCGCTGTTCTCCTGACAGCTGGGTAATTTGCTGTGAACGATGGTACTTTTGAGGTTAGGCGGCTGCTTGAAGGCGAGTAGTGGAGGCGTGGGGATGGCCTTAGCAAGGTGTTCGTCGTCATCGATGACATGTTGAAGGCTGCGAAGAACATGGCGTAGTTTCTCCGCTCCGGGGAAGTACTGGACGACGTAGGGTACTCTGTTGGTTGTGTCCCGTGTTCGCCTTCTGAGGAGGTCTATGCAGTTTTTCGCTGTGGCCCGTCGGAACTGTCGATCGACGAGTCGAGCGTCATATCCCGTTCTTACGAGGGCGTCTTTCAGCGTCCGTAGGTGTCCATCGCGTTCCTCCTCGTCTGAGCAGATCCTGTGTATTCGCAGGGCTTGTCCATAGGGGATGGCTTCTTTAACGTGGTTAGGGTGGAAGCTGGAGAAGTGGAGCATCGTGAGGTTGTCCGTGGGCTTGCGGTAGAGTGAAGTGCTGAGGTGTCCGTCTTTGATGGAGATTCGTGTGTCCAAGAATGAAACCGATTCTGAGGAGTAGTCCATGGTGAGTTTGATGGTGGGATGGAACCTGTTGTACAGGGAACCCCCAGCTTCTGTCCCACCATCAAACTCACCATGGACTACTCCTCAGAATCGGTTTCATTCTTGGACACACGAATCTCCATCAAAGACAGACACCTCAGCACTTCACTCTACCGCAAGCCCACGGACAACCTCACGATGCTCCACTTCTCCAGCTTCCACCCTAACCACGTTAAAGAAGCCATCCCCTATGGACAAGCCCTGCGAATACACAGGATCTGCTCAGACGAGGAGGAACGCGATGGACACCTACGGACGCTGAAAGACGCCCTCGTAAGAACGGGATATGACGCTCGACTCGTCGATCGACAGTTCCGACGTACCACAGCGAAAAACCGCATAGACCTCCTCAGAAGGCGAACACGGGACACAACCAACAGAGTACCCTACGTCGTCCAGTACTTCCCCGGAGCGGAGAAACTACGCCATGTTCTTCGCAGCCTCCAACATGTCATCGATGACGACGAACACCTTGCTAAGGCCATCCCCACGCCTCCACTACTCGCCTTCAAGCAGCCGCCTAACCTCAAAAGTACCATCGTTCGCAGCAAATTACCCAGCTGTCAGGAGAACAGCGACCACGACACCACACAACCCTGCCACGGCAACCTCTGCAACACATGCCAGATCATCAACACAGATACCATCATCACACGTGAGGACACTACCCACCAGGTACATGGTACATACTCATGTGACTCGGCCAACGTTGTCTACCTCATACGTTGCAGGAAAGAATGCACCGCGGCATGGTACATCGGCGAGACCATGCAGACACTGAGACAACGTATGAATGGACACGGTGCAACAATCACCAGGCAGGATTGTTACCTCCCAGTCGGGGAACACTTCAGCAGTCAAGGACATTCAGCCTCGGATCTGCGGGTTAGCGTTCTCCAAGGCGGCCTTCGAGACACATGACAACGCAAAATCATCGAGCAGAAACTGATAACCAAGTTCCGCACCCATGAGGACAGCCTCAATAGGGATCTCGGGTTCATGTCACGCTACAGAACGTGACTCGACATCGTTGTCTGCCTTTCCAGTTTTTAAAAAAAAACACAAAAAAAACAAAAAAGTTAAAAGCTTAACTGCAGACGGCAGCATTTGACACGTTGGACCCCCTGTGACCCACCTCATTGTCTTAGCTGTACTCTGATGTGTCTTTGATGTAATGCCTCCCTAACAGATTGTATCTCTGCAGACAAATTGTTCTCTGTGTATATATACTGTGTAATAGATTCCCTCACTGTACCTTTACCTGAAGAAGGAGCGGAGCTCCGAAAGCTCATAATTTTAAATAAAACTGTTGGACTATAACCTGGTGTTGTACGACTTCTCATTTTTGTCCACCCCAGTCCAACACCGGCATCTCCGCATCATGACCACTATCTTTTCTGTAGACCTTATAACCTGGTATATTTAGTTCCCAGTCCTGACCATCTTGCTGTTCCACCTTGGACCTCAGATGAGGACCAAGGTGAGCCCCGGCCCCAACAACACCAGCAGGAGCAGCAACAGCCTTCTCACCAACCTGCCGCTCCACAGGAGACAGGGCATGAGCACAGGGGTTCTATTCGCAGGAGGCGATACCCCGAACACAGGGTATATAGGCAGAGGATCAGCTTCCTGGACATGACTGAACATCAGTGCCTCAGGAGGCTCAGGCTATCGTGTCAGGTTGTGGCAGACATTTGTAGCCTGCTGGATGAAGACTTGCTACCAAGTGGACCTAGTAGACACGCGTTACCAGTGGCTGTCAAAGTCACCACCGCCCTCAACTTCTTCCTCCCCAGGCTCCTTCCAGGGATCTGCAGGAGACATTTGCAGGATCTCGCAGTCGCCTGCCCACAAATGCATCACCCAGGTAACCGATGCCATGTTTGACAAGTCAGGTATTTATGTACACTTTTCTACTGATGAAGCCAGTCAGGCTGAGTGGGTGCTCGGCTTTGCGGCTCTGGCTGGTTTCCCACAGGTGCAGGGCATCATCGACTGCACACATGTGGCCATCAAGGCACCCCAGATCACCCAGGAGTGTTTGTGAACCATAAGGGCTTCCACTCCATCAATGTGCAGCTCATCTGCAACCACAAAAAGATCATCATGCATGTGTGTGCCAGATTCCCAGGGAGTTGTCATGGTTCATTTGTCCTGCGCCAGTCCACCCTCCCTCAGTTCTTCGCACCTCCGACCACTCATACTGGCTGGCTGCTTGGAGACAAGGGATATCCACTGAAGATGTGGCTGATGATACCCTTGAGGAGGCTATGCAATGAGGCTGAAGAGCGCTCCAATCAAAGCCAGATGACAACGAGATGTGAGATATATAATAGAGCAAGCAATCGGGATGCTGAAGATGCACGTCAGATGGCTGGACAGACCTGGAGGAACCCTTCAATACGCACCAGCCAGGGTCTCCGGAATGATCGTGGTATGCTGCGCTCTGCACAACATAGTGCAGCAGTGAGGATTGGAGCTGCAGGAGGAGCAGGTGGAACACAAGGAGGAGAAGGAGGAGGAACCTGAAGTGGACATGGCACCAGCAGCGGCACACATTGCTGCCCGGGAGGCCCTCATTATGGCAAGATTTAGTTAGGTTGCACCAGTACACCCATATGTCACCCAGATGCTGAACCAACTTCATCCCCTCCACCACCACCACAAAGCAGTCCTAAAATGACCAAACCATTCCTGTCACACACACCCATTGCTCAAGGTTTAGTAATGTCTTACCATTCACTCCAACTGACAAGGACACTTGCCAGGCAGCAGGCAAAAATGGACAAGACGGGAAAGTGGTGCAAAGAAATAATTTTATGTGGCTCAAAAATTCAACAGAAACTTAACCATCTAACATTTTACAACACACCTATGTGCATACCCTTGTGCATCTACAATTGTTTCATCTTTCTCTTCCTACAACTCCTACACTCTGCAACCCCTGTGACTTCAGCAGAAGTAGAGGCAGGCTGCTCACTTCCCATCTCTGACTGTTTAGACACTTTTGGCGGATGTCCTCTGGGTTTTGGAGCTGGTGAGGGCCCCGCCAAAGACTGCTTCTCCTGCACCTGTGCAAGGGCAGACTTGGCCATCGGGATCGAGGCAGCATGTGGGGCTCTGACTGAGAGGAGGGGCAATGGGGGTGAAGTGTGAGCGCATTGAGCAGAGTCCCCACTTCCATATCCCCTCTCACCATCATCATGGGCCACCCACACTTCCCTGTTAGCAAGGAGCTGGAGAGCACTTTGCTGCACATCAGTGGGGCGATGAACGGCCAAGTCTAGGTTTCTATCCATCCTTGATCTGGCTGCAATCAGAGTCTGCAAGCTGTTGTTCACAGCAAGCATGAACTCGTTCGACTGGCGCATTTGATGCTCCATGCAGGTGACCACCCTTTCCATGGACGAACACATCTTAACCATGGCCTGCGACATCATGCTGGCCATGCTGGAGATGGACTCCTCCATTCTCCCTACAATCGAGCACATCGCGACTGGAAAAGCTTCCACAACCTCCTGCATTTTCTGTTGCTCCTCAAGAATCATTCACTTTGTCGATGGCCCCTGAGATTCCGCATGTTCGTCCAGCTGAGCACTACTTGGAGCGTTCTGCACTCTCCGATGAGGACTCTCCACTGCTGTCCCTGCCTCCACCATCTGCTCTTGCTCACATGTGATGTGTGAGACACCATGGTCGCAATTTTCCCTACCTCGGCTGGCGACATCGGTGGCGGGTCTCAACCTCGCTGTTGGTTCCATCCCGGCCTCCAACATGACTTTCCCCTGATTGGGCTTGTTAAGCCCACCCAGCGAGTTTCCCGGCCAATTGAAGGAAGCGGGTCTGATGACGTCATTCGATGACGTGTCATCAGCCGGATTCCTTAAAGGGACCATGGCCAACTTTAATTTGACATTTGTGCTGTCAGTGTTCTACAGCATTGAGGTGCTGCAAACACTGACAAGCACTGCACAGAGGTGCACGGCTGCACCCAGGCTCTCCTATGACTCCCTCCATATGCTTAAGGGGGGAGTCACAGCACGCAGGGAGGTTTTCTTCCCTTCCAAAGGGCAGAAGAGACCTCCCCAGGAGATTAACGCAGCCTGGTTGCACATTGCACAGGAGGACACAGGCAGGGATGTCGTCAGGAGGACCAGGCTGCAGTGGCGCAAACCTTTCACTGATCTCAGTAGATCACAAAACGTTATTGCAAAGCCACACTCAACTTCATCCTGCTGTGCCACTCATCACAACCCCATCATTCTGCCTTCCCTACCCTACTCCTGCACATCCTTACTCACACCAACTTACCTGGCACCTCCACCCATCCCTCTCTATCTACATTATCACATCCCCATCTCACTAGCCACCCCTCACATTCACCCTCATCCTAGTCCAATCATACCAACTAACAACACACAAGGGTAGGCACTTGTGTGTTTTAGCCAATGTTCATGTGAAGTTTCTGTTAATGTGCTGTCAAACATTGAAATCTTTATTTTCAACACTTTGCTTTCTTGGACAGAATTGTGTGCACCTTTGGAAGTCGCTTAGTGAGTTTCAGTGAATGGTGAGACATAATGGTACCCCCCACAATGCTGATGAGTGTGAAAAGAATAGCTTGGGCATTGTAGGGATGCTTTATAATGTTGGTGTGGGGTGGTGCCAACCTGGCGCATCATGTGGCAGCAAGAGTGTACAGTGTCAAGTGAAGTAAATGTGGCAATGGTGAAGCCATCCCTGGCGTCCCGGGCAGCAATGTGGTCGGGTGCTGATGCCCTCTGTCCTGTGCAGCATCAGGTGATTGCGTAGAAGGTTGGTGTGCCTGGTGGTGCTGGTGTTGGGAGGATCGTGGTCAGATTCTGAGGACTAAGGTGAGAGAGTATAAAGTGCATCCATGCTGATGGAATAGATGGCAGGTGAAATAGAGATGATGGAAGCAATCTGTCAATGGTAATGAGGTCAGATTGCATGGAGAATTTTGTAAAGACTTGCAGCATCCTGAATCTGTAGTGGAAATGCAGTTTAGAGATGCTAGTGCTTAAGGGAAGATATCTGAATCAGCTGGGAGCTTTGAGCTGACATTTGAAGCTGTCAACTCATCAGCTGAAAGAATGGCAAGTGACCTCCCACCTCAGCTTCACAGACGAGGTCTAGGCACAGCAGGAAACCAGTGGGAGGCCTGTGAAAGTTAAAAAGCTGGGGAAAAAAGCATTGTTAAGTGGCTGTAAACAAGCCACTAATGATTTGAATTGGGTCCCCCACCGCTGCCTGTCGGGTCTGCTCAGCGCTGGCAGACCCGACATCGGGAAATGCAGGTGTGCGCGTTTTGACAGCAGGTTCCCGACCCCCTGTCAATCATTTTAAATTTCACAGCTGACCCATCACCAATCAGGTCCGCTGAGCGCTGGCAAAATTGCGGTCCATGTGACACCACTACTTTCTCACTTAGTAGACCCATTGGCATGTGTGTATATGTGCTGGTCCTTGGTATGCATGGGTCATGTGATGGTGCACCCTGAGAGTCCGCGACCTCCTCTGAGGAGTCATCTTCCTCCTCTGGCTGGAAATTTGGAGGGGGGGTGCACTTGATGGGCCTATGAGAAAGTAAAAACATAAATTAGAACTGTTATGAGAAGAATGTTTTAAATTACCATTATGCACATGATCATATTTCACTGGCTGCTGACATCAAGTCAACATGAGTGACTGTTGTATGCCATGTGGCTGTGTAATATTTAATTCTGTCTCCAGGTAGCTGGGAGGTCCCCCTCTCTCCATCTCCCACCACCAGCAGCTCCGCAACATGGCTCAGCTCCAGCGCCTCCTCCTCTGCTGAAGTGAGTGGTGTCGTGATTGGAGGGACACCACCGGTTCGCTGCCTCTCCCGGGTGTTCTGGGCTCTCTTCTCTTGCAAGGAGGGAAACAAGAGACATTTGAGTGAGAGTCATGAAATGAGTGGAAGGGAAGAATGGGCAACATCTGTTGAGAGTGACTATGAAGGAGAGGTGTAACATTGCATTAAGATGAGGGTGAGTGTCAGTGGTGGATGGTCAGATGAAAATGTGAGTAAGTGCCTAGACAGTGAGGGATGGGTGTACCTGCGAGGTAGGTTGGTGTGAGGAGTGATGCGCAGGAGTAGGCTTGGGAAGGCAGAGTGCGAGGCTGTGGGTGACACACACATCAGGATGTGGGGCAATGTGACATTGTACTCGCCTTTCCTGACCTCATGAGGTTGTTAAAGCGTTTCCGACACTGGATCCAAGTCCTGCCAACAATATTCCTGCTGCTGGCCTCCTCTACGATCTCCAGCCATGTGTTTTTAGTTTGAGCAGCTGGCCTCTTCTTCCCATCAGCAGGGAGGTAGATGTCCCTGCGGGTCCTGGCTCCTTGGAGTAATATCTCCAAGGAGGCATCACTGAATCTTGGGACTGCTTTCTGTCTTTGAGCCTGCATATTTAAGGTTTGAGTTTTATCAAATTGTTAGGGCACAACCAACTCACAATTCCCACAACCTGGCTTCCGCCTCCACCAGTCTTCATGTGACATCTGTGCATTGCAGGACTCAGCTGAAGTAGAGTCCCCCGTGACGTCATCGGACCTGCTCCAGTTAACTGGTCGGGAAACCTGGAAGTCTGTTTCAATTGCAATGTCTTTGTGAAAAAGCTACTGCAAAACGTGCCTCTCCAACTTCTGGGTTCCCGACGCGATCCACGGCAGATGGGATCACCCCGAAAGGCGGGAAACCAGACAAAACCAGACAAAGAAGGGTGATTAAAAAGACATCACTGCAACTACACAGACGAGAATGAACTTTTAGGGTATACAGAGAAGGCAGCTTTGCCATTTCTCTCTCTCGCTTGTTTTAAACCACCACGAGCGACAAGAGCCTCGCCTTGCTTTTCGAATGTAGGAACGAACCTCGAAACTGGGACTTGGACATTGCATCGGCGATACGGAACCTGGAGACACGCTAAGACAGAGCCCAGAGGGGAAGGTAACCAAAGGGCCGACGAGTTGGTCAAGCAGGGGGCCAGGGAAGGAGCGTTCTGGGATCCCTATGAAGTAGGCCCGGTAGCAGCAATCCGGGCCAAGGGAGGAACACTGGGGGTAACTTTGGCCCCAGACTTAAAACAAGTCCAAGCCCAGGATTCCATCCTTAAGGCTATCCTGGGGAAGAAGGAAAAGGGCGAACAGGTAGAGGGTCCGTTCGGAGCAGCAGACATTACCGTTAAAGCGGGGATGCTATTTAAAGGGGATCGGTGGATAGTTCCCAAGTGGTATCAGAGGAAATTCCTCCAGTTGGCCCACGGGGGCCCAGGAGTGGGACACCCAGGGCTGGAAGCTACCTGGCAGAGGGTAGAACAGGCAGGGTGGTGGCCGCAAGTCAGGGAGGATGTCCGCGACTTTTGCGCGGACTGCCTGGTGTGCGCAGCAAACAACCCGATCCTCAGCGTAGGAAAGTCCCCATAGGACACACAAGGAGGGTAGAGGGACCATGGCAGTCCCTCCAGGTCGATTACATCAGACCACTACTCACCACACAGGCAGGTAACAAATACTGCCTAGTCCTGGTGGACGTGTTCTCCAAGTGGGTGGAAGCCTTCCCTTGCCGAGCAGCCACGGCTTTGGCGACGGCAAGGGTTCTGGTAAAGGAAGTGTTCTCCCGGTGGGGACTGCCACAGGTCGTGGAGTCCGACCAAGGGAGTCATTTCACGGGGCAAGTAATGCAGGCCACCTTGAAGCTTTTAGGGATTGAGGGGAAGTGGCATGTGGCTCACAACCCACAGGCATTGGGGGTTGTGGCGCGCCTTAACCGGACGATTAAAGAAAGGCTAAGGAAAGAGACAGGGTCATCCCCGAACAAGTGGGATGAGATCCTGCCATTAGTTTTAATGGGTGTCCGGGCCAGCCTCTCCAGAAGCACAGGGTATTCCCCGCATGAGCTCATGACCGGGAGGGTCATGCGCACCCCCACCCACGTTTTGGCACCGGTCCTAACGGAAGCCCAAGTCCGGGAAGTGAACCGGGACAAGTTTGTACAGAATTCGTATGATAAATTAAAACAGATTCACTGGCAGGCAGCCAGTAAAATGGGGAACCAGCACCGGCAAAATCGGTTGCTGCTCGAGCCCCAGAAAACCCACGAGTGGAAGGTGGGAGACCAGGTAATGGTATGGAACTATGCCCGGGTAGGGGCATTCGAGCCACTGTACATGGGGCCGTATAGCATAGTGGACAAGGCAAGCCCCATGGTGTACGCGGTTAAACTCCCAAAACGCACAAAGTGGTTCCATATTAACCAGTGCAAGCGGTTTAACCCAGGGGAGAGAACAACAAAAGTAAAATGACACCAAGGCCCAATAATGAGCATGGTGGACGCGGGTCTTCCTCCCATGATTTGGGATGATGATGACCCGGTGGTCGGGACAGTAAGGAGGAGCAGTAGGGTCCCACGGCCGAGGACGCCGTGAACGCCTCCTTACACGCCGACCGTGAGCCGCAAAAGGCCCCAGTGAGAAGAGCCTTAGCGGGGGCACCCGGCAACACGGGTAGTGATGTACATGGTCTTAATGTACATAGTTCTTGTATATAACGAAGCCAGACCTGTGGAGGTAAACCCTCTCACAGAAAGGGATTGTTGCTTTTTGTTTCATAGGAAGCTGAGGACAGAATGGAGACAGCTCTGAGACTGAGCGTGATCTTGATGTTGGCCGGAACGGGGCACAGCAGGAGAGGGGACACTGAGTCGTCCCTCCTCTACGGCTGTACTGGGGGGGACAGACCCACTGTGACTAAGGAGGGTAGGAGCGGGGGACTCAGACAGGATGGCAGCCTACTTCCACAAGGGAAGATGGCCAGGGTGGCTGGGGTCCAATTCGACGAAATACTCCAGCCACACCGGGTTCACGTACGGGGAGGCTTCCCTACCATGTCCCCAACTGAAGATCACAGCCACACGGGTTAGGGTGACCGAGGGCAAGTGCGTGTGCTTAAGATGCAAGGGACACATTCCCCTGGGACGGTGGTGGTGGCTTAGGAAGTTGAGTCAGGACAAGGGGAACAGGTCAGCGGACTGGGAAAGACTGGGGACCGACACGTACCGACAGATCACGGGGACGAAGGAGGAAGTGGAAGTGTGCTGGAACAAGTGGTGGAAGGAGGAACAGGGGATTTATGTGTGTGTGTGGGGGTCAGAACGGATCTGCCCAGTGGGTGTGTCGATTGCTTTCATACGGCAATGGCAGGATTCCAGGACCGGTATGGGATGGGATCGGAGTTTGGATGCTTGCGTAGTCCCAGACCCTCCCAACACAATAAATTCCACGGAACTGGTAGTGCACGATAGGAAGCCCCTGCCCACAGCCCCACCGGTACAGGAGACAGAAGTTAGGTGTCCCGCCCCCACACCAGGCCCAGGGAATGGTTTAGTTCTAGTCCCGACCGGGAAGGTTTTATTCCAAGATGTACATTACGCAGCCGCGTCGGTCATCTTAAATTTAACCCGGGTGCAGCTGCCCGAGTGGTGTCCGAAGGAGACTGAGCAGTTTTACGAAGCCCTTATTAAAGAAATGTTCCGACAATTTTTCGAGCTCAGCTACGGGGATGTGAGTCGGGAGAAACTGTATGGCATGGATGCGTATGATAGAGGCAATCCGGGTAGATGGGGATTGTACTGCGGATGCCGGTAATGGGCGGGTCACCGCAGCCAGTGCCGGTATACCGGCTCGATAACATTGGCATCTTGAGGGACGGGGTGCATGTGCGGTATCATGGGGCCCCACCGTTTGTTATAAAGTGGGAGCATGCCATGACCGGCACTGACCTCAAGGGGTGCCAGAGCAGGGGCGCACACGTGATATTGGCCCAGAAATTAAAGACGGAGCCTTCGTGCGGGGGTAAGGCTTCCCGCGATATCTCACTGCGCGCCTGCCTTTTCATTCCGAGCTCGCACGAACTTGAGTTTCTAGACAGCAGCTGTGCAGTACTTCCGTATCCCACAGACGCAGTTAATTCGTGTGAGCTGTGGGATCACGTGATTCAGTTACAGCCAATGGCAGCACACCATCTTTCATTCATAGTTTTCAGAGCAAGGGCTGTGAAAGCTATGAATCTATACCCCCCCAAAAGAACAGCTAAACCTCAATTAAATTTTTTTTAAAAACCATCACATTAATAAAATAAGTATAGTTAAATAAATTAACCACTTTAAACAAAAAATTTAATTTTTGAAAAGATTTAAAATCTTTTAAAAAGTTATAAAAATAAACTTACCTTTCTTTAAAGTCTCTAAAAAAGATATACCTGTTGAAAAAAATTCAAAATAATACTTAATTAACTACTTACCTTGTTAAAAGAGGGTCTTACGCCTCCTCTCTTTATGTGCAAAATCTTCCATGCTTACCTGCGCGTTCAAAGCACTAAGTGCACTGCATGCGCGCAGCCTGTAGCGCGCACGCGGTTCACTTAGGAACCGCCCCCTTTTGAAATCACCAAGTGCCGGTTTTCAGCGCATGCGCAGTGCATGCAGAAAACCGGCAATTGGAGACAGAATACGCGAGAGTACACAGTGCGTACTCTCGCGTAGCAAGACTAATTTTTGGGCCATTGTGTCCCCAGCACCTGAACGCGTTCGATCGACCAGTGTGTGGGTTTGAATTGGAAAGTGCAGAGCCCATCAATTGCACCATGGAGGTGATGGCCCAGAGCCACGTTCCACCTCAGGTAGCATACGCGGGTGACAGGACGTACTGCGTCACGACAAGCGTGGACCAGTATCGGGTACACAATGACACTTGGTGCCCGGTCACCAATTCGACTTTCTGCTTCAAACCCCACACAGAAGTTCAGGTGGCGTAAGAGCGCATCCTTCCCATTTCAGAGCCATCCACAGTACACCTCATGGTAAACAACACGGTACAGAATCTGCAGCAGTACGTTACACGGTTCGGGTACGAGATACAGACTCTGCCCGAACACCTCGCAAAATGAATAAAAGCCGTTGAGCTGTCACAAAAACATTTTTACACGCTCGAACAGCGAAACCGGGACGCAGGGGAGGAAATTAAAGGGATGATTTCCCCGCCCTGGTGGGACATTGGGTTAAATGTCGAGATCCCTCCGTGATTCCGGATATGTTCGCACGCTCTTGTAATTATACAGAGTTTGGTGGGATTGTACTTGTTACGGCTCTCCTGTAAAAAGCGAAGCAAGGCACTCCGAAGTCGTTGGCAGGCTCTAATTAAAGGGTAACCAGGAGTTTTGTTCTCTGTAAAAAGTTGTATAAGTATGTATTTGTGATTAAAGAACAGAACCTGGGGATTTTAAAGGTAGTGAACGGCTTGGTTGGGGCTCACAATGCTTCTACACAATGGAAGAAGACAAGGATGCTTGATATTCCAGTGGGGACATTGAAATATCAAAGGGGGGGTCTGTAAGCATCAACGCAGGCCCCAAGGATTTGTTTTTTGTGTATCGGACATTTTGAATGACTGTTACTGCCTGTTTGGAGAAGATGGGAGGGGCCCAGGTGTTCGTGGATAGGAAATTCCAGCCAGGCCTACAAACTAATTATGGGAGAATGTCTGGGCAGACAGAATTCTCTGGGAAGACAATGGGTCTGGGGAGATGACTCATACAGTAACGAGCACCTAGATGAGATAGCCCCGAAAGGCGGGAATCGGACAAAAGAGGGCCATTGTAAATTAATGGGAAGCCACTTAACCCAGGATCAGGTGAGAAGTGCGGCCCATCATCTGCCATTAACACCAGCACCTAGATGGGATAGCCCCGAAAGGCGGGAAACCAGACAAAACCAAACAAAGAAGGGTGATTAAAAAGACATTACTGCAACTGCACAGATGAGAATGAACTTTTAGGGTATACAGAGAAGGCAGCTTTGCCATTTCTCTCTCTCTCTCTCTCGCTTGCTCTAAACCACCACGAGCGACAAGAGCCTCGCCTTGCTCTTCGACTGTAGGAACGAACCTCGAAACTGGGACTTGGACACTGCATCGGCGATACGGAACCAGGAGATACATTCTACACAGGGAAGCAGCGAGCAAGAAAATGGACAATCAGGGTGAGCGTTGTCCAAACCCATGCATCCTTAAGACTACCGGTACTGTGTGAGGGGGTGTTGTGTGTCCCAACCAATCCAGAGGGGCTTAGTGGGGAGGTTCTGTGTGTATTTTATACTCTGTATGCAACACAGTGTGATTTTAGGCGTCTTAATACGAGACAGGGGCCTGTTCGACGGGCCAAGTTGTATTGTTGTACGGTTTGTTTTACGCCACCAGGCATTTTACGTACTGGAGGCGGGTGTGTGTGTGTTAACCTTATTAAACACCGTACGGTTGAGTCCGAAAAGCTTGTCTGTGTTCCAATCCTGTTCACCGTAATTCCTGTCATATAGAACTAAATAAGAGGGGTGATTCGAACCACCAAAGCAAAGCACCAACAGGCCCCCCGCTGCGATCGACACTCAAAGGTAAAAATTCAGCCCAGTAAGACAAAAAATGTGAGAAAAAGACTAGCTAGGCATATGGGAAGGGTGGGGACAGTAACCCTTCCCATGTTTAATGTGCAATGAAAAAGGGTTAATTAATAACCTTGTAGTAAAGGGGCCTTTAGGGAAGAGTGACCATAATATGATAGAATTTTATATTGAGTTTGAAAGTGATTTAGTTAAGTCCGAAACTAGGCTCTTCAATCTAAACAAAGCAAACTACAGGAAACTCTTTATTAACCGGCTCCCAAATATCCGGAGATCTCTCTTAACCAGCAAAATTCTTGAGTAGGTAACCGGGGTTTTCCTTCATCTCTCGTTTAAGATTAACTTTTTAAAAAACCCCGAGGCGTTTGCCTTGTATCGGAGCGTGTAGATTGGGAGGGGAATGTGCAGCCCGGGTAGGCAGCGGACACGACAGATGGTCAGCTAGCGGTCCCCGGGGAGACGGAGCTCCGAATGCAGGCGCATGTCAGTGTGTACGGGGCTCTCGTACGTTGGTAGATATAACTCTCCGTTATCCGGACTTTTTGATAAACCGGCACCACGCCGGTCCCGTCGGTGCCGGTTAATAAAGAGTTTCCTGTACATAGGTATGAGGGCCGAGTTGGCTAAGGTAGATTGGGAAACTACATTAAAAGGTATGACGGTAGACAAGCTATAGCTAGCATTTAAAGAATTAATACATAATTTACAACAAATATACATTCCTTTAAGGCACATATACCCTACAGGAAAAGTAGTCCAACCGTGGCTAACAAGAGAAGTTAAAGATAATATTGGATCAAAGGAAGAGGCTTATAATGTTGCCAAAAAGAGTAGTAAGCCTGAGGATTGGGAGGATTTTAGAATTCAGCAAAGGAGAACCAAGAAATTGAAAAGAAAAGATACAAAAGAATATGAGAGTAAATTAGCAAGAGACATAGAAACAGATTGTAAATGTTTCTATAGGTATGTAAATAGGAAGAGATTAGTGAAAGTAAACGTGGGCCCATTAGAGGCAGAAGCAGGAGAAATTATAATGGGCAATAAGGAAATGGCAGAGACATTAAACAAATACTTTGTATCTGTCTTTACGGTAGAAGACACAAAAAGCACTTTGGAAATAATGGGGAAGCAAGGGTCTAGAGAGAATGAGGAACTTAAAGAAATCAGTATAAGTAAAGACATAGCACTGGAGAAATTAATGGGACTAAGTGGCAACAAATCCCCTGGACCTGACGACATGCATCCTAGGGTTTTAAAAGCGGTAGCTGCAGAGATAGTGGATGCACTGGTATTAATCTTCCAGAATTCCCTAGATTCTAGAACAGTCCCCAAGGATTGGAAACTAGCAAACATAACCCTGCTATTTAAGAAAGGAGGAAGAGAAAAAAAGCGAGGAACTATAGGCCAGTTAACCTGACCTCAGTACAGTAGTAGGCAAAATGCTAGAATCTATTATTAGGTACATGGTAACAGGGCACTTAGAAAATCATAACGTGATTAGGTAGATGTTGAGATTAAGCCAATCAGGATCGACTGCAAACCAATATGGTGGGTATATTGTGTTTAATTAGAGTTTAAGACGGAATGTAACATGCTAGTTATACAGCAAAAACATACGACCGTGACAAGCAGCTGGTACGGATCCCGATCGGACAGACGGCTGGCGTGCGTGAACAGTTCTCTGGCTTGAGGCCTCTCTTCCTCTCGTCTAGACCTCTGAGTTGGTGAGCATGGGATCACTCTCGAAAGAGCGCTCGACCAGCCCAACTTCTGCTTGGCTCTTCCCTCCACCATCTGTGTGGGCAAGCCCTCAGGGTGTTACTTTTATTCTCTTTTTAGAGGTGGGCCTGAGGTCAAATTATTGACAAGACCATTTAACCTATAGAGGCTCCCCCATAACCTCAGTACCCAATGGGGCATCGAGTTCTTTGTCTCAATTCTTGGATGAAAGCCCTCCCCAAAAAGTGGTCTCATGATCTCAGTCAATTTGTCTTATTGTTTAATCTTTCTGAAGGTTCTTCCTTTGGAATTAATGTCTTATCTCCCATGTCCCTATCCTCCCTGGTACAATTGGTACTAGGCCTGGCCTTGGATCCTTTCAATCATGCGGCCCAAGCCAGAGCTGTCCCACTTCAGCCACTCGTTATCTCACTTTCATCTAGCAAACTGCTCCATTCTGAGATGGATACCTTAACTCCCCTAAATTCCTTTTATTCTAAGTCTTTCTATACTAATTCACTTTTAATTATCTTCACAAGCAGTTTTTTTTAAGCTAACTCCAATTCCTACCTTAGCATTATATCATGGTTATTAGTAATAATAGAAGAAATGTAGGCACTGAGCCTTAGTTGGTCCAATTAGAGATACATAAACAAAGTTGAAATCCTAACTTGAAAACAGCAGATAGTTAGCTTGGAAACAAGATTATATATGACCGTCACACTGCAGAATGCTATAACATCCGCAGGGAACAAAACACAAGCAGATTCTAAGCATCTATCTAGTTATTTTAATACTAGTCTGAAGAGACTTTCTGTCTCCAGTTCTAATACAATCATGTAAACACAGCATTATTCATGTCACAATTTTGTTCGCATAACCATATATATTTTGAACACCCCTGATTTCTAACACAGAGTCAACATGGTTTTATGAAAGGGAAATTGTGTTTGACAAATCTGTTAGAGTTTTTTGAAGATGCAACTAGTAGGATGGATAAGGGGGAACCAATGGATGTAGTGTATTTGGATTTTCAAAAAGCATTCGATAAGGTGCCACACAAGAGGTTGTTACACAAAATTAGGACTCATGGTATTAGGGGTAATATATTAGCATGGACTGAGGATTGGTTAATGGACAGAAAACAGAGAGTAGGAATAAACAGGACTTTTTCAGGTTGGCAGGCTGTAACTAGTGGGGTACCGCAAGGATCAGTGTTTGGGCCTCAGTTATTTATAATCTCTATTAATGACTTAGATGAAGGGACTGAGTGCAATGTATCCAAGTTTGCTGATGATACAAAGTTAAGTGGGAAAGTAAGCTGTGAGGAGGACGCAAAGAGGCTGCAGAGAGATATAGACAGGTTGACTGAGTGGGCAAGAACATGGCAAATGGAATACAATGTGGGGAAGTGTGAAGTTATCCACTTTGTGTTAGAACTTGCTTCTGTGTCAGGTGTCCCATCATATCTCTAGGCCATTGTCCGATTAGGATATGCTAATATTGGAGATTAGTCAGAACAATGGAAGTAGCAACTAGCAGACATGTTGGCTACATCCCATGTGAGGTGTGAGTATCAGGTATTGGCCAGAACAATGGAAACACCCAAGCAGTATCACATTAACTATCTGGGATTGTCTAGGTCATCCCGTTCCTTTTGTAATATTAAGGCCGCATGTCAGGTTGAACTGATTAACAGTTAAACCATCTGGATGATTATTATTAGCAAAATACTGCGGATGCTGGAAATCTGAAATAACAACAGAAAACGCTGGAAAAACTCAGCAGGCCAGGCAGCATCCGTGGAGAGAGAAACAGAGTTAACGTTTCAGGTCGAAACCCTTCGTCGAAACTGAAAGAGCAGGAAATAAACAGATAAAAATGCAAGGGGGAGGCTGGGGGGAGGAATAAAAGAACAAAAGGGATGGTCTTTAGTGAGTAGAGACATTGAGAGATGCTCAAGGCAAGACGAGATGGTAATGGGACAGGTTGAGAAACAAAAGGTAAGGTGTGAAATGCTGGCAGAATCAGAGACAGCTGCCGTGGGGGGAGAGAGAGAAAAAAAGGAAAAAGGCACGGACCAAAAGAGTGGATAAAATGTATACATATGTGGTAGGGTCCGGGGGTTATGATCTGAAATTGTTGAACTCGATATTGAGTCCGGAAGGCTGTAAAGTGCCTAAACGGAAGATGAGGTGCTGTTCCTGGAGCTTACGCTGCGCTTCCCTGGAACAATGCAAGAAGCCGAGGTCTGAGTGAGCGTGGAGGGGTGAATTAAAATGACAAGCGACCAGAAGCTCAGGGTCACCCTTCCGGACTGAACGGAGGTGTTCCGCAAAGCGGTCACCCAATCTGCGTTTGGTCTCCCCAATGTAGAGGAGACCACATCGTGAGCAGCGAATACAGTATACTAGATTGCAAGAAGTACAAGTAAATCGCTGTTTCACCTGGAAGGGGTGTTTGGGGCCCTGGAGAGTGGGAAGGGGGGATGTATAAGGGCAGGTGTTGCATCTCCTGCGCTTGCACGGGAAGGTGCCGGGTGAAGGGGAAGGGGTGCTGGGGGTGATAGAGGAGTGGACTAAGGTGTCTCGGAGGGAGCGGTCCCTACGGAATGCTGAAAGGGGAGGTGAGGGGAAGATACGTTTGGTGGTGGGATCACGTTGGAGGTGGCGGAAATGGCGGAGGATGATCCGTTGAATGTGGAGGCTGGTGGGGTGAAAGGTGAGGACAAGGGGAACTCTATCGTGGTTCCGGGAGGGAGGGGCCGGGGTGAGGGCAGAAGTGCGGGAGATGGAACGGACACGGTCGAGGGCCGTGTTGACCACGGTAGAGGGGAATCCTCGGTTGAGGAAAAAGGAAGACATGTCGGAAGCACTGGTATGGAAGGTGGCATCGTCGGAGCAGATGCGGCGGAGACGGAGAAACTGGGAGAAGGGAATAGAGTCCTTACAGGAGGCGGGGTGGGAGGAAGTGTAGTCCAGGTAGCTGTGGGAGTCAGTGGGCTTGTAGTGAATGTTGGTCAATAACCTATCCCCAGAGATGGAGACGGAGAAGTCGAGGAAGGGGAGGGAAGAGTCGGAGATGGACCATGTGAAGGTGAGGGAAGGGTGGAAATTGGAGGCAAAGTGAATGAAATTGTCTAGTTCAGGGCGAGAGCAGGAAACGGCACCGATACAGTCGTCAATGTACCGGAAAAAGAGGTGAGGGAGGGGACCCGAGTAGGACTGGAAGAAAGAGTGTTCCACATATCCCACGAAAAGGCAGGCATAGCTAGGACCCATGCGGGTACCCATAGCAACACCTTTGATTTGGAGGAAATGAGTGGAGTCAAAGGAGAAGTTGTTCAATGTGAGAACAAGTTCAGCCAGGCGGAGGAGGGTGGCGGTGGATGGGGACTGGTTGGGCCTCTGTTCAAGGAAGAAGCGGAGCGCCCTCAGGCCATCCTGGTGGGGGATGGAGGTGTAGAGGGATTTTGCATCCATGGTGAAAAGGAGGCGGTTGGGGCCAGGAAACTGGAAACTGTTAAAATGGCGGAGGGCGTCAGAGGAATCGCGGATGTAGGTGGGAAGGGACTGGACAAGGGGAGAAAAAATAGAATCGAGATAGGAAGAGATAAGTTCCGTGGGGCAAGAGCAGGCTGAAACGATGGGTCTACCAGGGCAGTCCTGTTTGTGGATCTTGGGAAGGAGGTAGAAGCGGTTGGATGATTATTATGTCAAGTCTGGAGGTTTGACGAGAAGGAACCTCGCTTCAAGATACATTCTGGGCATCATGTGATATGACTCACATTAAAGGTTTTTGAACATGTGACAGATGACAAAAGAGGCATACAAAAGAACAGGTAGCAGCCTTCTTGTAGTTAGAGCTCACGGGACGGTCGGAAGTCCAACACCTACAAGTTTGATCACCTTGGGTCTGCAGGAAACCAGGTTGTTTGAGTCTATTGTGTAACGTAATAGTTATTATAATATTGGTGTCTGAGTAATAAACTTGTATTTGGACAATACACTCGAGCCTGAACCACGAGGAATCATTTCATTGAGTTTAAGAGATTTCCTTACACTTTGGTTGGAAAAACAAAAAAGCAGAATATTTTTTGAATGGTGAGAGACTGGGAAATGTTTGCACTCAGAGGGACCTGGGTGTCCTTGTACATGAATCACAGAAAGTTAACATGCAGGTACAGCAAGCAATTAGGAAAGCAAATGGTATGTTAGCTTTTGTTACAAAGGGATTCGAGTATAAGAGTAAAGAAGTCGTACTACAATTATACAGGGCATTGGTAAGGCCACACCTGGAGTACTGTGTACAGTTCTGGTCTTCTTACCTAAGGAAAGACATACTTGCCTTAGAGGGAGTGCAGCGAAGGTTCACTGGACTGGTTCCTGAGATGAGGGGATTGCCCTATGAGGAGAGATTGACTAGACTAGGCCTATATTCCTTAGAGTTCAGAAGAATGAGAGGTGATCTAATTGAAACATATAAAATTCTTAAGGGGCTTGACAGGGTTAATGCTGGGAAAATGTTCCCCTGGCTGGGGAATTTAGAACACGGGGGCACAGTCACAGAATAAGGGGTCGGCCATTTAGGACTGAGATGAGGAGAAATTTCTTCACACAAAGGGTTGTGAATCTTTGGAATTCTCTACCCAAGAGAGCTGTGGATGCTCAGTCGTTGAGTATATTCAAGACAGAGGTCGATAAATTTTTGGGAACTAAGGGAATTAAGGGATATGGGGATAGTGCAGGAAGGTGGTGTTGAGGTAGAAGATCAGCCATGATGTTATTGAATGGCGGAGCAGGCTTGAAGGGCCAAATGGCCTACTCCAGCTCCTATTTCTTATGTTCTTATGTTCTTATGTAAAGGGTTGCTTAGAGGCGGTATCTGCATGTGGTGAGACACTGGGCACGAGTGGCCTGCAGCCAGTGCAGGGGACAAGAGTAGCGCAGGTGCCAGTTCCCCAGAGGGCGAGGTCGTACACAAGTTCTGCTGCAGAGGACTCAGATGAGGACTTCGATGGGGCGGCCTACAGAAGAACGCTGATGGGTATGCACAATGAAATGCTTGGTGCATTAGCAGGCCTGCCAGAAAGCCTGAATGCAATGTCAAGGAGCATGGAGAAGTCGCCACCAAACTTGCGCAGGGCTTGGAGCCCATCCTTTCCAGCATGGAAGGGTGGGCAGATCCATTAACGCACTTGTGGACCCAACTATCCTGCAGCGTCTGATGGCTGATGTCTCAGCTTCCATTGCAGCACAAGCACAAGACACCCCACGTCTGAGTGCTGCAATAGAAGCTCAGACTGAAGTCATGCAAGCTCAGACTGCTGCCACACAGGCACAGACTGCTGCCATCATGGCTGGGTTTACCAGTGTGGAAAGGGGCTTGCAGGTTGTCACGGCATTCTAGCAATCTGTCCTCCAACAGGATGACAGCATTCGTCCTCCCATCCCTGCCACTCCGCCAGTGCCCTTGCAGTTGCCGGTCAGCCAGCCAGCCCAGACTGCTGCTGCCCATGCCGAGATGGTGCAGTCCACAGCCAGGCCTTCTAGGCCCAGAGCTGCTCGAGGTCATCCTGGAAGGCCATCTGCAGTGTCCCCCACTGAAAGTCAGCGGCCTTCCACCAGCCATGCTGCAGCCACTGGGGTGGTACTTCATAGGAGCACTAGGACAGGCAAAGGCACACTGCAGACAGGCACTAAGGGAATGCACAAGGATGATTAGTTGACTTTGTTAGGTTATATTGGATGGATTGATTGATAACGTTTGATTGGAAATGTTTCTTTTGTGGTGGCTTTTATTTCAGCAAAGTGGCCAAGAGGATACTGTGATGGTCAGTAACAGAGGGAAGGTAGAGTGTGGGACTTTGTTGATTGGGGATTGGGGTTGTGTTCACTCGTACTGCAGTCGGATGAGTCGATCACGGGCAGCCTGTCTGGGTTGCCTCCTCCCTTCCACTTCCTCCTCTGCCACTTCCTCCTTTTCCTCTTCCTCTTCCTCCTCTTCCACTTCCTACTCCTCTTCTTTCACTTCCTCCTCCTATTCCTCTTCCTCCTCAACTGGTCGCTGTATGCCTGGTGGCAAGGGCATTGCCCTCATGATGGTGAGGTTGTGGAGCATACAGCAGACCATGACAAATCTTGAGACACGTTCTGTTGAGTACTGCAGGCCTCCTCCAGAGTGGTCCAGGCAGCAGAAGCATTCTTTAAGGTCCCAATGGTCTGCTCTATCAGATTCCGTGTGGCAGCATGGCTCTCATTGTACGCATGCTGCCCACGTGTGGTTGGGTTGCGAAGCGGAGTCATGAGCCAGATGATCAGTGGATAGCCCTTGGCAGCCAGTAGCCACCCTTTGGTTTGTCATGGTGGCTCAAAGACTGAGGGAACAGCGGACAGGCACAGAATAAAAGCATCATGACTGCTGCCAGGATACCAGGCATTCACCATCATGAGGTGCTGAGCATAGTCGCATACCAACTGCATATTCAGCGAGTAGTAACCTTTGCGGTTGTGCTACATCTCAGCATTTAGATACGGTGCCCACAAAACCACGTGCGTGCATTTAATGGTGCCCTGCAGCATGGGGAAGTCTGCTATCCTGACAAAGCCATGTGCACGCTCCGCCTGCTTCTCTCTGGTCAGAGAGAAGACAATGAAGTCCCCTCTCCTGGCATAAAGAGCTTCTTTCACCTCTTTTATGCAGCACTGGACAGCGAACTGGGAGAAGTTACAGATATCGCCTGTTCCAGCCTGGAAGGATCCCGACACAAAGAAATTCAGAACCACAGTCAACTTCACAGTCATTGGCAGTGCTATCCTTGCCCTGGTGTGAGGCTGCAGGTCTGGTTACAGCAGGTGGCAGAGTTCTGTGAGCACCTCCTTCATAAAGTGCAGATGCCTCACACACTGCTCCTGGCTCAGGGTGAGGTAAGAGAATTGCTTTTGGAAGACCCTAGGTGGGTAAGGTCTCCTGCTGAGGACCCTTCTCCCATCCTCCTCCTCCCTCTGCGAGCAGCTTGTCCTCTTCTTCACTGCCTCTGCTCCCTGTCATGCTGCAGGCCAAGGGGGATGACAACTAGAGCACCCATGCCTGGGAGCAAGTGATCTGACCAGAACCCTTGAAGTCAGAACCAAGGCCTTCTCCACTTGCAGCACCACTCCCTGTCACCTCACCAACTTTAAGCAACTTTAGAAAGCTGCAAACACTTCCACAAACTTACACAGAGCCAGTAGAAATTAATCAGCAACTGACCTGAGAGTGATTGATGATCCCTTTAAATATCGCTACTAGGGGGTCCTTGCAGCTGCTGAATGCATGTTCAGCTCTGCGAGATTAACACAAGTCGTCACTTCCAGTGTTGAGGGCGAAAATGGCAGCGCTGGCGTCAAATCAGCGTTGCACGCTGTTTGGCATCATGATCTGCCTACTCTACATATGCTCCCAGTGCCAATGCTACCAGCGTCCAGCGCGGCCTGCACCAGAATTGTGCGCACATGGCTCGGACACCATTTTCGAACCAAAACGGCACCCGTAGCGCTCAAACAACGGGCGCTACACAATCAAATTTCGAGGCCAATAAGTTTTAGAGCCAACAAGAGAACAGGCCAAACTAGATTTAGTGATAAGTAACAAACCAGAATTGCTTAACTATCTGACGGTAAGGGAACATCTTGCAAATAGTGACCTTAATATGATTAAATTTGATATTAAGTTTGAGAGGGAGGAGGGAGACTGACAAACCAGAAACAGGGGAAGTCATAACGGGGAACAAAGAAATGGCAGATCAATTGAACAAGTACTTTGGTTCGGTGTTTACTGTGGAGGACACAAACAACCTTCCGGAAATAAAAGAGATCAAAGGATCTGGTAAGAGGGAGGAGCTGAGGGAAATCCTTATCAGTCGGGAAAAGGTGTTGGGGAAATTGATGGAACTGAAGGCTGATAAATCCCCAGGGCCTGATGGTCTGCATCCCAGAGTACTTAAGGAGGTGGCCTTGGAAATAGTGGATGCATTGACGATCATTTTCCAACATTCCTTAGACTCTGGATCAGTTCCGAAGGAGTGGAGGGTGGCTAATGTAACCCCTCTTTTTAAAAAAGGAAGGAGGGAGAAAGCAGGGAATTATAGACCGGTCAGCCTGACATCAGTGGTGGGTAAAATGATGGAATCAATTATTAAAGATGTCATAACAGACCATTTGGAAAGTGGCGACATGATAGGTCCAAGTCAGCATGGATTTGTGAAAGGGAAATCATGCTTGACAAATCTTCTGGAATTTTTTGAGGATGTTTCCAATAGGGTGGACGGGGGGGAACCAGTAGATGTGGTGTATTTGGACTTTCAGAAGGCCTTCGACAAGGTCCCACACAAGAGATTGGTGTGCAAAGTTAAAGCACATGGGATTGGGGGTAATGTGTTGACGTGGATTGAGAACTGGTTGGCACACAGGAAACAAAGAGTAGGAGTAAATGGGTACTTTTCAGAATGGCAGGCAGTGACCAGCGGGGTACCGCAGGGTTCGGTGCTGGGGCCCCAGCTGTTTACATTATATATTAATGATTTGGATGAAGGGATTAATTGTAATATCTCCAAATTTGCGGATGACACTAAATTGGGAGGCAGTGTGAACAATGAGGAGGATGCTAGGAGGTGCAACGAGACCTGGGCGTCATGGTACATCAGTCACTGAAGGTGGGAAGGCAAGTGCAGCAGGCAGTCAAGAAAGCAAATGGCATGATGGCCTTCATAGCAAGGGGATTTGAGTACAGGAGTAGGGAGGTGATGCTACAGTTGTACAGGGCCTTGGTGAGGCCACACCTGGAGTATTGTGTGCAGTTTTGGTCTCCTAACTTGAGGAAGGACATTCTTGCTATTGAGGGAGTGCAACGAAGGTTCACTAGATTGATTCCTGGGATGGCCAGACTGACATACAGGAAACTCTTTGGTATCCGGCACCGACGGGACCGGCGTGGTGCCGGTTGATCGAAAGTTCCGGATAACAGAGAGTTATATCTACCGAGGCTATTTTTAACAAAGAAAAATAAAAAAATCAAGAAATGTGCAGTATACAGTATTTGGGTACTCACCTACAGAATGTTGTGTTAAATGGATGGTGGAAGATGCTTGATTAAGTACAGTACTGCCAGTTGAGAGTAATCCATAACTCTTTAATTACTTAACAGTAAGTGAGACTCCCGGCAGCGCGGGAGAATCAACTCCTGCTACTGCAGTGTTTCGGACTTCCGACAGTGCCAGGAGGCCGAGTAGTGGCACTTTTGAAAACTACCCCATCTGACTAAATTGGCGTTCGCAGACTCGGGATCGGCAACATTGCCGGTTATTTGAGAGGAGTTTTCGGAGTACTCGGCGTTCGCGGAGACTCAGACTGCGACTCGGCAACATTGCTGGTTATTTGAGAGGAGTTTTCGGAGGATGATTTTTGCCGGTTAAGCGAGAATTCCGGATATTTGGGTGCCGGATAAACAAGAGTTTCCTGTATCAAGAAAGACTGGATCAACTGAACTTGTATCCTCTGGAGTTCAGAAGAATGAGGGGGGATCTTATAGAGACGTTTAAAATCCTGACTGGTTTAGACAAATTAGATGCGGACAGAATGTTTCCAATGTTAGGGAAAACTAAAACTAGGGGTCACAGTCTAAGGATAAAGGGGAAGCCATTTAAGACTGAGATGAGGAGGAACTTCTTCACCCAGAGAGTGGTGAATCTGTGGAATTCTCTACCACAGAAGGTTGTTGAGGCCAGTTCGCTAAATATATTCAAAAGGGAGTTAGATATAATACTCACAACTAGGGGGATCAAGGGGTATGGCGAGAAAGCAGGAATGGGGTACTGAGGTAGCATGTTCAGCCATGAACGCATTAAATGGCGGTGCAGGCTCGAAGGACCGAATGGTCTACTCCTGCACCTATTTTCTATGTTTCTATGTTTCTATGACTATAAATTGGACATCGACAGGAACCTGCCGATGTCACCGCGGCCTCGGGTTTACGGCCGCTGAAAATGGCCACAGCGCTACCGGGCATAAATCCGCACTGGGGGTTGGCGATCTGTAGCGCAGCACTAACTTACCATGTAATGCCCTCCTGGTGGCGTTAGTGGAGGCCTCCGACCCGAAGTTCCCGTCCACAGTCGGCGTTGCAGCTTCTTGCAGCCTCTGGGAGCGAGGCTGTGGAGTTTGCTAGGAATTGTGGCCAATTAAAAGGGCTATGAATTAAAGGGGCAATGCGTTCAGAACTAATAAAAATTAAAATGCAATGAAAAAAGGCAGTTTTCAGCCCTTACTGTCTTTCAAAAGAAAAAATTTACCATTAAAAAGAATTCCCAAATGGGAGTCTTCAGCAGAATTCACTTCCGAACCTCAAAAAATGTGAAAAGTGCTTCAACACTAACACAAATGACTCAGCAAGCCAGGGAAGGGGCACCCAGGGTCTCGCACGCAGCACTCCAGCTTTGTGCAGGGGGTCAACACTGCAAGAGCGGTCCTCTACACACAGTGGCCAGGATGCCCTCCAGAAAGAAGGATGTGGGACCACATCACCGAGGCCGCCACTGCCAGCAGTGTCGCCCCCACCACCTGGCTCCAGTGCCCAAAGAAGCTTCATGATCTCAGACCACTGGTCAAGGTCAGTGAATGTATCTTCAAAAACCGTCTCCTACCAACTACACCACTAGCCTCACACACTGATCAGTGCATGACTTCCCCTCCCCCTCCAATCACTCACCTACCAACAATCTGTACGTATCACAAGGCACATCTCCCATTCCTAGCCTCACCTCTCGGAGAAGACAGTGCAAGCCATTCTTAGCAGGGGCATGGCTGACCCCTTGGCCAGCGGCAAGACTGAAAGGATACAAGATGCTGGTATCCTCATATGTTACCCTCCTTCTGGGATAGCCTCTTGCTTTCCCGCCATCCCCTGATCACAACTCCACCCTTGTGCCTTCCTCATTTCACACACCCAAGAAATGCAGCCTGCCCAGCCAGTGGTTGACCAAGAAGAGGGAGAGGAGAGTGAAGAAGAAGAAGATTGATTTGACACTCCCAGCCACCAGCTCCTCAAGGTCGACCAGCAAGGCCATTTCCAGTGTCCCCCACTGAAAGTCAGCAGCCTTCCACTAGCCATGCTGCAGCCACAGCGTGACATCAGTAGGATAGGCAAAGGCACACATAAGACAGTCACTAAGGGAATGCATACGGGTGATGAGTTGATTTCTTGATGTCACATTGGGTGGCTAGACGTATATAGGTGGATTGGAAAGTTTGCTTTGTGGTGGTTTTTATTTCAGCATTGTGGCCATGAGGATGCAGTGATGGTCAGTAACAGATGGAAGGTAAGGTGTGGGACTAATGTTGAAAGGGGAATTGGGGTCGTGGTCACTGGTACCGCATGTGGATGGTTCCATCCCAGATATCCCGGCCAGAAAGGGGCTGTCTGGGTTGCATCCTTCCTTCTGCTTCCTCCTCTTCGGCTTCTTCCTCTTCTGTTTCTCTCTCATCTGTGTCTTCCTCTTCCCTCCATGAGCGGATGCTGTAAATCTGAAATAACAGCATAAAATGCTGGAAATACTCAGGTGGTCAGGCAGCATCTCGACCTGTGACTTGGGGCTGGATTTTCAATGACCCGTGGAGTCGGGTTTGGAGGCGTGTGGGGGGTTAAAGTTGCGGGGTCGGGGGTCCCGACCCCATCCCGACTCCATCCCGCCTCCACGCAATTTTGACAAAATCAGTCGCGGGGTTCCCGACTCCGTCCCGCCTCCAAGAGGCGGGAGAGGCCATTAAAGCCCTTAACAAGCCCTAAATTGGCTCTGTAATGCCATTTTGAAACGTTTTAGCTAGTTTAACCCTTTTCCGACGTGAAGTACGCCTGATGTGAAACACGCCAGTGAAACCTGGCGGGAGCACAAGTGGATAGCTGACTATCAGCTGCAGGTCCACTATTACAACGGAGATGTGATGAAGGTAGTAGTAGTATTAGGTGTGAAAGTTGATGCTGCTGCATTGAATGAATGTCTTCAGAGACTGCCTGGCCTTGCTGTGAGAGGACCTGGATATATATATATATATATATATATACGCCTGTTCTGAACCACGATTGTGAAACCTGGTGGGAACACATTTGGCTGGCTGGATCTCTCTCTCTCTCTCTCTCTCTTTCTTTCTCTCTCTCTCTGTCTCTCTCTCTCTCTCTCTCTCTCTCTCTCAGTAGTGGTGTAAAAATATGTGAGAGCAGACTTAGGGCTTATTTTGCAGGTCCTCTCACAGCAAAGGCCAGGCAGTCTTTGCAGACCTTCAATGCAGCAGCAATGATGACATCATCAAAGGCGACTTTCAGACTGAAACCACTAATTGGTTCATGGGTTCCCACATGCTGGAACTCAATTGCCCAATTAGGTGAAAATCGCATCAATCTCCCACATCCAATTGCAGTCGGGTGGATAACACGAAAAGTGAATGACACGACCCCAACCCGCCCCAGTATCAAAATCCAGCCCTATGACTCTATGGGGGAAAAATTCAGTTGGTTGCGCCTCCCGTTAGCGCCTTAAGAGGGCGCTAATGGGGCGCAAAGAGTCTAGCGCCGGGCGCGGCGATGTTTGCGCCGCTCGCGAAATTAACTAGACATTTTGCGGTGGCGCTAAACACTACCGCCACGATCTCCTGCGCCGTCAGATCGTGACGTCAGTCGAGTGCGCAACGCCCCGGTATCGCCCCGGAGCAGATATTGAGTGGCGCCCCCTGCCTTACCGCCTGCCGCTAGCAACGACAGGTTGAGGGGAGCATTTTGCAGTCACGAAGGGACTGGGGGAACGCTATTTAAAGGCGACCGCTTCCTGCCTTTTATTGTTGGTGACATTTTAGAACCACGCATTCTGAGAGAGAGAGAGAGAGACTTCTGGAGAGATTCAACGCTGTGTGAAGGAGTTTTGGGTACTGAGCAGCACTTTGCAGGTTCATTTTGATTTGCCCTTCCTTGTAACGATTTAGAAGAGACTGTGAGGGCTGCACTCTGAGCTCTTTCCCTGGTACTCTTCATTGTTCTTTCCAGCAGATTTGATGTGCAGGTCTCTCCAGGCCGAGATTCAAGGCTGCAATGAGCAGGATGTGGATGGAAAGCAAGATCAACCCTCCCCTTTAAGAACTGGCCCGCGCCATTGTGTTTGTGTTCCATTGCTGACTGACATCACATGAGCTTCGCCAGCGCTCTGAGGTAGCGCCTCGCTCCTCGGCCTTTGTGCCTTAAGACAGGTGTGAAGCGCCTGATTTAGCGCTCCAATCACCTCCAGGGGCAATAAAAGTCAAGTTTGCAGTCGGTGGCGATAATTAACGCCAAGCGCTAATCTTGGCGCCCAGACGATAATTGCGCCCCAAATGGGGCGATACTGAATTTCTCCCCCTATGACTCTGAACTGAGCGCTAGGGTCAAAGTTCTCCATGGTGACGTTAAGTTGGTGTTGCACAAGTCTGTTCGCAACCATGGTGTCATATTTGATCATGAATTGAGCTTTCTACCTCTGTTCTGTCACTAAGACTGCCCATTTCTACCTTCGTAATATCGCCCGTCTCCGCCCTTACCTCAACGTATCTGCTGCTGAAACCCTCTTCCATGCCTTTATCACCTCTAGACTTGACTATTCCAATGCACTCCTGGCCAGCTTCTCTAGTTCTACCCTCCATAAACTTGAGGTCATCCAAAACTCTGCCGCCCGTGTGCTAACTCACATCAAGTCCTCCTCACCCATCTCCCCTGTGCTTGCTGACCTACATTGGCTCCCAGTTAAGCAACGCCTTGATTTTAAAATTCTCATCCTTGTTTTCAAATCCCTCCATGGCCTCGCCCCTCCTTATCTCTGTTATCTCCTCCAGCCCTATAATCCCCCTAGACCTCTGCACTCCGCCTATTCTGGCCTTTTGAACATCCCCGATTTTAAATGCTCCACCATTGGCTGTCGTGCCTTCAACTGCCTGAGTTCCTAAGCTCTGGAATTCCCTCCCTAAATCTCTCTGCCTCTCCACTTCTTTCCCCCTTTAAGATGCTCCTTAAAACCTACCTCTTCGACTAAGCTTTTGGTCATCTGCCCTAACATCTCCTCATATGGCTTGGTGTTTCTAGAGGTATAGAATTGAAAAGTAGGGAAGTTATGCTAAACCTGTATCAAACCTTGTTAAGACCACACTTAGAGTACTGCGTACAGTTCTGGTCGCCATATTGAAAAAGGATATAGAGGCACTGGAGAGGGTGCAGAGAAGATTTACAAGGATGATACCAGAAATGCGAGGGTATACATATCAGGAAAGGATGAACAGGCTGGGTCTCTTTTCTCTTGAAAAAAGAAGTCTGAGAGGTGACCTAATAGAGGTCTTTAAAATTATGAATGGTTTTGATAGAGTGGATACAGAGAGAATGTTTCCACTTGTGGGGAAGAGCATAACTAGAGGCCATCAATATAAGATAGTCACCAAAAAATCCAATAGGGAATTCAGAAGAAACTTCTTTACCCAAAGAGTGGTGAGAATGTGGAACTCGCTACCACAGGGAGTGGTTGGAGCGAATAGTATAGATGCATTTAAGGGGAGGCTGGACAAGCATATGAGGGAGAAGGGAATAGAGGGTTACGCTGATAGACTTAGATGAGGAAAGACGGGAAGAGGCTCGTGTGGAGCATAAACGCCGGCACGGACTGGTTGGGCCGAATGGCCTGTTTCTGTGCCGTATATCCTATGTAATCCTATGTAGCACTTTTTTCATGCAACATGCTGTTATGATCTGGAATGCATTGCCTGAAAGGGTGGTGGAAGCAGATTCAATAGTTACCTTCAAATGGGAATTGGATATATACTTGAAAAGGAAAAATGTGCAGGGCTATGGGGAAAGAGCAGGGGAGTGGGACTGATTGGAGAGCTCTTTCAAGGAGCGGGCACAGGCACAATGGGCCACATGGACGGTGTGTGTGTCTCTATCTCTCTCTGTGTTTCTGCCAGACAGCTGTTAATAATTGAAATGTTTACATTTACTGTCAACATAACATGTGTTAATCGGGTGAGATAATTGGAGGTTGTTTGCTTTAAAATTCAACTTTTTTTTAAATGAACTCATTTACAATAAGGAAAGCTGCTGTCTCTCTGAGCTAAATATACAGTCAGAAATTTATAGAACACAAAACAAAAGTTACAACAGATGTATAATGAGTACCCTCTTTTTTCTCTCTCTTACACAGACACACAACAACAACTTGCATTTCTATAACACCTTTACCGTAGTAAAACATCCCAAGGCGCTTCACAGGAGTTATTCATCAATATTTGACACTGAGCCACAGAAGGAGCTATTAGAAAAGCTTGGTCAAAGAGGGATGGGGGAAGGGTTGGAGATGGGGATGAGGAATGGTAGGGGGTAAGGAAGAGGAATGGTAGGGGGTGGGGAAGAGGAATGGTAGGGGGTGGGGAAGAGGAATGGAAGGGGGTGGGGAAGAGGAATGGAAGGGGGTGGGGAAGAGGAATGGAAGGGGGTGGGGAAGAGGAATGGAAGGGGGTGGGGAAGAGGAATGGAAGGGGTGGGGAAGAGGAATGGAAGAGGGTGGGGAAGAGGAGTGGTAGGGGGTGGGGAAGAGGAATGGTAGGGGGTGGGGAAGAGGAATGGTAGGGGGTGGGGAAGAGGAATGGTAGGGGGTGGGGAAGAGGAATAGTAGGGGGTGGGGAAGAGGAATGGTAGGGGGTGGGGAAGAGGAATGGTAGGGGGTGGGGAAGAGGAATGGTAGGGGTTGGGGAAGAGGAATGGAAGGGGGTGGGGAAGAGGAATGGTAGGGGTGGGGAAGAGGAATGGCAGGGGTGGGGAAGAGGAATGGCAGGGGTGGGGAAGATGGAAGATTGTGCGGGGTGGGGGGAGGGACGGGACGGCCAGGAAACAATGTCAGGAGCAGGAGGGCAGCAAACATTGTCACTCGGATGTGGGGCATACAATCTTAGCAGCAAGGTGGTGACCAGCAAACAATTCCAGTGGGGAGAGGGTGGCATGTATCTTAGCAGTGGGGGGGGGGGGGGGGGGGGGGGGCGGTGGGGGTAGGGGAACTGCTAAACAATCTCGACTGGTGACCATGATCAGCAAACAATCTGGGATCTTGGAGGAAGGGACTGCGAAGCATTCCCATTGGATGAATGGCCAAACATCTTGGATCTCGGGAGGGCAATAGGAACAATCTCATGGCGGGGGAGTGGGGGGAGGGGTGGCTTTGGTACCAGAAACACGTCAATGTAGGGGGAGGGAGCCAAGGCAACAAATGTCAGCAGTGGGGGGAAGCTGGCAATACACCTCAGTGGGGATACTAACAAAACATTTCCGTCGCAGGGATAATAGCTGTCAGTGGGGGTGGCCAATAGCAAATGATCTCATTGGGGGATGGGAAGCATGTTCAGTTAGAATTGCCAGCCCGCCAGGATTGTCCTGGAGTTTCCAGGAATTTAAGATTAATCTCCAGGAGACTGCTGAAAGCAACCAGCAGAAAAATCATAGGGCCATTAAAAAAAAAGTGTATTTTTTTCATTCTCTTTGAACACTTCAGTTTGTAGATGAAGAAAAAAGGTTATCTAACTGATTGTCAAAATCATCCAATCAGGCAATAAAGATCCAACCAGAGTTAGCGACCCTCTGCTCAGTGGACTTCAGAGATGTGAGTTTGAGGTTTCATTACAATTCCCTCGCACTGAGGTGGGAAAGCAGATGCAGTCTGAAACATTCAGTTCTGGTCAGTAAAAGAAGCAAAGTGTCCTTCACAGGGCGTGGGGGTTGAGTCTGGATACTTTCCTGCAAATGCCCCACTGCTATTTCACAGGAGGGTCTGATATAAATAAAAGAGACTGGGCCGGGAAACCGGCACGGATTCTGCGGGCTGGATAGAAAATTGTTCGATAATACAAAAAGCACTTACTCTGCATTGACCAAGATAGAAATAGTGAAATTTAAAAAAAACTTTAATTATGATTCCAGAAAGAAGCTTAAGGCACTGTCTCGTTTTCAGACATGGGGCTTAAGTGCTCACGTTGCTGTACAGCCACCCAGTGGCCAGGCTGCACATACGCAAACCACGATACAATACAATACAAGCAATTGATTTTGCAGCTAAAGTTAAGTGCCAGTTAACATTGAAACCACCTATCAAAGCAACACCTGCAGGAGTAATGGGTATTGCAGGGAAATGTGGGCACTGTTGGAATAAAAAGTTCCATTAAGAGGCAGTTGACATAGGGGTTTTATTTTGAGATGGAATGCGGTGACCCACCTACAGCTTTTAGAAACTAAAGTAAGACGCATTTATATAACCCCTATCCCGACCTCAGGATGTCCCAAAGTGCTTCACAGCCTATGAAGTGGTTTCAAAGAGTAAGAAATGCGGCAGCAAATTTGCGCACAGCAAGGTCCCACAAACAGCAATGTGATAATGACCAGATAATTTGTTTATTAGTTGAGGGATAAATATTGGTCAGGACATCGAGGAGAACTCCCCTGCTCTATGTCATTTGAGAGGGCAGACGGGGCCTCAGTTTAACGTCTCATCCAAAAGACAATCACCTCCACCAGTACAGTGCTCCTTCAGTGCTGCACTGGAGTGTCAGCCTAGTATTTATGCTCAAATCTCTGGAGTTAGACTTGAACTCACAGCGTTCTGACTCAGAGGCTAGAGTGCCGTCACCAAGCCATGGCTGACAGCTAATATAATTAGGTATATTGTATTAATATATATCTAATATATCTATCTAGTATTTAGATAGATGTATAATATTAAAACTCTTGCAAATTGTGTGTACTTGCTGCAAGTGTCGCAATTAATTGCTGTAATATCTTTCCATCATACTATTCTGTCACACTTTCCCGCACGTCTTACTTAAACTTACCGATACCTATTTATTATACTTCTCACTCATTAAGCTTCATATCCAAAGAAAGTTTCTCCACAGCTGAAAGCTGTTAAAACTGGGTCTGTTGCTTAGCATTTCCATTGCATCCACTCCCTGCTTCCTCCTGACATCTCTCCTGCTGCCACAAGCCTAAAGACACCCTTCTCCAGTTCCTCAAGGTCAAATTTCCCTGCTTGCTGCTGCTGCCCAAGCCTGACCCAACCAGCCATTCCTGTGCTGCACAATGGGAAACTCTACCTTCCCAATAGTTAAAGTTGTTAAGCACATTCTGCTATCCCAGAAAAAGCACTCAAACAACTTAAAGCTCAAGAACACGGCTTTTTGCATAGCAAGGTCGAAATTCCCAGAAGGGCTTCGCTAGCTGTTATTTAAAGTGCATGCTGTGCTAAGTTCAGCGTAAGTTCAGCATGCACTTTAAATAACAGACATCCAGCTTATTGCTTGGGAAGGCCTTTTCTAAAACTTCTGATGAGGGAACGGAATTAACAAAGGCTTATCGCCTTCATTCTCCTTTGTCCCCTCCCCCAATGGTCCACCGTAATACCCACTCACCGCTCCCCACTTCCTCATACCACCTCTTGCCACTCTCAACCCCTGCCCCATACCTATTCGACCGCCCCACTCTCTCATACTATACAATCTCGTCACTCTCACCCCTACCCCATGCCTTCCCCCTCTTCACTACCCCGCTATATGATGCAACTCCTGCCATGAGCAACCAGGCCTTCCCTGAACTGCCAACCTGCCCCGACAAAAACTCCTATCATGGCATTCCTAATAGCAACCTGTCCATTGGCTTTAAATTCTTTAAAGCACTTACTGTGCATTGACCAAGATAGTAAAAGCATATTAAGTATTTTAAAGAACGAACAGCCAATTCCCAGATCATGGCCATGAATGCAGCTAAAAATATTTTTTCGCAGTGCTCCATGACCCAGCTCCCATTGTTCCCACCCCTTACCATTAATCCACCATTCAACAATCCTCCTCCCTAATGATCCTGCATCCCACCAGTGCTACCCTAGTGCTTCTAATTCACAGAGAACCCCCTCATCACTGCTACATCCCAGTATCCCCCATCTTTCACACCACTTCCACATCACAGAACTTCCTACCCACTGTTTCAACCTTACTCCCACATCCCCCACCCCCTTCCACATTTCCCAAACCCCTAGCCCACCTTCCCAACACTACTGAAATACAATTATCCCCTGAAAATGCTGCTAAGACTCACATAATAATTGGTTACAAAAACACAATTTCAATTATTCAATCCACATGAAACAGTGGCCCTGATAATATGTTGCACATTACATGGCATAAATCAGCATATCCTCAGATTCACCACGAGCAATGCCACAGGAGTGTATATTAATGCTTTCATCTAGTGCATGTGCGTCACACCTCAAAGTGTCTCACTGTCACATTTCAAAGTGTCACATTTGAAAACATAAATTACAGATGCACCTGATTAGCTGAAATATTTTCATAAAACCCCAACAAGTCACAACTGAACAGGTATCGAACATACCAATCAACAAATAGCAATTAAGAATAAACCCTATCAATCAGGAAACAAATAATCATTAAAAAAATCAAAAAACACTTCACTGTCTGAGCACATCTCATACAAACTCCTTTTCACATCCTTTCAGCAGTAACTTCTCCCCCACTCCAGCACCACCTACTCTTGTAACAACACAAGCTCACCATTAGCAAAACCACAGGGTTTTCAAAAGAATAAGTTTGATCAAATTCTCTGTCATTTTCAGGTGCTATGCATTATGATCATGTGACATTAGTCTGATGTCCTTATCAAAAAGCCAATTTGTACAAATTCTGACATTTTATATATTGTTTATTTAGCTTAATCCTCTCCAAATTCTTAATGGGCCAGAAATTCTGGTTGGAGGCTTCCCGCGGGTGCAAGCCCCCGAACTGCATATAGATAGCGCGCCTGCCGTTGTGCTGTGGGCCCGCGTGGCATTCCGATCCGGGGCCTCCTCCAGCTGCCGGTGTGCAGTGCTTGCATATCCCAGCGGCGCAGTTAGTTCGAAGCGTCCCCTGGGATCACGTGGGCCATGGAGAGCCAATCGGAGCAGGAAATCTCCATTCATAGATTTGACAGGAAGACCTGTCAAATCTATGAATAGAAATCAGCCCCAAAACCTCACTAAAACTTCAAATAATTTTTCTTTTAAATCACATTTTTAAAATAACTATAAATTACATAAATTAACTATTTTAAACAAAAATTTAAATTTTTGAAAAAATTAATTAAAGTTTTTAACGGGGCTAAAAATAAACTTACCTTTCCTTAAAGTATTTAAAAATGATAAACCTGTGGAAAAAATGTTTCAATTTTACTTAATTAACCTCTTACCTTGTTAAAAGCAAGCCCTGTGCCTGCTTTTTCCCCGCGTAGCTTCTAGGGACTTACCCGCATGGAGAAACCTGAAAAAAAAGGGGAAGTTCCAGGTCTGCGCGCTGCCTCTCCCGCGCACGCGCTTGACCCGCAAACCCCTACCTTCAAGAGACCGGAAGTGCCGGTTTCCCGCGCATGCACAGTGCATGCGCGAAACTGGCACTTCCGGTGGCCCTACAGGTGAGTAAACAGCGCGTACTCACCCGCGGGAACTGGAATTACTGGCCCAATATTTTCAAGGTACAAAATAAATTTACCACTTCTATTATATTGAGGATTTTGAGAAATAAGGCACATCGTCCCAATATATCTTTAATTATTGTCCATGAGAAGTATACGTATCATTTGCAAATGTTTGCAAAGCATACAGAGTTCAAAAAAAGTCATATTTTGGAAATTGGACTTGGAAGGTGAGGGGGAACCTGAAGAAAGCATTAAAGTATTTTAAGAATAAGTTCCAGCTGGAATACTGTCTGGGATATTTACACCCAAACATTGCAGAATACTGATAGTTTCCTTCTAAACATAATATCAAAATAAAATTAAACCTGAAAACTGTAATTACAGAAAGTGTGCAATATTTCACCTTCAAGTTTTTGGTTCCATTCATTAAACAGAATGAGATCTCAAAAAAAGTCATGGAAGAAACACCTTTTAAAAATGAAGGTTACACAGAATTAGAATTTACTAAGAGCTAGAAGAATAGTCCCAACAATATATTTCACTTATTGCACATTGGAAGCTTTTTTACTTGAGGGAGGGGAGAAGAACCATTTGTATATTTAATGAATGGGGTATTATCAGGCATGATATTAGATCAGCATTAATTCCATTGAAAACAATAGAGGACAATTACAAGTTTGTGGAATAATGTATTCAATTCATGGGAAATAGAGAAATAAAATTGATTCCTCTTCACCCCCTCCTGATTACCCAACTTGCCTTTCTCGGTTCCATGATTACCAGCATCAACCGTCCATCCATCGACTTGGTCCCCAAATCTTTCGAAACTACTGTTATCACCGCCTTCTTCAAAAAACCTACTCTCGACACCTCCATCTTTTCCAACTATCAGCCTATGACAAAAATGAAACATTTTGTCTGTGCTTTTTCAGCGAGCTTTTTCTATATTGTTGGCCACAATATACACAGCGTAAATTTTGGTTTCTATTGACTGTTTCTGTAAGGTGAAGTTAAGATACAGATTAGTCACGATCTCATTGAATGGCGGAACAGGCTCGAGGGGCTGAATGGCCTTCTCCTGCTGCTATGTAACTACAGGAATAAACATCTTGGTTGGGCCAGCCAAAAGTCAATCAATATGCATTTGAGTTTTGATTTCTGTTGGGTAATTCAGGTTAAATATGTTAATTGTTTAAATAGCAAAGCTTTTCATTTCAAAGCCTCTGAACCACAGCGGGTTCCAGGCTTATTTCTCACGCAATCTCTGTGTTTAAATACTGTGCAATCTATGCAATTGAAAGAAGCTAAATTTTTTATGTATTTTGCTCTGGCATCACCACAGGATCTTGAAAAGGGTTGGTGAAACCTTGTGACACAGATCAAAGCACTAGGCGCCTGGAGTGCTTTTATTTATAATTCTCTCTGAGACCTGTGAGAATAAACAGAGTCAATGATTGGTTTTAATCCTTCGTTGGACTACTCTGTGGTCAGAAGCCTTCAATTGCAGCTTCCCTGCAGTTGTTTGAGCCCATAGTCAGCCTTCAACAACAGCGGTCTCTGGGCTAGTTTGACTCCACAGAAACATTTTGCCACATAATGAGGATACATTTTCAGGGATATAGTTATGTTGAAAGACAGCTCAAAAGAAGTGTCTTTGTTATTTTGATACATCTTGAAGAATATTAAAATTACTGTAAATACAAGGGCCCGGATTTTGCAGTCAGTGTCGAAGGGACAGCGCTCGCCACTGTCCTCGAGAAAAGCTGCCCACAAAGATTTAGCAGGCTCTAGAATGTAGATTTCCTCTTTGCCAACGTCAGTTTCAAACTGGCGCCGTCTACAGGGGATCTGTGGCACCCAACAACAGGGCAGGCAGCAGACAGGCTGATCAGCCAATCAGATTGAAGAATTCTCACAGACAGCAAAGCAGGAAGTAAAAAGCATGGAATATAAATCACATTTAAATCATTGTACAGAAAGCAAAATAAAGATTGGGACATACACATGGGGTTAAGGGAGAAATGTAACTATCAGAACAAAAACTTTAAAAAAAAAAATATTTTATTCAAAATCTGATTTTTAAATGTTCTTCTGAGGGACTGAGACTCCACATTTGTAGAATTAGTTTTTCAGGACCAGAGAAGTTGTTCAGCAGTAATTATGACTTAGTATGCCCTTAAAAACTCAGTTACTCCTGATTGAACAGGACTTAACATTTTAGTTGGTTTTTGCAGCAAGAATACTATGCAAATAGTTGAAGTTCACGACAAGTCAGTGATTTCGAATGATTCCATTTGCGAAGATTGCAACAGCGCACCCTGGAGGAGCAAGGTATCACTGACAGCAACTTCAGGATTTCCACGTTTAACTGCGCATGTGTGGACGCCAGAAGTTGCTGTCAGCTTTACACAATAATGACAGCGAGCGCTGATAGTTTTGTCATCATTGCAACCGCAAATTCCGGGCCATGGTTTTGAATAGTACACTGTTCATTTATCTGTTCTTTGTTAAATAAATCATCTGTCGATTTATGGCCTGAGTCTCAGTCTGATGGAGTGCACATTCAAGCTGCCTGCCGAGGATGAGGAGAATCATGTGGTACTTTCCAGTAAGCGGAAGTACAGTGGCAAGGGTCTGTTTGATTCTTGGGTCTCATGATCATTTATCTAGATATTGGGCAAGTAAAGGCAGGCTCCAGAACATAGGAGCCTCAAGGTATGCTTATGGGAGTGGTCGATTATGCTGAACTAGAGTAGACTATGAGGTTTGGTCCCTCACCTTGGTTTCTCAATTTAATAAAACTATTCTAATTATATATCTTAGCACTCAGTTAACCTTCTTTGTAACTGTTGTTTAATTGTTTGGACATTAAAAGTGATGTGTATACTATTACTGCAAAGCTTAATCTAAGTTTCCCAATGCTAATTTAATCCATTTCATTATACACTTATGTCCCACATTTTTTGACCTGCATGTAATACTTAACATGCATCAGTGCTAAATTTAATTTGCCATGTCTCTCCCCAGCTGCATAGCTCATCTAAATCTTTCTGAAAATGTTTTGCTGCATCATTGGGGGGTAATTTTAATCTAACTCACTGGGTGGAAAACCCACGGGATCGGGTGGAACGCTGGTTTTACACCCTGCCCAATATTACTCTCCACTGAATTCAATGGAGAATAAAATCAGGCAGGGAGCAAAATCAACCAGCGTTGCATCCGATCCAGTGAGTTTCCTAACAGGCGGGTTGGGTTTAAATTTCCCCCATTGTGGCTCTGCTACTCGCTTTTTCTATCATTAGCAAATTTGACCAACTTGCAGTTGGTTTTGGTATCTGTCATTTATGTAGATGAGAAACAATAGGGGGTGTCAATAAACTCAATGGAACTGAATATCAGGTGGGGCATATAATGGGCATCTGATGCGATACTGCCCATCTTGCGCAACCACCCAAGACAAATTTGTACCAGTAGAGGTTCAAATACTGGCCATGCTGCTCAACAATTCCCTCTCAGTCTGACAGTCCGACACTTATGAATACTGTCTGTTTAATAATTTCTTATCCACACCCATATTTAATCTTGGATTCCTCTGGCTTTTAGTTTAAATGGAAGTCTTTCATGTGGATTTTTGTCAAAAGCATGCTTAAAACCTAGATCGGGAGTGCTTCTATCTACTTTAGCTATTATAAGTCAAGAAAATTTGTCAGGCAAGAACTTGTCCATCCCCCACCCACCCCTCCACCCTACCCCACCCACCCCCCTCCCCCCAACCCCCCGCCCCTGCACTGCAAATCCGTGTTGACTATTTCTTATTGCCATATGGATATTCCTCCAGTCAACACCTGGAATTATTTTATCTGTAAGCAAACACACATAACTGCGTGGGTCAGTTTGCCACCGTTTAAAATAGCATGAGTTCTAGACTTGTCTACTTTCAATCTTATAGAACCTCTCTGTTGTTTTGCAATTCTTCTTTGACAATAGTCAGTGCACCAACAAATTTTATCCTGGGTCTATATAAGCATTGTAGCATATTTACTTTCTGGCTCAGGAAATTCATTAGTCTGAATCCCTGAACTTATCTAGCATTTCTGCCACATTGACTTCAAATGTTGAGTGTAGTACAAAAATCAGGTTATAAGTTAGCCAAGCACAGGCAGCGCAAGGAGCGCACGTCAACCCAAGCACCCCACCCACCCGCCCCTTCAACCACCATCTGCCCCACCTGTGACAGAGACTGTAGGTCCCGCATTGGACTCATCAGTCACCTGCGAACTCATTTTAATGTGGAAGCAAGTCATCCTCAGTTCCGAGGGACTGCCTAAGAAGATAAGTTAGCATTATCCGTTCTGGGAATACTTGTAGGAAATATTAATTTATTATTGAAGCTTGTACAGTTATGACCTCAGAAAGGTTCCCCACGGACGCCCAAATAAATTTTAGTTACTCTAAGATCTCTGATGAAATATTCTTTGCATTTGAAGGCTGAAATTTGTAATGACTTGAAAAGTTGTCCTTGTTTATGCTTCTGGGCCTGGCCAACAGATGAACTCCAGTAGGGCCAGGTCACAGAAAAGTAACGTTGAACAGATTGCCTTTCAGTAAAGTCTTGTGTTGATGGAAGCTACTCCAGCACATTACTGTGTGTGGACAGTGCAATGAAAGTAGTGTATGAAATAAATAACTATCCCTTCTTATTTACCTTGAAAGTAATGTTGGGAGACATTGTGTGGATTATAAAGGAACAGAAGAAGGCCATTTGGGTCATTGAGCCTGCTCAGCCATTATTTTAACCATGGGTGCTCATAATCTTTATATTCTCAATTTTCCACTCCTACTCCCTACTCCTTAATGCCTTCACTTCCCAATTAAGCATTTATCTTACTTTTAAACATCTCAACTCATTTTGCATCCATTGCTTTTGGGGAGGTGTATTCCATGTTCTCATAACACTTTGTGTGAAGTTTTTCCTGGATTTGCTTTTAGTAAATTTAGCTTGAACTCCTTGATTATGTTCCCTTTTTCTGGATTCTCCTATTAGAGAGAAGCGTTACTCTCTATCTATCCTGTCAATTTACTTCATTAGTTTAAATACGTTGATCAGATCACTCCTTAAACTCATCTCCTCCTGAACCACTCTGTATTTGATCTACCAATAAAATACTTCTGCCATTACTCTTCAATGTCATTACCATCTCCCCATCATCAACATCCTGAGGGTCAGCATTGACCAGAAACTCAACTGGAAAAGCCACACAAATACTGTGGCTACTAGAGCAGGTCAGAGGCTGTGTATTCTGCAACAGGTGGCTCACCTCATGACTCTCCAATGCCTCTCCACCACCTACAAGTCAGGAGTGTGATGGAATGCTCTTCATTTGCCTGGATGGGTGCAGCTGCAAAAACACTCAAGAATGTCAACACCATCCAGGACAAAGTAGTCTGCTTGAGTGGCACCTCATCCACTAGCCTAAACATCCATCCTCTCCATCACTGGTGTACCTTGGCTGCAGTGTGTACTATCTGCAAGATACGCTGCAGCAACTCTTCGAGGTCTCTTCAGCAGCATCTCCCAAACCCATGAACTCCACCACCTAGAAGGACAAGGGCAGCAGGTGCATGGGAACACCATCACCTCGCAGTTCCCCTCCAAGTCACACACGATTGTGACTTGGACATATATTGCCATTCTTTCATTGTCACTGTGTCAAAATCGCTATGTAACAACATTGTGGGAGCACCTTCACCACATATATTGCAATGGTTCAAGAAGGCTCACCTTCACCTTCTCAGGGCAATTAGAGATGGGCAATAAATGACGGCCTTCCCGGCGATGCCCACATCCTGAGAATGAATATTTTTAAAGTGCTAAGTATATACAGAAAGAAATTTACAGGATGGTGGTTATTGTGTGAGCACCAAACAACAGCTTTGAAAGCAAATCTAACACAACATTCTCAGATGTATACAGACCTCATGATTGGTTCAATTTGTATTTTACTGACCATTCCTTTTTAAATTTGAGTGGGTCAATAATACAAAATCCAGGATGACCCAGTATCTGCTATGTGGGGTTTTTTAATTCATTCAGGGGGTGTGGGCGTCGCTGGCAAAACAAACATCTATTGCCCATCCCTAATTGCCCTTGAGAAGGTGGTGGTGAGCCGCCTTCTTGAACTGCTGCAATCCGTGAAGAGAATGTACTCCCACAGTGCTGTTATGGAGGGAGTTCCAGGATTTTGACCCAGCGACGATGAAGGATCGGCGATATACTTCCAAGTCAGGATGGTGTGTGACTTGGAGGAGAACTTGCAGGTGGTGGTGTTCCCATGAACCTGCTGCCCTTGTCCTTCTAGGTGGAAGAGGTCGCAGGTTTGGGAGGTGCTGTCAAAGAAACCTTGGCAAGTTGCTGCAATGCATCTTGTAGATGGTAAACACTGCAGCCACGGTACGCCAGTGGTGGAGGGAGTGAATGTTTAAGGTGGTGGATGGGGTGCCAATCAAGTGGGCTGCTTTGTCCTGGATGGTTTCGAGCTTTTGGAGCTGCACTCATCCAGGCAAGTGGGGAGTATTCCATCACACTCCTAATTTGTGCCTTGTAGATGATGGAAAGGCTTTGGGGAGTCAGGAGGTGAGACACTCGCCACAGAATACCCAGACTCTGACCTGCTCTTGTTGCCACAGTATTTATGTGACTGGTCCAGTTAAGTTTCTGGTCAATGGTGACCCCCAGAATGTTGATGGTGGGGATTTGGCGATGGTAATGCCATCGAATGTCAAGGGGAGGTGGCTAGACTCTCTGTTGTTGGAGATAGTCAATGCCTGGCACTTGTGTGGCGCAAATGTTACTTGCCACTTAGCAGCCCAAGCCTGAATGTTGTCCAGGTCTTGCTGCATGCAGGCATGAACTTCTTCATTATCTGAGGAGTTGTGAATGGAACTTAACACTGTGCAATCATCAGCGAACATCCCCACTTCTGACCTTATGATGGCGGGAAGGTCATTGATGAAGCAGCTGAAGATGGTTGGGCCAAGGACACTGCCCTGAGAAACTCCTGGGGCTGAGATGATTAGCTTCCAACAACTACAGCCATCTTCCTTTATGCTAGGTATGACTCCAGCCAGTGGAGAGTTTTCCCCTGATTCCCAGGGCTTCTTGATGCCACACTCGGTAAAATGCTGCCTTGATGTCAAGGGCAGTCACTCTCACCTCACCTCTAGAATTCAACTCTTTTGTCCATGTTTGGACCAAGGATGTAATGAGGTCTGGAGACAATTTGTTTTGAATTAACGGTAGATGAAAAATCCTATGAGAAATGCAGTTGTTTAGAAAATCTGATGAGAAAAGCCTGTTTGAAAGCCTCAGAAGAGGCAGGTTTATATTCCTGAAAGATAAACAGGAAATTCTGTGTATGCTTAAGTAATTTATAAAAGATTAGATTAGTTCTTATGGTTGCAACCTCTTTATTATTTTGTTGGCTCGAGTTACATAAAAGACTTCTTAATGTAAATATATAACTACTAAAGTTCTGTTAAAACTATTTTCTTGTTCATTATTTATTTAATAAATTTGTTTGATGTTTGAAACCCATCTGAACCTCTGCCGTTTTCGAAGATTTGAAATGGAATCTTATCGAGACAGAAGATAGACCAGTACCTGAAAGGAATTATCAAACCGCGTCTGCTGTTCATTAACCTGGGCCTATTACTGAAAGTTTACCTAGAGTTACTCAGCGATTCTCCCGCTCCGCCACCATAACTCTGTCGCAAGTGTGATGGAAGTAGGGTTTCTGCTGCACGAGCGGCAAAGTTACGGTGCCAGAACGGGAGACGCTCTGAGGAAATTCATCCCCCACATACACCACATCTACTACATTTCCTCCATCTGCCATATCTGTCATCACCTCAAGCAATTCTATCAGGTTTGTGAAGGATGATCTTCCATTCTGAAATCTATACTGGCTGCTTTTAATTGTTTTCTCTTGTTCCACATTTTCCAAAGGAACATGGTGATTGATAAATTATTTTTTTGCTTAAAATTTGAAAAGTGGCAGTGCTTTTTGAATATTTCATACAACTTCTAAAACTTGTGTGAATAAGGTTTTTTATTGTTGTATAATGTAGTTGCTCTTAGTTCTTCATACCTGTCCTTATGGCCATGTCCCTCCCCCCACCACGTACAATTATATAATGGTTTCGATTTCCTGAAAGTTGCATTGCCTAGTCGAGTGAGTTACACTTATCCAAATCAGTATGCCCTCAAACAAATTCTAACATATGTTATGAATACGGAGACGCTATTTATCCTTTACTGCCAATCTTCAAACAATAAAGAGCAGCAAAGACTAACTGGTAAACCTATGGACCCACAGTTCAATCTGTGCAAGAAGGTGATTAGTGGATTACAAAACAAGCATATATCTGAAAGGCAAGAGAGGTAATTTTGGAGTTATGTAACCACCGTCTTCAACAATGGTTAGGTCACGTTTGAAGCAGAAAGAGAAGGCTTCAGGAGAAGGGTGAAGAACAGCAGCATGAATGAGAGACACCAAGAAAATAATCAAGTTGGCAAAAAGAGTACGCAGGTGGTGGATGTTTAAGCTAGTGGATGAGGTACCAATCAAGCAAACTGCTTTGTCCTGGATGGTGGCGAACTTCTTCAGTGTTGTTGCAGCTGCACCCAACCAGGCAAGTGAAGAGTACAAAAGCAAAATACTGCAGATGCTGGAAATCTGAAATAAAAACAGAAAATGCTGGAAATACTCAGCAGGTCAGGCAGCATCTGTGGAGAGAGAAACAGAGTTAACGTTTCAGGTCGATGACATTTTGTCAGAACTGGAAAAAGTTAGAGATGTAACAGATTTTAAGCTAGTGCAGGAGCAGGGAAAGGGGGAGGGGAGGAAAGAACAAAAGGGAAGGTCTGTGATAGGGTGGAAGACTGGAGAGATTAAAAGACAAAAGGGATGATGGTGCAAGGCAAAAGGAGATGGTAATGGGACAAGATAAGAAACAAAAGATGAGTCTAGAAGAGGTGTAAATGGGAATGGAAGAATCATCAACAGCTGCCATGTGAAAAAATAGGGCAGAGGTTATGGTCTGAAACTGTTGAACTCGATGTTGAATCCAGAAGGGACTGAAGTGATGTTAAGTGAAGAGTATTCCATCACACTCCTGCCTTGTGCCTTGTAGGTGGTGGAGAGGATTTGAGAGTCAGGAGGTGAGCCAGTCACCTCAAGATCAAAAAAGATATAAAGACATTTAAGATAGAAAGTGGGGAGGTAATTGATAAACTAATCAAACTTATAGAGGATAAAACCCTTGGTCCGGATGGATTGCATCCGCGTATATTAAAAGAAGTTAGGGAAGAGATAGTAGAGGCACTATTACATATATATAAAAAGTCATAAAAATGGGAATAGTGCCAGAGGAATGGCGGACAGCTAATGTGATTCCTATATCTAAAAAGGGAGATAGAACAAGCCCTGGGAACTATAGACCAATTAGCTTAATGTCAGTGGTAGGAAAGATAATGGAATCCTTAATCAAGGATGTAATAGAAAAACATCTAGGAACTGAAAATATAATAAAGAGTAGACAGCACGGATTCCAAAAGGGAAGGTCATGCTTGACCAAACTTATTGAATTCTTTGAAGAAGTAACAGAAAGGTTAGATAAGGATAAAGCAGTAGACGGAATATAATTTGATTTTCAAAAGGCCTTCGATAATGTATCACATAGTAGACTCATGACTAAGGTCAGAACATGTGGAGTCAGGGGAGAAGTAGCAGAATGGAGAGCAAGCTGGCTACAGAACAGAAAGTAGGGGTTAAAGGTAGTTACTCAGATTGGCAAATGGTGGGAAGTGGTGTTGCACAAGGGTCAGTGCTGGGACCACTGCTGTTCACTATTTACATAAACAATTTGGACTCGGGAATCGGAAGTATAATTCAAAATTTGTGGATGACACCAAATTGGGGGTTGTAGTTAATACAGAGGAGGACTGCGACAAAATACAGGAAAATATTAATAAACTTGCAGAATAGGCGTGTAATTGGCAAATGAACTTCAATATAGATAAGTGTGAGATAGTACATGTTGATAGGAAGAATAAGGATAATATACTCCTTGGAAAATAAGGGCTGGATTTTCAATGACCCATGGAGTCGGGTTTGGAGTCGGGGGGGGGGGGGTTAAAGTTGCAGATTCGGGGGTCCCGACCCCATCCCGCCTCCAACCCGCCTCCATGCCAGTTTCTCTGGCGGCGGGTACCCGACCTGTTCTGAGACCCGACTCCCCGAGGCGGGAAGGGATTAGTGACAATTAACTGCCTGTTAACAGGTAGTTAACAGGCAGTGTTTTGCATAATCCCTATTTTAAAAAGAAAAGTGTGGGCTTCCCGACAGGTGGCAACCACGCCAAGTTATCGGGTCGGGCCGTGGGTCTGCAGGGGTTGGAGGGGTCGATATGTCCGGTGGGCAGGTGAGTGATGGGTGCATGTGTGCAGAGGTAAGTGTGTAAGGTAAGTGCTAAGTGTTGGAAAAAGTTTTACTTACCTTAACTTCCTCCTGCAGGTGTCAGCCCTTCAGTTCTCGGGAGTTAGAAATCTCACTGGCACAGAAAGCAGGAAAGCCGTGGTTCTGTCAGAAACTGCAGCCTTCTGTTTTCTGTGCTGGAATGATTTCTAACTCAGCCTGAAAGGAAGGACTGAAGTTAGAAATCATATTGTCAGTGTTTGACAGCTTCACAGAGCTGTCAAACGTTGATATTTCATCTGTCAAAAGCTCTTGACAGATGAAATGTCAGTCTGTGACGTCACCTGTTGCCGGGTGGCCCTTAATTGGCCTGCTGAGCCCACTGGGCGGGCTCAACAAGGTCAATCAAGGGAAAATACAGTGGGTTGGCCACATCTCGATGGAGGCGGGTTCACAAGCCAGAATGTGTGATTCCTGACCCCAACACGACTCCAACTTCAAAATCCAGCCCTAAGTGTCTAAATGGGGTAGAGGAGCAGAGAGAACTGGGGGTACAGATACACAAATCACTAAAAGTAGCAACACAGGTTAATAAAGCTATTAAAAAAGCAAGCAAAACACTGGGGTTCATTTCCAGAGGGATAGAATTGAAAAGCAGAGAAGTTATGTTAAACTTGTATAGAACCTTGGTTATACCTCACTTGGAGTACAGTGAACAGTTCTGGTCTCATATTATAAAAAGGATATAGAGGCACTGGAGAAGGTGCAAAAAAGATTTACTAGAATAATACAGAACTGAGAGGTTATACCTATCAGGAAAGATTGACAAGCTGGGGCTCTTTTCTTTAGAAAAGAGAAGACTGAGGGGTGACTTGTTAGAGGGCCTCAAGATTATAAAAAGGTTTGATAGGGTAGACGTAGGGAAGACGTTACCACTTGTGGGCGAAACCAGAACTAGGGCCCAAAAATATCAGGTAGTCACTAATAAATCCAATAGGGAATCCAGGAGAAACTTCTTTACCCAGAGAATGTGGAACTTGCTACCACAGGGAGTAGTTGAGGCGAATAGCATAGATGCATTTAAGGGGAAGCTAGATAAACACAGGAGGGAGAAAGGAATAGAAGGATATGTTGATGGGGGTAGATGAAGAAGGGTGGTAGAAGGCTCGTGTGGAGCATAAACAGTAGCATAGACCTGTCGGGCCAAATGGCCTGTTTCTGTGCTGTAAATACTTTGTAACTTTGTAAAATACCCAACCTCCGACTTGCTGTAGTGTAGCCACGCCATTTATGTGGCTGGTCCAGTTCAGTTTCTGGTCAATGGTGACCCCCCAGGATGTTGATAGTGGGAAGATGGTGATGACACTGAACGTCAAGAGGAGGTGGTTAGACCTTATTTGAGATGGTCAGTGCCTGACACTTATGTGGCACACATAATACTTGCCACTTCTCAGCCCAAGCTCAAGCCTGCATGTTGTCCAGGTCTTGTTGCGTGCGAGCATGGACTGCTTCATTATCTGAGGAATTGTGAATCGAGCTCAACACTGTGCAGTCATCAGTGAACATCCCCACTTCTGAACTTTTGGTGGAGGGAAGGTCATTGATGAAGCAGCTGAAAATAGTTGTGCCTCGGACGCTGCCCTGAGGAACTCCTGCAGTGATGTCCTGGGGCTGAAATAATTGGCTTCCAACAACCACAACTATCATTCTTTGTGCTAGGTATGACTCCAGCCAGTGGAGAGTTTTCCCCTGATCCCCATTGACTTCAATTTTATTAGGGATTCTTGGTGCCACACTCGTTTTGAATGCTGCCTTGAAGTCAAGGGCAGTCACTCTCACCTCACCTCTAGAATTCAGCTCTTGTGTCCATGTTTGGAGTTGAGTGGTCCTGGCAGAACCCAAACTGAGCATCGATAAGCAGGTTATTGGTGAGTAAGGGCCGCTTAATAGCAATGTTGATGACTCCTTTCATCACTTTGCTGATGATTGGGAGTAGGCTGATAGGACAGTACAGTAGAGAGTGCTCTTCTGAAATTGAGGTTGGAGCTGAGGCACATTATTGCGGCAGAGTCAAGGGTTGAGGGTTGCTTTACTCTACATCTGACTGTAATATACCTGAGCTGCTAATGTTTGATGCTGACACTGGGTGCCTGAAATGGGAAAAATTTAATTCCCTAGCATTGACATCACTCTCCTTGATGAGGGAAAAAATTATACCTAAGCCTTGTAATTGCAGTCATTAAAAAGTTATTTGAATAATCACTGTTATTTTAATTCCCTGTTTAAAATTACACAATGAGTAGCCAATTAAAATGCATTTATATATCTGATGAATACAGGTTAAGTTTGCTGGTTGTTAGTGTAAGATCACAATTGTAAAATTTGTCATATATAGTAGCAAGTAATGTACCACTCATCCATCTTAAAGTTTGGTTCCTATCAGAGAATATGTCGATAAAACTTTTTTTTTTAATGTTTAGATTTTGAATTGTTTTGGCATTGTTACACTTCCAGCTCGGATTGGAGGGGGGAAAAGAGACTCACTTCAGAACAACTGAAAAACCAGCTTAATTTAATCATGTATGGTCATTAGGTGGTGCTATGGGTTAGCAGACAAGCCTTCCCTCTGAAACCTGAGATTGCATCCAGTCCAGACTGAAAGTTTCCTCTAACTGCTGCCTGGCAATGTCCTTCATTAAGGAAGCAATAGCAGGGCATTTGGAAAATCATAATGCAGTCAAGCAGAGTCAGCATGGTTTTATGAAAGGGAAATCATGTTTAACAAATTTGCTGGAGTTCTTTGAGGATGTAACGAGTAGGGTGGACAAAGGTGAGCCAGTGGATGTGGTGTATTTGGATTTCCAGAAGGCATTCAATAAGGTGCCACATAAAAGGTTACTGCATAAGATAAGAGCTCACGGAGTTGGGGGTAATATATTAGCATGGATAGAGAGTTGGCTAACTAACAGAAAGCAGAGAGTTGGGATAAATGGGTCATTTTCCAGTTGGCAAATGGTAACTAGTGGGGTGCCACAGGGATCGATGCTGGGGCCTCAACTATTTACAATGTACATTAATGACTTGGATGAAGGGACCGAGTGTAATGTAGCCAAGTTTGCGGATGATACAAAGATGGGTGTGAAAGCAAGTTGTGCAGAGGACTCAAAGAACCTGCAAAGGGATATAGACAGGCGAAGTGAGTGGGCAAACATTTGGCAGATGGAGTATAATGTGGGAAAGTGCGAGGTTATCCACTTTGGCAGAAAAAATAAAAAAGCAAATTATTATTTAAATGGAGAGAGATTACAAATGCTACAGTTCAGAGGCACCTGGGGGCCCTCGTGCATGAAACACAAAAAGTTAGCATGCAGGTACAGCAAGTAATCAAAAAGGCAAATGGAATGTTGGCCTTTATTGCAAGGGGGTTGGAGTATAAAAGCAGGGAAGTCCTGCTACAACTGTACAGGGTATTGGTGAGACCACACCTTGAGTACTGCGTACAGTTTTGGTCTCCTTATTTAAGGAAGGATATACTTGCATTGGAGGCAGTTCAGAGACGATTCACTCAGTTGATTCCTGAGATGAGGGGGTTGACTTATGAAGAAAGGTTGAGCAGGTTGGGTCTATACTTATTGGAATTTAGAAGAATGAGAGGTGATCTTATTGAAACATATAAGATACTGAGGGGGCTGACAAGGTAGATGCAGAGAGGATGTTTCCCCTCGTGGGGAAATCTAGAACTCGGGGGCATTGTTTCAGAATAAAGGGTCGCCCTTTTAGAACTGAGATGAGGAGGAATTTCTTCTCTCAGAGGGTTGTAAATCTGTGGAATTCTCTGCCCAGAGAGCTGTGGAGGCTGGGTCATTAAATACATTTAAGGTGGAGATAGACAGATTTTTGCAAGATAAGGGAGTGAAGGGTTATGGGGAGCGGGCAGGGAAGTGGCTTTGAGCCCAAGATCAGCCATGATCTTATTGAATGGTGGAGCAGGCTTGAGGGGCCAAGTGGCCTGTTCCTGCTCCTATTTCTTATGTTCGTAACCTCAATTTAAATGTTTAGAGCGTGGTGCTTCGACCCTCCTGGCTGTATCTAGGCATATGCTCACCTCTTTCCTGGGCAAAACTGTGACAATTCCAGCCAGAGAAGAGCCAAGCAATGTAAATGTGGTTCTGCCTGGTTGGAAGCAGAACTGCAGCAGTCTCAGACAGTGTAAATGTACCTTAAACGTGCCCTACATGAGCTGGAAGCGCTTGATTTTAACACTGGGTTCCTCAGTGATCCATTCCCAATAATTAACATGTCGCAAGTTGACGAGCACAAAAACTGTACATTTCAGAACCAAGATGTGGGATGGGGCACTGACCCATCGCTGAGGGCCTGAACAAAGAAACTGCATTTTTAGTTTCAAACCAGTAAAACGCACCACGGGAGAAGTCTAAGGAGCACCACGGACAACGAGAGAATTTGAGAAAGTGACGTCAAAGTAAACACGGAGGAGGAGCTGGTGAGAGTCCTGGAATAAAAGGGTAAGTAGATTCAGAAATAGTTCAAAATAATTACTAATTTCAAATCACATTAAATCCATTTACTAATAGTTAAATAAGTAAATATATAAATAAATAATCAGAGTAATTAATTAGATCTACGGGGATAAAATAAACTAAGTAAGGGATACTAACACTAAAGGGATCCAAAATTGTATTAAGTAAGAATCTGGTATACATAAATATTAAATAAATAAATAATAAACAGAAGTTACATGGGTACTAAGATAAAAGATAAGAGGTACAGTAGTCTCTAAATAGAATGGAGGGATGGCTGAAACCCGTTGCCTGCAATTCCTGTGCCATGTGGGAACTCCAGGACCCTTCAGGTGTCCTGGGTGACCATGCGTGCAGGAAGTGCCTCCAGCTGCTCAAGCTTGAGCTCAGGGTTTCTGAGCTTGAGGAACGGCTGGAATCACTGCAGGGCATATGGGAGTCTGAGACTGTCCTAGCTTGCACCTTCCAGGAAGTGGTCACCCCATAGCCAGAGAAAGCTCAAGACCCTAAGTGGGTGGCCATCCAGCTAGGTAGGAAGAGGCAGGCAGATTAGGAATCCTCCAGCATTTTGCGCTCACTAACCAGTTTTCAGTATTGAATACCAGTGAGGGTGAGGAGTGCAGTCCGGAGCATGACACAGTGGGGCAAAGGACGGCACAGGGAGCACAGTGAAGTGTAGGAATGCAGTGGTTATAGAGGATTTAATAATCAGGAGGACAGACAGGCATTTCTGCAACCGCCAAAGTGAGTCCCGCATGGTGTGTCGCCTCCCTGGTGCCAAGGTAAAGGATATCACTGACATTTTGAGGGGGAAAGGGGAACAGCCAGAAGTCATGATCCATGTGAGAACAAATGACATAGGAAGGAAAAGGGTTGAGGTCCTGCAGTCAGAGTTTCAGGAGCTAGGGAGGAAGTTAAAAAGCAGGACCTCAAAGGTAATCATCTCTGAATTACTCCCAGTACCACGCGCTAGTGAATTAAAGAATAGTAGGGTAAAACAGTTTAATGGTGGCTGGAGAAATGGTGCAGGAGGGAGGGCTTCAGATTCCTGAGGCATTGGGACCAGTTCTGGGGCAGGAGGGACCTGTTCATGATGGACGTGTTGCACCTCAACAGAGCTGGGACCAATGTCCTCACGGAGAGGGTAACTAGTGCTGTGGGGGAGAGTTTAAACTAATTTGGCAGGGGGATGGGCACCAGGATGAAACATTTGAGAGGAGGAACAAGGTGCAGAGAGGACTGGGAGAGGCAAATAGCACTAGAGTAAAGAATAGTTCATAAACAGGAGGGATCAGACAGGAGGCAAATGTGAGACAGTCTAAGATGGGTTTGGAGTGTCTGTGAGTAATGCACATAGCGTGGTAAATAAGGTTGGTGAGCTGCAGGCACAAGTCGCCACATGGAACTATGACATAGTGGCAGCAACAGAGACCTGGCTCAATCAAGGGGAGGATTGAGAAATTAATATTCCTGGCTACAAGCTAGTCAGGAAAGATAGGGAAGGAAGAAAAAGGGAGGGGGGTGGCAGTATTGATCAAACAAAATATTATAGCACTGGAAAGGGATGATGTAATTGAGGGGTCCAAAATTAGAATTAAGGAACAATAGATAGCCCAATTGGCCTCCTTCTGCACTTAAACATCCTATGGTTCTATGATAAACACTTTCTTTAATCCCACAGCTGTCACTCAGAGTACAGTTGTAATTTTAAATTATAAAGGCCAATAGGCTGGCTGTATTTTCGAATCTTGGATAGTTTTAAGAATCATTTTTAAAAGATTGACAGGTAAATTAGTGAAAAGAAAAAAGTCTCTAGTTTTCCCCCCTCTAATTCAATTTGATTTTTACCCTGTTTTAATCTACTCACCCAACAATTGTGGTTTGTGGTTAAAATTTACATAATAGCGTTTCACTTTCTAAAAATCAGATTATTTATATCAAGTGAAATATATTGAATGTATTGAATAAAAATGAATATAACCTAGCAATGAAACCATCCATATTTCATAATGGCCAATGCTGTTCGAAGTTGGTCGCTGCTGTTTGTCACAGTTTAAGTTTATGTTGTTGCACAGTGGCCCCCTCTGGTGGTACTTGATCACACAGCCACCCAGAGCATAAATGTGAACAAGTTTATTTCTGCTGTGATGCTGAATTTTCAGTGAAGTGAATGAATCAGACCGTGGTGGCAACATTGTGTCAGGCTCAGATTTCTCATCTCAAAAATCAAATTAGACCAGCAAAGGATTCCAAACGATTGGTAGTTCATTCTATATACAAATCCAAGATGACCCAGTTTGTAGCAATTGTATATATAAAATATTTGAAAAAACGATGTCACTCCCAATCATTCAAAAGCACCTGATATTAATGTGTGAGATTGTTTTCATGGAGAAATCTAGAACCATCAGAATTCACTCATGCACATTAACATAAAGAAGCCATTAACTTTTTGATAGAACAAATGATTTACAACGTGTACACAATAATTCCTGCAAGTATTTTGAATGGTCTTTGACCAATGCCTTGTGTTCCAAAGCAGCCTGTGATTGAACCAACACTTCTAATGATATGAAAAAATCTAACATCAGGATTATCAACGTGGAATCATAGAATCATAGAAATTTATGGCACAGGAGGCCATTCGGCCCATCGTGTCTGTGCCGGCTGAAAAAGAGCTATCCAGACTGATCTCACTTTCCAGCTCTTGGTCCGTAGCCTTGTAGGTTGCGGCACGTCAAGTGCATATCCAAGTACTTTTTAAATGTGATGAGGGTCTCTGCCTCTACCACCCTTTCAGGCAGCGAGTTCCAGACCCCCACCACCCTCTGGGTGAAAAAAGTTCTCCTCAACTCCCCTCTAATCTTTCTACCAACTACTTTAAATCTGTGCCCCCTGGTTATTGACCTCGCTGCTAAGGGAAATAGGTCCTTCCTATCCACTCTATTTAGGCCCCTCATAATTTTATACACCTCAATTAAATCTCCCCTCAGCCTCCTCTGTTCCAAAGAAAACAACCCCAGTCTATCCAATCTTTCCTCACAGCTAAAGTTCTCCAGTCCTGGCAACATCCTTGTAAATCTCCTCTGTACCCTCTCTAGTGCAATCACATCTTTCCTGTAGTGTGGTGACCAGAACTGTACGCAGTACTCTAGCTGTGGCCTAACTAGTGTTGTATACAGTTCTAGCATAACCTCCCTGCTTTTATATTCTATGCCTCTGCTAATAAAGGAAAGTATCCCGTATGCCTTCTTAACCACCTTATCTACCTGCCCTGCTACCTTCAGGAATCTGTGGACCTGCACTCCAAAGTCCCTCTGTTCCTCTACACTTCTCATTATCCTACCATTTATTGTATATTCCCTTGCCTTGTTAGCCCTCCTCAAATGCATTACCTCACACTTCTCTGGATTGAATTCCATTTGTCACTTTCCTGCCCGCCTGACTAGTCCATTGATATCTTCCTGCAGTCTACAGCTTTCTTCCTCACTATCAACCACACGGCCAATTTTTGTATCATTACATAGGATTACATAAGCACAGAAACAGGCCAATTGGCCCAACCAGTCTATGCCAGCGTTTAATCCACTCGAGCCTCCTCCCGTCTTTCCTCATCTAACCCTATCAGCATAACCCTCTATTCCCTTCTTCCTCATATGCTTATCTAACCGCCCCTTAAAATGCATCTATACTATTCCCTTCAACCACTCCCTGTGGTAGCGATTTCCACATTCTCACCACTCTCTGGGTAAGGAGGTTTCTTCTGAATTCCCTATTTGATTTCCTGGTGACTATCTTATATTGATGGCCTCTAGTTTTGCTCTTCCCCACAAGTGGAAACACTGGGCTGGATTTTCATTGACCCGTGGAGGCGGGTTTGGAGGCGTGTGGGGGGTTAAAATTGCGAAAACTGGCGGGCGGGCACAAGCCCGCCTCCATCCCACCTCCACACAATTTTCATTAAATCGTGTCTGCTGGTCCCGACTCCGTCCCGCCTCTAAGAGGCGGGATAGGCTGTTAAGGCCCTGAACAAGCACTAAATTGCCTCTATAATGCCATTTTGAAAGGCCTTTGTGATTTTAACCCTTTTTATAAGAACATAAGAACATAAGAAATAGGAGCAGGAGTAGGCCAATCAGCCCCTTGAGCCTGCTCCGCCATTCAATAAGATCATGGCTGATCTGATCCTAACCTCAAATCTAAAGAACACAAGAAGTAGGAGCAGGACCCGGCCACTCAGCCCCTGGGCCCGCTCCGCCACCCACAGGGCTTTGACTGATCCGAACTCAGCCTCATGTCCAATTTCCTGCCCGCTCCCCGTAACCCCTAATTCCCTTCACTTCTAGGAAACTGTCTATTTCTGTTTTAAATTTATTTAATGATGTAGCTTCCACAGCTTCCTGGGGCAGCAAATTCCACAGACCTACTACCCTCTGAGTGAAGAAGTTTCTCCTCATCTCAGTTTTGAAAGAGCAGCCCCTTATTCTAAGATTATGCCCCCTAGTTCTAGTTTCACCCATCCTTGGTAACATCCTTACCGCATCCACCCGATCAAGCCCCGTCACAATCTTATATGTTTCAATAAGATCGCCTCTCATTCTTCTGAACTCCAATGAGTAGAGTCCCAATCTACTCAACCTCTCCTCATATGTCCACCCCCTCATCCCCGGGATTTTCTACGTGAAGCACGCCTGTTCTGAACCACGAATGTGAAACCTGGCAGGAGCATGGCTAGCTGGCTGGCTGGCTGGCTGGCATATCTGGATGGATGGATGGATGAGGAGGAGACATATCTGGATGGATGGATGAGGAGGAGACATATCTGGGAGTGGTGGTGCAAAAATATCTGGGAGCAGACTTTCGGGCTGCTGCTGCTCATTTTGCATCCAGGTCCTCTCACAGCAAAGGCCAGGCAGTCTTTGCAGACCTTCAATGCAGCAGCAATGATGACATCATCAGAGGCGACTTTCAGACTGAAAACACTAATTGGTTCATGGGTTCCCACACGCTGGAACTCAATTGCCCAATTAGGTGAAAATCGCATCAATCTCCCACATCCAATTGCAGTCGGGTGGATAACACGAAAAGTGGATGACATGACCCCAACCCGCCCCAGTATCAAAATCCAGCCCACTATCTCTGTATCCACTCTATCAAAATCTTTCATAATTTTAAAGACCTCTATTAGGTCACCCCTCAGCCATCTATTTTTCAAGAGAAAAGAGACACAGCCTGTTCATCCTTTCCTGATATGTATACCCTCGTATTTCTGGTATCACCCTTGTAAATCTTCTCTGCACTCTCTCCAGTGCCTCTATATCCTTTTTATAATATGGCGACCAGAATTGAACGCAGTACTCCAAGTGTTGTCTAACCAAGGTTCAATACACGTTTAGCATTACTTCTCTACTTTTCAATTCTATCCCTCTAGAAATAAACCCTAGTGCTTGGTTTGCTTTTTTATGGCCTTGTTAACCTATGTCGCTACTTTTAGTGATTTGTGTATTTGTACTCAGAGATCTCTTTGCTCCTCTACCCCACCCGGACTCGCACCCTCCAAGTAATATGTGACGTCCCAATTCTTCCTACCAAAATGTAATACCTCATATTTATTTGTGTTAAAATTCATTTGACAATTATATGCCCATTCTGCAAGTTTATTAATGTCTCCCTGTAATTTGTTGCAGTCCTCCTCAGTATTGACTATCCCCCCCCAATTTGGTGTCATCCACAAATTTAGAAATTGTGTTTTTGATTCCAAAATATTAATCATTAATATAAACTGTGAACAACAGTGGTCCCAGCACTGATCCTTGTGGAACACCACTACCCATCTTCTGCTACGCTGAATAGCTACCCTTTACCTGTACTCTCTGCTTTCTGTCTTGAAGCCAGCTATCTATTCTGCTACTTATTCCTTGACTCCGTATTCTCTGACCTTATTCATTAGTCTATTATGTGGTACATTATCGAAGGCCTTTGAAAATCTAGATAAATCGCATCTACTACCTTACCCTTGTCTACTCTCTCTGTTACCTCTTCAAAAAATTCAATGAAGTTGGTCAAGCAAGACTTTCCCTTTTGAAATCCATGCTGACTATTCATTATTATATTTTTGGTTTCTAGATGTTCTATTCTTTTCCTTTAGTAGGGATTCTATTATTTTTCCTACCACCGATGTTAAGCTGACTGGTCTATAGTTCCCTGGACATGTTCTATCTCCCTTCTTAAATATAGGTATTACGTTAGTTATCCACCAGTCCTCTGGCACTACACCTTTTTCTAATGAATTATTAAATATGTGTAGTAATGCCTCTGCCATCTCTTCCCTAGATTCTTTTAAAATGCATGGCTGTAATCCGTCCGGACCAGGGGTTTTATCCTCTGAGTTTGATTAGTTTATTTAATATATCTCCTCTTTTTATTTTAAATGAACTTATCTCATTACTAATCTCATCATCCGATGTCATGTCTACCTGTTCTATCTCCCTTGTAAATACTGGGCCAGAAATTCGGTTTTCCGGCTTCCTGTGGGTGCAAGCATCGCGCGCGTACTTACCTACCGTGCCTGCCGTTGTGTTTTGGGCCCACGAGAACTTCGGGTCCTGGGCCTCCTCCAGCTGCCGGCGCGCAGTGCTTGTGTATCCCAGGGGCGCAGTTAGTTCGAAGCATCCCCTTGGATCACATGGGCCATGGAGAGCCAATCCTAGCAGGGCATTTTCATTCATAGATTTGACAGGAAGACCTGTCAAATCTATGAATTGAAATCAGCCCCAAAACAACACCTAAACTTCAAATAATTTTTTTTTTAAATCACATTTTTAAAATAACTATTAGTTAAATAAATTAACTACTTTAAACAAAAATTCAAATTTTTGAAAAAATTTAAATACTTTTTAACGGTGCTAAAAATAAACTTACCTTTCTTTAAAGTATCTAAAAAAGATAAACCTGTTGAAAAAATTTTTAAATTGTAATTAATTAACCACTCACCTTGTTAAAAACGGGTCTTGCCCTATTCCCATCCCGACCTTCATTTTTTTATTTATGTGCCTGTAAAATATTTTACTATTTTGTTTTATGTTCCTTGATAATTTAATTTCATAGTTCCTCTTTGCCTTCCTAATTGTTTTTTAGACTTCTCTCCTAATCTCTTTGTATTCTCCCTTATCATGCTCTCCTCTGCTGTCCATGTACTTAACGTATGCCTCTTTCCTTACCCTCAATTTTTCCCTTATGGTTTTATTCATCAATGGTGTCTCATTAGTGTTTAGCTTGTTCTTGTTTTTTAGCGGAATATATTTTTTCTGGACTCTTGAAAACTATTTTAAATGTTTCCTATTGCTGTTCTACATCATTGTTTGCCAATATTGTTGTCCATTTTATTTTCCCAGGTTCTATTCTCAGCCCCTCAAAATCAGCTTTTCTCCAATCTATTAACCTGGTCTTCGTCATATTTTTCCTTCTCAATTATCATCTTAAAGCGTATTATATTATGGTCACTATTGCTTAGCTGTTCCCCTACTTTTACTTCTCTTATCAGCTCTGGTTGAAGAAAGTAAGGAGTTGTGGGATAGAGGGAAATTTGGCCGATTGGATAAGTAACTGGCTATCTCATAAAAGACAGAGGGTGGTGGTGGATGGAACATTTTCGGACTGGAGACCAGTTACCAGCGGTGTGCCACAGGGGTCGGTGCTGGGTCCTCTGCTGTTTGTGATTTTTATCAATGACTTGGAGGAGGGGACTGAAGGGTGGATCAGTAAATTTGCTGATGACACCAAGATTGGTGGAGCAGTGGATGAGGTGGAGGGCTGTTGTCGGCTGCAAAGAGACATTGATAGGATGCAGAGCTGGGCCGAAAAATGGCAGATGGAATTTAACCCTGATAAGTGCGAGGTGATTCATTTTGGTAGGGCAAATTTGAATAAGGATTACAGGGTCAACGGCAGGGTTCTGAGGAACGTGGAGAAGCAGAGGGATCTGGGGGTTCATATCCACAGATCTCTGAAGGTTGCCACTCAAGTGGATAGAGCAGTAAAGAAGGCCTATGGTGTGTTGGCGTTTATTAACAGAGGGTTTGAGTTTAAGAACCGTGAGGTTATGCTGCAACTGTACAGGACCTTGGTGAGACCACATTTGGAATATTGTGTGCAGTTCTGGTCACCTCACTATAGGAAGGACGTGGAAGCATTGGAAAGAGTGCAAAGGAGATTTACCAGGATGCTGCCTGGTTTGGGGGGGAGGTCTTATGAGGAAAGATTGAGGGAGTTGGGGCTTTTCTCTTTAGAGCGGAGGAGGATGAGAGGCGACTTAATAGAGGTTTATAAGATGATGAGGGGGATAGATAGAGTGGATGTTCAGAGACTATTTCCTCGGGTAGAGGCAGCTGTTACAAGGGGGCATAACTATAAGGTGCATGGGGGGAGATATAGAAGGGATGTCCGAGGTAGATTCTTTACTCAGAGAGTGGTTGGGGTGTGGAATGGACTGCCTGCTGTGATAGTGGAGTCGGACACTTTAGGAACTTTCAAGCGGTTATTGGATAAGCACATGGAGCACACCAGAGTGATAGGGAGTGTGATAGCTTGATCTTGGTCTCGGACAATGCTCGGCACAACATCGAGGGCCGAAGGGCCTGTACTGTGCTGTACTGTTCTATGTTTCTATGTTTCTATGGTTCATTCCCCATTACTAGATCCAGTAGCAAATCCTCCCTTGTTGGGTTTTTTACATATTGGGTTAGAAAGGAGTCCTGTACACATTGTAGGAACTCCATTCCCTTATCTCCTTACTGACCTCTCCTGTCCAATTAGTATCGGGGTAGTTGAAATCCCCTGTGATTATTATTCTATGTTTTTTACTCATTTACCTAATTGTTTGCATATTTCTTCCTCCACCTCCCTTTCACTATTAGGTGGTCTGTAGATTACCCCTATTAGTGTGATTGATCCTTTATTATCTTTTATCTCTATCCGCAAGGATTCTATTTCTGTCTTGCTGATAGCTGCATCAGTTTTTCCTACTGCCATTATTTATCCCTAATAAGTAAAGCTACTCCACCTCCTCTTTTTCCCTCTCTATCTTTTCTAAATACCCTGCAATGTTTAATTTCCAGTCCTGATTTTTCTGTAGCCATGTCTCAGTAATCCCTACTATGTCTGGTTGCCTCCAGCTCCCCTGTTATATTACGAACACTGCGTGCATTGCTATACAGACAGTTTAACTCATTTTTATTAGCAGTTCCTCTCACTTTATTTTTAACCATCTTTTTAAACTCCTGTTCTATAACTCTATTTGTTCCCTGGCCATCAATCTCCTCCCTTACTTTATTTTTAACCATCTTTTTAAACTCCTGTTCTATAACTCTATTTGTTCCCTGGCCATCAATCTCCTCCCTTACTTTATTCTTTCCTATGCTCTCCTTTCCTGTTTTGTTTATATTTAAGCTGGTTTCATTTATTTAGATCTCTCGCCCCGTCTTACTAGTTTAAAGCCTTTGCCACCTTCCTATTTACCCTTTCCGCTAGGACACGGGTCCCATCCCGGTTCAGGTGAAGCCCATCCCATTGGTACAGCTCCTTCCTGTCCCAGTACTGGTGTCAGTGTCCCGTGAAAATAACCCCTCTTTCCCACACCAGCCCTTTAGCCACGTGTTAATTCTTCTGATCTGAATGTTTCTATGCCAATTTGCATATGGCTCGGGCAATTATCCAGAGATTATTACCCTCGAGGTCCTGCTTTTTAATTTAGCTCCTAACTCCTGATACTCCCTCAGCAGAACCTCCTCCCTGTCCCTACCTATGTGGTTTGTTACGGCATGGATCACGACAACTGGATTTACCCCCTCCCTTTCCAAATTCCTCTCCCTTTCCAAATTCCTCTCCAGCTGCCATCCATGAGATATCCCTTACCCTGGCACCGAGTAGACAACACACCCTTTGGGATTTTCGTTCTTGACTGCAGAGGACACAATCTATCCCCCAATTATAGAGTCCCCTATCACTACCACATTTCTATTCTGCTCTAACCCTCCCCCCCACCCCCAGCCTTCTGAGCCACGGTGCCTTGGTCTGCATTGTGGCTGTCCTCCCCGCAGTCTTTCTCCTTCTCTACACAGGTAGCGAGTACATTGTACCTGTTGGACAGGACCAGTGTCTGCGGGACCTCCTTCTCAACCTCTCCTAAGTCCCCGCTACCCGGCTCCCTAACAGTCACACCCTCCCTTTCCTGAACCTGTGCTTTGCTCTGGGGTGTGACTGTATTCTGGATGAAACTATCCAGAAATTCCTCCCCGTCCCTTATGTTTCAAGTGTCTCTAACTCACACTCAGCTCAATGACTGTGAGCCGGAGTGACTGAAGGCAGAGACATTTCCTGCAGATGTGGGAATCCGGGACAGTCTCACTGTCCACAAACTCCCACATACTACAGTCCCGACACACAGCCTGCCCTGCCATCTCTAGACTTTTTTATTTATTTGCTTATTTATTAGTTAAAGTTTTTAATCAAACGATTATTTATAGTTATATTAATTAGTTTATCTATTTGTTATTATTTAATAACGTAATAGTTAGAGTTCCCCAGCTCCTAGTTTAAACCACTGCCTAAACTTCTTAATCATGCCCCCTACATTGAAGTCTAAATCATTGATATTATGATCTAGAGTCCTAGTTGAATGAATCTAGGCCCATAGTTCTGCCTTCACGAATGACATCAAGAAAGCTAACTGTACATGAAACAAAAATGCATCCAGTCGCGCAAAAGCAAGCATCTGATGTTCCCAGTAATGGCCTGGCATAAACCAGACAGATCCCAGGTTGAATCCTGGCTCTATACTAATTTTCTAAATCTCTGTTATGGTGTTGATGGGGGAGCAACAACTGGGCTCAGCGTCTTTGGGTTGGTGGGGGAGAGGTCATTAGTCAGCGTTCCCACTCCTGGTTGCTATCCAGTGACCCTGGTTGAAAGTGCGCATGTGTGGACATCTGTTGATAATAGTATCAGGCCACACAGGCAGTTCCATAGCCTACCAGAATGTGTCACCCTCCAGGTTCACACATTAAGAATGGTCACTCCAGCAAGAGTCTGTGGAAATGTACTTTAGTGTGAGTCACCACTTTCAGGAAAGGAAGGAAAGGAGAAAATTGCACGGTGGAGGGGCGCACTCTTGCCCAGGACCACGTGCCACAATGGAGTGAAAAAAAATCAACTGGGAGCTTCATAGAAAGCACAATAAATCCTGCCCTCATCCAAAAGTTAGAATCATAGAATGATACAGCACAAAAGGAGACCATTCAGCCCATCATGCCTGTGCCAGCTCTTTGGTCGAGCTATCCATTTAGTCCCACTCTTTCTCTTTCCCCATAGCCCTTTATTTTTTTTCCCTTCAAGTACTGTATATGTTCAATTCTCTTTTGAATGTTACTATTGAATCTTCTTCCACCACCCTTTCAGGCAGTGCGTTCTGGATCACAACAACTCGCTGTGTAAAAAAATGTTTCCTCATGTCGCCTCTGGTTCTTGTGCCAATCATCTTAAATCTGTGTCTTCTGGTTACCGACCCTTCTCCACTGGAAACAGTTTCTCTTATTTATTCTATCAAAACCTTTCATGATTTTGAACACCTCCATGAAATCTCCTCTTAACCTTTTCTTCTCTAAGGAGAACAACCCCAGTTTCTCTTGTCTCTTTACTGAAGTCCCTCATCCCTGGTACCATTCTGGCAAATCTCTTCTGCACCCTCGCTAAGGCCTTGACATCGTTCCTAAAGTGTGGTGTCCAGAATTGAACACAATGGCCCGAAAATTAGACCTAATACGCGAGAGTACGCACTGTGTACTCTCGCGTTTTAGGTCTCCAATTGCCGGTTTCCTGCATGCACTGCGCATGCGCGGGAAACCGGCACTTCGTGAATTCAAAAGGGGGCGGTTCCTAAGTGAACCGCGTGCGCGCTACAGGCTGCGCGCACGCAGTGCACTTAGTTATTTTTGCAGCTTTGAACGCGCAGGTAAGCATGGAAGATTTTACACATGAAGAAAGGAGGCGTAAGACCCTCTTTTAACAAGGTAAGTAGTTAATTAAGTATTATTTTAAATTTTTTTCAACAGGTTTATCTTTTTTAGAGACTTTAAAGAAAGGTAAGTTTATTTTTAAAACTTTTAAAAAGATTTTAAATTTTTTCAAAAATTTAATTTTTTGTTTAAAGTGGTTAATTTATTTAACTATACTTATTTTATTAATGTGATGGCTTTTTTTTAAATTTAATTGAGGTTTAGCTGTTCTTTTGGGGGTGTGTAGGATTCATAGCTTTGACAGCTCTTGCTGTGAAAACTATGAATGAAAGATAGTGTGCTGCCATTGGCTCTAACTGAATCACGTGATCCCAGAGCTCGCACGAACTAATTGCGCCTCTGGGATACGCACACACTGCACAGCTGCATGTGGGACTGGCCTTGAAACTAAAGTTCGTGTGGGCCCGGAGGAAAAAGGTAGGCGCGGAGTGAGATATCGCGGGGAAGCCTTACCCCCGCGGGAACACTCACTGTTTAATTTCTGGGCCATTACTCCAGCTGAGGCCGAACCAGTGTTTTAGAAAGGTTTAACATAACTTCCTTTCTTTTGTACTCTATTCCTCTATTAATAAAGCCAAAGATTCCATGTTTTTTTAATAGCCTTCTCAACTTGTACTGCCACCTTCAAACCTTTGTTTACATACTCCCCTAGGTCTCTGTTCCTGAACCCTCTTTAAAATTGTACCATTTAGTTCATATTGCTTCTCCTCATTCTTCCTACCAAAATGTATCACTTCACACTTCTCTGCGTTAAATTTAATCTGTCATGTGCCTGCCCATTTCACCAGTCTGTCTATGTCCTCCTGAAGTCTATTACTATCCTCCTCATTTTTTGTTACATTTGTGAGTTTTTTTGTGTCATCTGCAAACTTTGAAATTATGCCTTGTATACCCAATTCCAAGTCATTAATGTATATCAAAAAGAGCAGTGGTCCCAATACCAATTCCTGGGGAACACCACTGTATACCTCCCTTCAGTCTGAAAAACAACCGTTCACCACTACGCTCTGCTCTCTGTCCCTTAGCCAATTTTGTATCAATGAAGCAACTGCCCCTTTAATCCAGTTTTGCTAGCAAGTCTATTATGTGGTACTTCATCAAACGCTTTTTGAAAGTCCATATGTACAACATCAACCGCACTACCCTCATCAACCCTCTCCGTTACTTCATCAAAGAACTTGATCAAGTTAGTCAAACACGATTTGCCTTTAACAAATCCATGCTGACTTTCATTTATTAGCCCATACTTTTCTAAATGTCAATTAATTTTGTCCTGGAATCTTGTCTCTAAAAGTTTCCCCACCACCGACAGAAGGCTGACTGGCTTGTAGCTGCCGGGTTTATCCCACTTACCTTTTTTAAACAGGGATTTTCAATCCTCCAGTCCTCTGGCACCACCTTCATATCCAAGGAGGATTGGAAGATTGTGGCCAGAGCCTCCACAATTTCCACCCTTACTTCCCTCAGTAGCTTAGGATACATTCCAGGTGAACTGACTACTTTTCTACCTTGAGGACTGCCAACCTTTTAAGTACATCCTCTTTATCTATTTTTATTCTATCCAATATCACTACTGCCACCTACTTTACTGCTACATTGGCAGCATCCTCTTCTCTAGTGAAGACAGATTTATTTTTTTAATTCGTTTATGGGATCAGGGCGTCGCTGGCAATGCCAGCATTTATTGCCCACCCCTAGTTGCCCTTGAGAAGGTGGTGGTGAGCCGCCTTCTTGAACCGCTGCAGTCCGTGTGGTGATGGTACTCCCACAGTGCTGTTAGGTAGGGAGTTCCAGGATTTTGACCCAGCAACGATGAAGGATCGGCGATATACTTCTAAGTCAGGATGGTGTGTGACTTGGAGGGGAACAGATGCAAAGCATTCATTTAGTACCTCAGCCATGGCCTCTGCCTCCACAAGAAGATCTCCTGTTTGGTCCCAAATCATCCTCACCCTTCCTTTGACTACCCTTTTGCTATTTATGTGTTTATAAAAGACATTTTGGTTCCCTTTTATGTTAGCCACTAATGTATTCTCTCTCTTTGCCCCTCAATACTTTTTAGATCTCCTCTGTACTTTCAGAATTTATTTTGGTTTTCTACTGTATTATGGACCTTACATTTGTCATAAGCCTCCTTTTTCTTTTTCATTTGAACCTCTATATTT